>CM076572.1:653154506-653754506 GCA_034641835.2 Pinus albicaulis | reverse complement strand
CTCCAAACATCGGGCCTTATAGATATCCATATGTCCAAAAGAGTGAAATTGAATGTATGATTACATAAATGTTAGAGGCTGGTATAATTCAACCTAGTCAAAGTTCTTTCTATGCTCTAGTAGTATTGGTGCACAAGAAGGATGGATCATGGTGCATGTGTCCGGACTATAGGGAGCTCAATAAGCTCACCATTAAATATAAATTTCCCATTCCTATGATTGATGTATTATTGGATGAATTACAGGGAGAAATTTATTTTACCAAGTTGAATCTTCGTTTAGCATATCATCAAATTATAATGAAGATTGAAGATATTCCGAAAACAACATTTTGAACTCATGAGGTTCATTATGAATTTTAGTCATGCCTTTTGGCCTTACCAATGCACCTTCTACATTTCAAGGCTTGATGAATTCCATTTTCAAACCCTTCCTTAGAAAATTTGTTCTAGTATTTTTTGATGATATACTAATCTACAACAGGTATTGGAAGGATCATGTTCAACATGTTGTGGGATGCTCAAACAATTGCGGGAGAAAAAATTATATGCAAAAACATCAAATTGTTTCTTTGGAGTACAAGAGGTGGAATATACGGGTCATATTATATCTCACGAGGGCGTTAAGGTAGACCCGAACAAAATTAAATCCATTAAGGAATGGAAAGTCCCCACAACCATAAAGCAGTTGTCAGGATTTCTTGGGTTAATAGGGTATTGTCACAAGTTTGTTAAGAATTATAGGAGAATAGCAGCACCTCTAACAACATTATTGAAGAAATATGCGTTTTCATGGACTCATAAAGCAACTAAGGCCTTTGAACATCTTAAAGAGGAAATGTTCCTAGCACCAGTCTTAGCTACACTAGACTTCACAAAAACCTTTATTGTGGAATGTGATGCCTCAGGATATGGAATTGGTGTTGTTTTAATGCAAGAAGGAAGACCCATTTCTTTTGAAAGTCGTCCAATTAAAGTAAAGTATTTACAGAAACCTATTTATGAGAAGGAAATTTTAGCAATACTGTATGCACTAAAGAAATGGAAAACTTACCTAATCGGAAGACACTTCAAGGTAAAAACTAATGATGATAGTCTCAAACACTTTTTGGAACAAAGACTATCTTCAGAAGAGTAGCAAAAATGGGTCACAAAGATGTTGGGTTATGACCTTGAAATAATCTACAAAAAAGGGAAGCTAAATGTTGTTGCGGATTCACTCTCAAGAAAAAATGAAGAGGTGGAAGCATTTCTTTGTGTCATTTCTATTATCCAACCATATTTGATAGCCAAAGCAAGGGATGAATGGAAGAAGGACGAAGAATTGTGGACACTCATTCAAAAGTTGCAGCAAGATCTTAGTACATCTGATACATTTAGTTGGAAAAATGATTCCTTATGGTACAAAGATCGCTTATATCTTTGTAATAATTCCCAACTAAAACAAAATATTCTTTTGGAATTGCACACTTCTCCTTTAGGAGGACACTCAAGATTTTTAAAAACTTACCATAGGGTGAAGAAATATTTTTTTGGAATGGCATTAAATCTGATATTCAAAAGTTTGTGGCGGAGAATGTTTGGTTTGCCGACAAAATAAATTTGAGAAAATTAAAACCCCAGGTCTTTTACAACCTTTATCCATTCCAAGTCAACGTTGGGAGGATATTTCAATGGATTTTATCACAGGTTTACCTATGTCCAAAGGAAAGAGTGTCATCATGGTGGTAGTTGATAGACTTACCAAGTATACACACTTTTGTGCATTATCTCATCCATTTAAAGCAAGTACAATTGCTACTACATTTATGGACACAATTCAAAAGCTACATGGAAACCCAAAGGTTATTGTGAGCGACAGAGATCCCATTTTTACTGGAAATTTTTGGGTACTAAATTAGCTCATAGCTCATATTATCATCCTCAATCCGATGGTCAAACTGAGATAGTGAATAAATGTTTGGAAGGATATCTTTGTTGCTTTGTATCTGATAAAGAAAAAAAATGGGTTAAGTGGTTAGCTCTCCCTGAATGGTGGTATACGCTTCCTTCCATACTGCAGCAAAAATGACCCCATTTATGGCACTTTATGGATATCATCCACCATCCATCACATCATCTTTAAGAGAAAATTATAAGGTTCAAGCAGTGGAAGATCACATCGAGCATCAACAATAAATTATCCAACTCTTAAAGGATAACCTAAATTTGGCACAAAATCAAATGAAACAAAAGGCAGATGAACATCGCAGCAAGAGAAGTTTTGATGTAGGAGACTGGGTATTTTTGGGATACAAACATACAGACAAATGTCCCTCAAGCAAGCTAAGAAGGATAATAAATTATCGCCAAAGTACTATGGTCCTTACAAGGTGTTGCAAAAGATTGATACTATGGCATACAAATTGAAGCTTCTTGCTTCTTCGCGAGTGCATCCAGTTTTCCATGTTTCATGCTTAAAGAAGGTTATAGGTGAAAATATTCCAGTTCAAACAATATTGCTAGAACTTGATGATAAAGGAAAAATCATATTGGAAACTGAAGTGGTCAAGGAAACAAGAACTCGACAGCTACGAAATTGATCAATTTCAGAGTATCTCATCAAGTGGAAGAACTTACCCACTGAAGATTCTACATGGGAGGATGAGAATTTTATATAGAAGCACCCAGAGCTACTTAAGAATTGAGGACAACACTTTTTTGAAGGATAGGGGCATGTTAGGTCCCTATATTACTAGTTTAGTCCCTTATTGTTATTAGTGTAGCCCCCTTATTGTTATTGTTGTACCCCTCTAACCCCAATATTGTTATTATTGTGCCCTTACATTGTTATTGTTAGGTCGGCTAGGATCATATTGCGGGCCCATGGACTCCTATATATAAAAGGAGGTTTTGGTCATTTGTATCATCCAAGAATTGTTCATTTATGTAATTTATTGGAGGTTTCCCCCTCAAAGTGGCTGATTTATAAGGTGTTGATCTTTCTTTTCTTCTATTTTTGGAGCTGGTTTCATAACATTTGCTCCCTCATCTCATTCATCACCATCATAATTTTCAAGGCCACCTCCATCATCATTATTTTAGGGCTTAGGTTTATGTCACTCCACCTCATATAGGTCACTGTCTAGGGGTCATGTCTACCTTTGAAAAATGTTTAATTTGTCACCTAAAACAAGGCTCTAACCCTTCATCTCACTCATAAACACTAAAGATGGAGCTAGCATGCTTAGGGAATGAAATAAAGACAAATTTTCTTGTTTTAAAAAGGTTCAAGTGTCAAAGATTCAAATAATTCAATTTTGACTTATTATCTCATTCAAAGACAAAAAGGTCATTTCCAAATGTTAAAAGGAAAAAAGATCATTTCAAATGTCAAAGGGTAAAAAGCTCATTTAAAGCTTATAAAAAGGAAAAAGAAAAGTCATTTTCATTCATTATTATCCCTTTATGTGTGGAAGAGTACCTCTATACCTCACTTTCACTCCAAAGGTGGTCAAACTCCAAATCCAAAGCATAAAATTCACTTCAAAACTCATTTTATACCCTTCTGTATAGACTTGTTACACTTCTAGGTAAGCGTGTTATGCTTCTGTAGAGTGCTACACAACCCTTGTTATGCTTCTGTGTCCTGTGTAGGTGATATGCAAGTGTTGCGCAGCCCCCTTGTTACGTTCTACACCTCCCTTGTTACATTTTTTTCACCTTTGTTACACTTCTGTAGAAATTTGTTACGCTTCTAGAGGAGAGACAGTTTTCGATTTTGGGCTCCAAAACCTCCAAACCAGCTTAGTTCTTGGCATCATTACCTTGTGAAGTCCTCATAAAGGTAAATTACATCTCTTATGCTCTCTTTTGGTCGAATTTTTGAGTGTTTAAACACTTTTATACTCATTATGTTTTTCTCCATATTTTCACTTATCCATGGTATACAAAAATTTAATTTGACAAACCCTAACCTACCCCACCTACCTACCCTAACCCTAGTATCTAAACCCAAACTCACACCTCTCATACACCTTATACCCACCTTTCCTATCATACACACCATCCCTAACATGTTAAATTCACTCAAACCCTAGATTCTAGCTATTTCACAGTGAAAAAACTTGAAATTTCTTGTGTTTGCTAGATTTAGCCACCCTCCACATATCCATTTCTCCTCATTCCACTTACAGTATGGATCTAAGATGCTACTCTATGCACTGATTTTTTCTGAGAATTTTTTCTCAACTCCATGACCCTCATTTCACCTTATAAAATTACCCTGCCTCTGCACTAGCTATTTTCACAATGTGAAATTGGAAATTCCCTATGTTTTCATTATTTTGCCACCTTCCTCACACTCTTTTCCCTTATTCCACCCACAACTTGGAGATAACATACAACCCAATCCACTCATTTTTTTCTAGAGTTTTTCTCAGCTCCATGATTCTTCATCTCATGCTATAAACTCACACTTTCCTATACTCCGGTTTTCCAGATTTCCATGCATTTATCCATCTCATCAACACTCTAGAGTTTTCATCATTCCAGTGAAAAAAAAAATGAAAGTGATAAGAAGAGCTTCAAGGGAGTGTGACATCTCAGGCTAGAAACCTTCACAATACATGAACTCAATGCCTCGCCATTAGCCAGAAGATGCTTTGAGAGGGTTTAGTGTTTGAGATTTTGTGAAAGACTCATGGAATATGGGTATCATCTTTAATTGACCAGACTATTTTCTACAAGCTTAAACATGGGAAAGTTCACTATTGTAGGTATGGAGATAAGCTTATCAACATACCTAATTACTTCAAAAACATGTATCCCTTGTAATGGAGAGCAGTGGTTCAAAGGAATGGAGTTAGACATTAAAAATTACAAACAGTTTCTCAAGCCTCATGCTAGAGAGGAGCTAGATTACCTATTTCCTTTCAGACACCTCAGAAACAAGTATGCTCCTTTGATGATGTTCATAATGAAGTAATTCACATGTGAAAGAATATTTTCCAGGTTGCATAGGTACCATATCAAGTTGTTGATGCATTTCACCTATGTCAAAACACTTGATTTTCTATATTATTTGTGCCATATTATTTTTATAGGAGTTTGATTAAGATGACCGAGAAGGTTCAGAGTAGAAGAAAATATCATCACACTATTATTTTTTATCATGGTTTGATCAAGATCATTTTGTTGCATCACTTGTTCTCCATCAACATGACTTGGGAAAATTTCTTGGAGCTATTATCAGGAGCACCTATCATTAACCCTCCTATCTTGCCTAGTACATTACCAGCACTGCCAATGGAGGTTGGATCTTTTAGAAAGCCAGATAAAATTTCTGATGCTCCTAGGTTTGTTGATTTTACTCACACCTATGAGAAAGGGAAGATACATATATTTGCACCCAAGTCTACCAAAAGTGTTCTTGCACTTGATACCATTGTGGAACAAAGTGAGATAGAGGAGCAACCTATTTTGCATCAACATAGTGAATCAACATCATTGGAGGTTGAGGTAGAAGAGTAGGTGGAGGTCAGATCAACTTAAGAGATCATCAGAGAGAAATATGAGGAAATATAATAATTGAAGAAGATGTTTTCCATTGCTAATTCTCAAATCATTTTTTTGCATCAAGAAAATTTTTAGTTGAAAGTGAAGCAGCTCCTACAAAGCAAGCCCAAGCTAGACCTAGATCCAGTCAAAAGTAAAGGTAAGGAGGTTACTTTTTTTTACCAAATGCAAGACATGGAGGCTGAAAAACTAACAAGAATACCAAAAACAAGAGGCCTCAAAAGGGTGCTGGAGCTAGAAATACTTCAACTCATCCACCTGAAGAGTTGACCTTTTATGAGATTATAACCATGGAGATTAATGAAGATAGAGAGATTTGGTTGTAAAGGTTAAATGAGAATTTGGAGAATATCTTGAAGAGGGATAAGAGGGACAATAAGCTTCAAAGACACATGGCAAACCATCATCGCACCAGGAACACAATTTCTCAAATAAGGCTGAAACAATTGAAGAAAATGCTAAAAGAAGAACAAATGAAGCTTAAAGAGAAGGATAGCTTGGACTTGTTGGCTGAAACCTCTTTGGATATTTATCCCATCACTCACATGTGGTACATAACCAATTTTGAGAAGTTTTGATCAATTTTGGTATTTTTTGTGATTTTTGCATAATTCTAGAAATTCTTCATTACAGAAGGGTAACAAACTTTTGTTACGATTATTGTGGGGGAATCCAAATGATGATTTATTTACATGTATGAATTTATTTTGATGATTACATCATATATCAGGAACCCCCATGGAATGACAAATTGTAATTTGGGATAAAAATCTCAAAAACCACTCATTTTTCATGTTTCTGCCACCTTTCTGGAGCCTCTGTTATGCTTTTGGAGTAGCATTGGGAGAATGAATTTTTGAAGGCCTTACAATGGGTCATTTTGAAAAATTCAAGATGTTCTAGAACTAAACACACAAGGATAGTTGACCATTCTTTCAGAAGTGTATTTGGACTCCTAAAAGTGCCTCAAAATTTCTATTAAGCTTCTACAAATTTTTGCTACCCTTTTGTCCGAAATGTCACAAATCAACATTGAATTCCTCAGGACACTTGTCAAGCTCAGCAATTGTCACAAATGTGAGGTTTTTCTTTCCTATGAGTTGGAATTAGAGTTATTGAGTTTTTTTTTTACCTCCTATAATGAGGGAATATCTAATTAATGTAAGGGACAAACACTCCTAGTTCCTAGCTAAAATAAAGGAATGGTTTCTAACCTCCCTAGAATCTTGGAAATGACTCATCTTTTGTATTTATGATCCATTTTGGACAGGATTTCGACCTAATGAGGTTTCATATTCCATATTTTGTATATCTAGACTCTCTTTAGTATTTTGTTGGGTTGGATAGTCTCAGATTGTAGTGGAGCTTTTGTAATCATCAATTTGGAATGAAATCAGAGACAAATTTGCAGGAATTGTGTTGAGATACGTGTGGTATGAATTGGAAAATTTGTTCTTATTATGTATTTCTATCATGTTATGCTTAATACCATGTCTTATTCTTTCATATATTTTTATCTTGTAAGTTTATGAGAAGAAATTATGTTTATTTATGCTCTATTTTAGACAAGGTTTACACTACTATGTTTATTTGCTTATAAATTGAATGAATTCACCTCAATGCTCATTAAAAATCTATTATAATTCATCCTATACTCAATGAAATCTTGATAATGATTTAAAAATACCTATATATCCTCACATATTCTCTGCAAATTGACCTTGGATTTCAGACCTAAAAAACCCTACACATAGTCTTCTCACTGACTTTTCTATCCATCACTAAAAACATCAAAAAAATCCTATTTACTTAGCTTACATACCTAGCCTAAGATCATTAGATACTTATTCATTCCTTTGAATGAAAAAGTGACAATGAGAGAGCCCTCTCTGGTCTTGGTAGGGATGGCTACCTGACCTAAAGCCTGGTTTGAGGTTACCTTTCTTTAATCACATTTTCAGCCTTAGGAAGTTGGGGAGAGTGATAAAAATTCTTAAGACTTTTCTTGAAACCAAAAACATAATCAATTGAAGACCACTGAACCTCTATTCTATTTTAGTTATTCTATCATAGTTCCAAACCTTGAAATGAATGGACAAAGAACAAATCTGAGCCTTGAACTAAATATCTTGAGATCCACAAATGAGTGCAATTACAAAGGTATACTTGAAACTACTTCACTTTACCTATATTGCTATACTTGGAGGTGGTCTGTGTTAGAAAAAAAGTCATATTAACAAAATATTTATCCCTTACCTCTGCATCATTAGCTTCTTGGACGAGATATACCTCAGAAATCATTCTACTTTAGGCGATGTGTTGAAGTTCAAGCGGAAGCCTTAAAATTTGTCTCCCTTCAAGTCAATAAACATCAATGACCTGAACACCGAACCTTAACATACCTTAGAGATTCATCAGACAACCAAATATTTTAGAGAAAATTCAAAGATATTTGTTGAGTTGAATGCGTTTTGGAGGAGGTAAAGTTTATTTTTATAGAGTTTTATTAGGCTTAGTGAGGGATTCTAAGTTAGATGTTAGAGGATATTTAGGATCTTTTGAATTTTCTTGACTTTTTAATAAATGATTAATAATATATTACGTTAAATCCTAAGAAAGAACCACTTATCTTTTAGTTAAGAGGTTTTCCTTTTACATATTTCCTATGGGTGTGAAAATAAAAATTAATTCTTCTATCCAGGATGACAAGGAACCATTATGCAACTTTTGGATGCCCTCAACCAATGACAATGTTCCAAGTCACACTCCTAGGGGGTTTTATCCCACCAACTATGGTTATCAAATTTAACTGTGAACATATATCAAACCAGGAGGCCTCTCAGGGCATACCACATATCCACATAAATATATTTTCAAGGATAATCTGATGACATATATCTCCAACCCAAACTCAATTATTTGACCCTTCAAAAAATTTCAACAAAGTTTGGGTACGTCCACAATCCTGGGAACCTAAACCCTAGGACCTGGGTTTTAAACCATCCAAAAATGGAGTTGTCATCTTTATGTAATCCTAAAATTACTAAGAAGTGTTCATTAACCTATTGACATCGGCGATTGGTTCTTTTAGTGAAATTCAAACCAAGTCAACTCTAGGGGTTGACATCAATGACGACACTATCCAAAAATTTCCTTGTTTGTTAGTGATGGAAACACACATACTCATTCTCTGAGTACAACTCCCCCTGACTTCATGCTTCATCTCCTTCTCAGATTTTTCTCTCCCCCTTTGACATCAATGGAAAAGGGTGACTCCCCTAAAAATCTACCTGCTTCATGTGGACCTATCATTTGTATGATTCCTTCTTGTACCTGTAGTGACGAGCTATGTGTCCATAGTTAAGACATTTATAGCATTCCTTATCGAGATTTTAGTTTCACTCTCGATTTACGTGTCCATAATTATGAAATTTGAAGCATTCAATGTCATCCATAGAAGATTCCTTTTGGTATATGTCTCGTGATCCTGCAAACTTGCTTCTATGGTTTTGCAGATAATGCTTGCACCTGTCAAAAACTTCACAATCCATAGCCAATGTCCATAGTTATCACATAAAAAGAAATAACCATTAAATAAATGTTCATAGCTAGATAATTCATTCGAAGGCGGTGGTACTTTATAATTGTACATGTCAGAAAATTTATAATCCTTATACATATGTCCAAAGTCAGTGCATGAAAAAAATAACCATTAAATGGAATAACGTACCTAGATCATTTATCTTGTTTGGATGGTTCATTCTTCTTCGGAGTTGTAACATTATTCTTAGGTTTAGTATTTTTCTCAGTCTGATTTTGAAAAGATGTGGAGCTTGTACCTTCATCAACTGGAGCCTTACTTGTTTTTTCTTCCTTCGTCTTCAACTAAGCCACTTCTTTATCTGTCTTATCCCGTAATTGTTCTTTTTTAAATTCCTTGAGCTTGTTGATCTCAGTAAGAGTTGCATCAAATTCTCCTTGATTTTGAGCAAGGTATTATTGACACCAAATTTTCAAGATTTCTCTTCGTCTTTCTGCTTCTTCAACCTGTAGCTTTAGAAGAGTGGTATTTTCCACTTCTATATTAAATAGATGTATATGATATTTCTTCTTTTCATTTTCAATCCTGAGCTTGCTTATTTATGTTGAAGAGGTTTATAATTCATTTTTCTTTCGGTCAACTGCAGATATGAATTATGATCAAATTCCTTTAGTTTAATTTCCAAATCCTTCTTTTCAATTTCTGCTTCCTGTGCTTGTTTCTTAAGCCTGCTAATATCTGCAAAGGATACATCAATTTCCTGTTTCTTTTGATCGACTTCTTTCTTGAGTGTTGTATTTTTCAATTCTGACTTTTTGGACTTTATAGTTTATTCTAGATGTACTCTAATACTGCTAATGATTTTATCAGATTCTTCAATTTTCTCATTGAGTTCTCCAGCACATCCTTTTTCTATTTCTAATTCTTCTTCCAAAATTTTCCCCTTTTCCCTTTGAATTTTAAGTTCTTTTATAACCCTGACCACTTCATTTTGAAATTTGATCTTATTCATTTCTTCAACTTCTTCAATATCATCATTAGGATTCATATGATTTTAAATATATAGATCTTGACCTAAATGCTTCTTTGAGTAGATATTATGAAGCCTTTCACAAAGAGCTTTGGCTGTCGAGAATTGACCAAATTTTTCTTTTACGAAATTCAGCAGAACATTAAAAATCACATTCATGGCTTTGAAATTGTACATTTTAGCTTAGCTAGTAGATGTGTCTCCAGAAAAAATTTATTTCCATACATCATGAGCTTGCAAATGGATTTCCATTCTATATTCCCATATCTAGTAATTATCTTCATCAAATTCAGGAGTTGATGCACAATACTAATTTTCATCAGATGTTATTATACCTGAACCTTCTTTTGCATCCTTGGAATTCTTGACAATATGCTTCTTTTATTTTCCCATATCTATGCTCTGAGATCTACATCCCATCTGTTAAGTCGTTACTGAAATAATCGAGCTCTGATACCAATTGTTAGAACTAATGAGAGTAGGGGGGGTTAATCCATATTTCTTAGCAATTAGCACCTTTAATATTTTTTATAGGATTATTTAAGATTCAATAATTATTATTGTTATTATTCAGATAATCATAAATAATAATCCACAATATAAAACACCACACAAAAATGTAGAAAGATCAAACACTGGACACAAATATTTTTATGTGGAAAACCCCCTCTGGGTCCAAAACCATTGAACACTTCTTAGTAATTGTCTTCTTCTCCCTTCAAAAGAAAAAATAATTACATCAAGATTTCAGCTACAACTAAGGGAGGTGTCAACCTCCTAATTTATAGGCTACAACATGTAGGACACTACTAAAACCTAATACCCTGCTACAGCCGTAAGGCTACCCCAACGCTCGTGTAAGTCAAGACACAACTTGATGAGTTCCCCAACACTCTATTTACTAGCTTTTGTCGGAAAGAATACTTCATCACCTTGTATTTTATTAGCCCCAACTAAAAGGACAACCCAACACCTGGTGCAGGCTACGACATGCCCTAAAACCTCCCTACCACCCTGAAGTGTTCTTAGGCCACAACCTGAAGGTGAATCCAATTACCTGCCTTGCACCACCCTGCCACACTGAAAAGCCGATGAACAACATTTCACAATTTTTAGACTGGATCCCATTGTGCTCTAAATCAATATAATAAAGTTGTGAATGAGAGGTTGTTACACTATATATCAAGTCTTGGTAGCCTCATTGCACAACATTTCTCAAGCGAATGAACAACCACTGCAAAATACTGCTCAAAATGACATTGCACTATACTGCACATCAAACATTGACTATCAACACTGCCAAGTCAACTAACAATTTCATGAACTAACCAATGCTCATCACTCTAAAAACCGATACCACAAATCATTGCATACTCTGTCACTACACTGCATTTCTCATGTATGAATAAGCATCCAAAGCACATGAGTCAATCCACCAACCATCACTTTTCCAAACTTCTTGTATTGCTGCAAGTGCCGAATACAAAAGATTGATGACAAAACAATCCAAGTTGCCACAAATCATCCCTATGACTTGCTACCACTGCTCTCAAGCTTTTCCCATGGAGAGCTACTAGAATATGTTCCTTCACTACTAAGCATTGCTCACACACTACTATCCATCTTGACGTCAATCAAAATGAAATTGTATCCTGTAAGGTCACGATCATGTTACTCACTATCTAGTATGAACCCAAGGTTATCAAAATCACTATATTTTAATATAGTTCAAAGTATAAAATCACTGTCAATCTAGGTCAATGTGTTAAGTTAATATGTCAGGTCTAGGTATCAAGTGTAATTTTCACAATATTCAATGCCATGTCTATGAGTTAATTCAACAATCAAGTCACACTATAGGATTTTCACATCATATCACAGCCTAGCTATTAAATATATGTCATAGTTTTGGGAATTAATCAAAACTAAATTCACAATGCCACTATCAAGTCTATATGTTAATATATGAATAATACACCAAGTCACTATGTCAAGTCAACATATATTCCAGCAATAGCTCTATTGCTCAATTTCCTTATACAATACGTGTTCTTGTTAATATCTAAGCTCATACACATTCAAATTCCTATCTCAGTCAACTGTTGTTATATTATTATCAACTCACTAATGCAAGGAGGAAATAGTCACCTTACTTGTTAAGTTTGTATGGCTCATTAATTCATATCAGTTCAAAATTAAGTTTGTTAATATCTAGTGAAGTTTCAAGTCTCTAAATCATCAAGGTCAAATTAAATTCAAGAGACCAATTATGTTATTTTTTCATGTATCTATCATTATTATTGATTGATATATTAATAAATCACAACACTACCAATGTCATATGTATAAATTTCAAGTCACAGTTCATCTAATTTTTATATTAACAAGTCTTCATACATTGGTTTATTGCATATATCAGATCATACATCATCCCATAGTCAATTCATCAAGATTACATAGGGTAGGAATAATACTTCTTTGTTACTATTTTACTTTGGTTTAGGATTGTAATGAGAGGTTTGTCAACAAGATGGACAAAATAAAATTCAAATTCAATGATTGTGTTACTACCTTTGGAACTTGGAGTTGTTCATAGATATGTGGTGAAATTACGGTGATAATTATTTTCATATATTGACAACTGTGTGTGAACATAAAACCACCCTAACCAGTCTTAGAACAAAAATTAGACACAAGACCTAGACATCAAGACATGGTGTCTTACAAAAAACCTTATAAACAAGCCCTAAACATCAAGACAATTGTGGAATAGTCCCCAGATATTAGCCCGCAATCAAACCTAAACATATAATCCTAGACCTTCGCTTCCCTCAATATACATAAAAAGTCTTAAGAGAATGCTCTAGACATACTTAAGACTGTTCTTAAAACAAAAACCATAATCAATTGAAGACCATTGAACCTCATTTTTGTTGTATTTATTCTATCATAGGTCCAAGCCTTGAAATGACCAGATGAAGAAAAAATTCAAGCCCTGAACTAAATATCTTGAGATCCAAAAATGAGTGAAATTACAAAGGTATACTCGAAACTACTTCCCCCTCAATATCTTGCTATCATTGGAGTTGGTCTGTATTAGAAACAAAGTGAAATTACCAAAATAATTAGCCCTTACCTCTGCATCATTAGCTTTTTGGACGAGATATACTTCATAAATTATTCTACTTTAGGTGGTGCATTGAATTTCGAGTAGAAGCCTTAAACTTTATATCCCTTCAAGTCAATAAATGTCACTAACCTCAACACAAAACCCTAACATACCTCAAAGATTCCTTAGATAGCCAAATTTTTCATAACAAAGTCAAAGATATTTGTTGAGTTGAATGTGTTTTGGAGGAGGTAAGGTTTATTTTTATATATTTTTATTAGGATTAGTGAGGGATTCTAAGTTATAGATTAGAGGATATTTAGGATCTTTAGGATGTTTAGGATCTTTAGAATTTTCTTGAATTTTTAATAAATTACTAATAATATATTACCTGACATCCCTAGAAAGAAACACTTATCTTTTAGTTAAGACGTTTGGATTTTACATACATCCTATGGGTGTGAAAATAAAAATTAATTATTCTACCAAGGATAAGAAGGAACCCTTATGCAAATTTTTGATTCCCTCGACCAATGACAATGTGTCAAGCCACACTCCTATGGGGTTTTAACCCAATAACGAGGGTTATCAACTTTAACTGTGAACATCTATCAAACCAGAAGGCCTATTAGGGTCTACCACATATCAACAGAAACATATTTTCAAGGAGAATATAATGACATATATATCCATCCCAAACTAAATGATTTGACCCTCCAAAAACCCTCGACAAAGTTGGGGTACATCCACAGTTTAGGGAATCCAAACCCTAGGACCTGGGTTTTCAACCATCCAACAATGGAGTTGTCATCTTGATGTAATTTGAAAATTAATAAGAAGTGTTCATTAACCATTTGACATCAATGAATGGTGCTTTTAGTCAAATTAAAACCCAATCAACTCCATGGGTTGACATCAATGACAACACCATCCAACAAGGCTAAGGGTTTGAACTTTTATAGTATGAATATTATAGGTTGACGTACTTTGGGTTCAAGTTTCAACAAGCATTCACTGTATTTTTTATGTTATGATCAGCACATGTTAGGGTATTTTAGAAGCCTGAATTCAATATTAAGTAGGTTTTATGGGGAAAATCATCATAAATTTTTCTTCAAGCATTAGATTTGAATTGTGTAAAAGTGATTGAAAGTGCACAAATTGTAGTTTTTTTGGTACAATTTTCATGGCTGAAGGTTGAAACAATGACACATGGCAGTCTATACAAGTTCACTATACTAAACTAGCCCATAAATCAAGGCATCTGAGAAATTTGGCTTAACTTTATCTTAAATAATATGTTGTCACTTAATTTTTCCTAGGAAATAAATCTAACTACTTAGCACATTAATGACCTTTACCATAGTTAAATTTAAAATTTACATTGAAAGCATAGTCAATTTAATATTCCTATGTCCTTTTCACCAAATTCGACGATTTATCAAACTATCGCAACCATATAATCAGACAATCATCGAAATTTGATCGACGAATTTCATATTCCATTGGTCCTAGAGATGTGCCCCATTTAATTGCTTCTTTTCCACTTGATGCCATATAACAATCCACTCATTTTTTATCCAACGACTCTTTTAGTTCATTGGGTTAGAGAAGCGCATGCTCTTTAATTCCCTTTCCCACACCTGATGAGATACAAGCATATGTTCCTATCTTGATCAACGATGGTTACACCATATCGGGTCTAAACTTGCACATAAGTTACACATAAAATTGGACATAATGGATGGGACTATGCACAGATGCCATAGTATAATTTAATGTGATTAGAGGGAATTTAATCAATATGTCATACATTATGTCAACATATTAACACCACATTCATAACACACTACTTCCTCCTTCTGCTAACTTTAACTCATACTCCTTGTTAGGACCCCATTTCCCCTTCAATGTAGTTTAGTCTGGATCATAATGTTGTGTCCTTCATTGCAGGAAGAACCAAAATTACAATTCGATCTAGTTATTTCATAAAGGCAATGTAAGTATCTGAGTCATCGCCTCATCAAATTTCTACATTTCTGGGTAAATTTACAGACAAGATTATATAAATGTCAGAGGAATCATCTAGGAAAGTTTATATAAATGAATTAGCCAAAATTATGGATACCTTAGTGTGGAATACTGATATTCTAACTCTGAAAAGGACTCTGAGCGTACCCTCTGAGAGATTTTGCAAGATGAATATTTGGTTAATTTAGGAGTTCTGGCAGATGTTTTACCTGCAACACACTTCGATCCAGACTCCATTTTTATATGGTTGGATTTTCGACTCTCAAAGTGGGAATATTATTTATTCTGAAACAAATCATTTTTTCTTAGAAATGTATGAAACCACATTTTCCAGGATGTTAAATTCTCCCATGACTAGTGTAGACATTATGGATAATAACTTCAATGAAGATTTCATAACTTGGGTCAAAGATGAGAAACTCAAATTCTTTCAAAATCTACTCTTGGCCTCGACTAAAAACTAGAAAATAGAGTTACCCTTTTCCACCAACTTATTAAAATCATCTTTTTAGTTGTGATTTTTGGTCTTGTGTATGACTCTATAATGAAGGAAACCACATTCATGACTACCAAGTTTATAGTGTGAAAACCAGACTAGGTGACCATCAATTTCCCTAGATATTTAGCTAGAACCAAACTTTTAGACCTCATAATGACATGCAATTTCAAAGTATGTAGGCACTGCACTTACTTAGTGCATTTGGTCCTATTTAACTATCCTTCATATTTTTTGTCTCCACGATTGATAAAAGGAGTGAAGGACACAAATGGAAAGGAAGAAGAGATTTACTGATATTTTTTATCTTAAGAAAACCCCTGGAAGCTATGTTCAATTCATGATCCGTTTCTCTTTCTATCACGGGGTAAATTTTTTGGAAAAAACCTTGGATAAGATATCAGAGGAGGCAATAAGAACTTTATGACTAACTAAAGAAAACAATATCGATAACTAGTTCCTTTTTCCCAACTATTCAGTCATTAGAATCTATGGTTTTGAAAAATAACCTTACCACCTCCCTAAATTTATTACTCTACTCATATTTGTTTATGAAATGCTAAGGTAGAGGCTTATTGTGAATGATTTCGTTTTTGTTTCCAAAAATAAAAATAAAAAACACTTTTTAGTTTTCCTTATGGAGTTTTCTCTCTAATTACTATACATAAGAGAAATATTCAATGTGATTGAAAGATAAATGTCATATTTTGGTCTGGTACATGATATTTCTTGGAAATATTATTCTCACGAAATCATTTCTAACTTAAAGAAACATGTTGGTATTTCTACTTATGTTCATGATCCTAGATTAAAATTTGAATGGATGGCTAATATTTTCCCTCAGTCTCAGAGTAACAAAGATAAGACAAATATGCAAGTGGGCACAAAACAAAGTGAACATAAATGCACAAAGAAGAGATGAAAAATAAAGTCATTATTCCGGGAATAGTTCAATCTAAATATGTATAACATGCTCAAACTTTGATTGTATCACCGATAAATACTTTTAAATGAAAGTTTGACGCATTGCAGTTAGAAGAGATAGAAATAAACATCAATGCAAGGGAATATGAAGACAATTATATTTAATTTTTTGAAAGAGAAATTAAACAACTATCAAAGGAAATCCAACAAACTCTCGAGGAATCACAACCCAAAGAATTTGGAGAATAGGAATTAGTAGTCAAACATAGTTTTATAAAATCAAAGGTTGTGGAAAATCTAGGGAAATAATTAATGCTCTTACCACAAGAGTCATAGGTGGTATAGAATATCATTCTTGGGGAAATAACTCCCACCACAGGTACAAGATTTATTTCCTCAAGAAATTTTGAAAACATGTTTAATCTCACTGTGATACAACTAGAGGTAGATGATGATAAAAAAAATTTGGGTTCCAAAGAATCTTCTTTGGGGATTAATCTTAGAAAATAAACTGACTTGATATGATCAATTGACATAGACAAACTGGAGAAGTTGTGTCCAAAAGGTTATTAGATTCAATCACTATTAACAAAAAGTTACAAGCCATGCTTGAGAGGGTCACAAAACAACTCTACAATGCACAAGTGGCACTGAGGACTAAAGTTAATTAGCTAAAGGAGATTGAAGACAAAATAATAAAGTAATCAAGATAAAAAACTATGGGAACTTTATCAAAAAATTATTAGAAGAAAATAATAATGAAATAAAGAGCCTAAAGGCATCTTCCAAGATTCCTTATTACGTTTCAACCAATTTAATACAAACTTATGAAAGAAAGGAGGAAGTAGAAAATAATTTGTAGGAAATGCAAAAGGCCCTTGATTTGAAAGAGGTTCCGCTAAAAAATAAAGAGGAAAAGGTAGACAAAATCATAAAGGAGTTTGAAGAAAGAGAGAAAAATCATCTTAACGTAATTGAAGAATACAAAACTGTTATAAATAAGGCTCTACAAAAAACTAAAAAATATACAACAAATCCATATAGTTTAAATCTCTCTCAGCTTAAAACTTCACAACTAGAAAAAAATATTAAAAAACTAGAGTCCGAGAAAGAATGTATTGAAAAATAGTGGTCGCGACAAGTGGAAATAAAGGTGAGACAATTGAGGAGATACAAAAAAACTCTGAAGGAAAATCAAGATGAGATTAAATCCCTTCAAGTAATTATAAAGATTACTTCAATGAAAAATTAATTTTTAATCGAAATGAAACAAGAGATACGGGAAGAAATTGACCAGAAGATCTCACAAATTAGATCATATGTCAAGGTCCTATCAAAGTGTGATAAAGAAATAATGAAAAATTCCAGCATTGATTCCAAAATTTTTACTCCTCAATTGGAGGAAAGATTGAAGGATGTTGATTAACTCATTGACTTATTTAACTCATTCGAGGAAGATACAATCAAGGATATTAAATTACTTTCAATAGGCAAATGTATTTTTTCCCTCTCCATGGTAAAGGATAAGTGAAATTTTTTATTGGAGATGAAATTAGAGTTTCAAAGGGCCATGGAGGTTGTTGATGATTTTAGAGATGAATGGAGTTATTTAGAAATATTTGGTATTCCTTCCGGGATATTTATGGTGCCTCTCAGTGATAAATGACTGGGCTATCTCCACACAGTTAGTGATAAATTCACTTTGCAGAGACTTTAATATATCGACAGTAATGGATAAGTTAATGTGAGGCCTCTCGCCGACATGTTATTAGGTAAAATATCAGTTAATTATGGTTGTTTCCAAGTTCAAAAAAAATTGGTTGCCACTAGCAGAATGGGATTAGATTTCCAAAGTTAAAAAACACTTGAACAAGCTACTATTATCACACTGACAGTCCCTCCAATGCAATAATTGGTGCAATATTATGAGGAATGGAAAAAAAAAGGCTTCTATATGACCATATTTCCTAAACAAAAAATAAAAAAACCTCAAGATGTATCACAGACTACCACATCAAAGAAGTCAACTAAGGCGGTAGAACAATCTGCCAAAGGAAATAATTCCCAAAGGAGATAATTGTGTTAGTTTATTTAATTAAACAATTAATTTTTGTTTAAAGACAATTATTTTGAGACAATTAAGTTAGTTTTATATAAATTACCTCGTTTCTCATTTTGAGGAGGGTGATTTTGGTTAGTAGAAACTTAGATTTTTAGAAGGAGGTCTAAATACACTTACTGCATCAAACTGATCTCATGTTGTGTAAAATTTGATTAATATAGTTTATACAAATGAAATATTTTTGAGTTTTCATATGCTACTCTGTTGTTTACCACTGAAGAAGAGATAATTTCTTATTGATATTGACTTGGGAAATAATTCAAGCGATTAATGAATTATCTGAAACTGAAATCTTACATAGTATTATATTACTTGAGATATTTTACTCATAATACTTTTTCTTTGATAAACTAAGTGCTTGAAACTTCTTTTGTTGATGTGAGTCCAACATTTAATTCTGTAGCATCATCTTCTTTATCTTCTTCTCTATATGCTTACATTGAAATATATATTATGGTGTTAAATTGTCGACTTAAGAATAATTTGACGTTAGGCGTATTATGAATTCAATAAATATATGATATCATACTATTATTAATTCAATAAATATATGATATCATACTATCAAAAAATTTCTTGAATTCATTAAATCTATCTTTGATGTTATATTGTAGTGAAACAACACTTGATATTTCATATCTCATTTGACCATCTCAGCGGATTACTATTGTTGATATTTTAAAGGGATATATTGTCCTTTGCTTTGAAAATTTAATTTATTCATTAACACATTAATTTCACCCCTTAACATCATGACATTATTCATATTTACATCAATATCCATATGCATATGCAACTATGTAGAAAGAACAATATCATCATCATCAATGCAACGAAACATAAAGGAAAAATATAGGAAAAGCATGCGCATATAGAGACACCAGGATTGGTCAGAGACTAGTGAATAACCCACTATGGGGAAAACCCTGCAAATTCTTCTTCTTATATATTTTCATAAAATGATTCAACAAAAGAGAGTACAATGATCCATATCTTCACAACAACTAGAACACTCATGAAATGAACCTAAACATGCTTGTATCCAAAACCATGATTCTGGGGAATGTGATGTATTGTCACTATTTGTAGCCTATTGTTGAACACTATTGTCAATGAGAGGAATATTTAGAGTAATGAATTTTTCATTTTTTAGTTCCGGACGCATGGAGGAGGAACTGTGTGAGATTCTATGGTAGTCCTGGATGCTCCCTAGTGAAATATGTGCGTGCCTTTGGTTACAAATATACTCTGATATGCCTCAAACCCCTAGACACACCATTCAAGCTATTGTGTGAGTCTTTGAGGCTTCCTAGACACACCCTTTACCACTCTGTGTGTGCATTCGAGGACCAGAATGCTCAAACTGCTTTAGAAATCCTAGACGCTCCCTTTAGGCTACTGTGCGAGCGTCCGAGGCTTCCCGGACGCACCCTTGACCACTCTATGTGTGCATCCAGAGACGAAATTTCCTAGTTCTATGTGAGTATCTGAGAAAAAGAAACCCTAGATTCATGCAAGTTTCAACCCTGTAGTTTCAGAGCCTTGTGTGAACTTCCTCCGTCAGACTTGTACGAACCAAGAAAATAAGAAGAGGAGAAGAGATTGTGTGATGTGTGTGTCCAAATGAGCTTGAGGTATATTCTATTTATAGTATTCCATGATGGTCCACTTGATGTTGGGGTCGATCTATCCATTAGTACATGTGCATAGGGACGACCTAATCCAATATACATGTGTGGGTACATAAATCCAAAAACTAACTTCTTCTTGTCCAAATGAGGTGATATTTAGGTCAATTTTGGTCCTCTAGAAAATAGGAATTTAATGCAATCATCATATTTTTCATATCATCTGTCCAAGGTGGAATTTTACTGCAGTTGCATAATTTTAACACTCCCTCTCAAACAATGATAATTCCACTTGCCAATATCTGATCATCGATCAACATGACATATGTCCCATCTCAAGTATCTCATCATCTTGAATCATCAATGTACATATCTTGCTAATTCCTGATTATCTCTTGATTGTTCATGCTCACATGCTAAATATTATCGAATCTAAATGAAGAATGATTTGTTACCATAGGGGAGCTTAAGCTACCACCCTCTATTCATCGAGATACAACTTAGAACATCTATCAATGGGATACTACCTACAATATCTGTGAGCAGGCTACTAATCAAAATATATGTGAGTGGGCTACTACTCGAAAATGTGTTATTGGGCTACTACCTGGAATATCTGTGAGTGGGATACTACCTGGAAATGTGTCATCGGGCTACTTCTCAGAATATTTCATCAGGCTACTACCTGGAAATTTCATCAGGATACTACCTGGAAATTTCACCAAGCTACTACTCTGTTCTGCTAAACCATGAAGTAATAATGAAGAAGAATTGATTGAGGGTGAGGCACAAGACCTTGCCACTCTTGATTGACACAAGTCAATCTAGAGGTAGAATCTTAATTTATCCTAGATCAAGCTGTTGAACACCATGCATCCTAGCATAGGGAGTACGACATTACACAATGCATCCATCGGCAGTGCTATGGTCCCTATCCTAGTTTCCCAACTCACTGGCCAGATGAGAGGTACTTGCCATGAGTCCCTGACTACATGGTTAGGATGTATGCTAGGGCATAATTAGGAAAAGGTGAATCACTCATCCTTCTCATATTCCATAGGATAATATTATCCACTCATCCTATGCATATGTAAATCGTAGGGTAAGGTGAACCACTCACCCTATATACATGTGTTTGAAATCGTAGGGGAAGGTGAACCACTTACCCTACACACATGTCAAACCATCATGGGGTATCATATGGAAAGGTGAAAAACTCACCTTGTACCCAACACACCACTAGGGGAAGGTGAAACACTCACCCAATGGTTGCTCATAACTCCAAGAAGTACCCCAAGACCCCCGGAGATCCTAGAGCTCAGTGTCCAACTCATGCACTGCTCTCATCATACTCATATAATTGTACTTGTATCAGGTAATAATATTGTGTCAATAGAAATTTCCTTGTGTTCATACATGAAATCAAATCAAATATCATGTTAGAACATAAACAATTATATAAATTACAAAAGGATGACATACTCATCTTCCCTCACAGGGAAGTGCCAAACAAAATCCAAGGCTTGTCTCGTACAATTTCACTATCTCAATATATGAAAGTATCTCAGTCCCGACTATATATATGGGATTATATGCCTTTCTATGTCATCAAAATGTATTATGTCATATTCAATACTCTCTCAAACATCTCTTTAAAGCTTCTTCATCTTGCTTCATAGCTAGCCATGCTAGCAACAACGTACTCAATCTCAGTCGTGCTAAAAACCTCTCATCATGGCATATGTCATACTCATATGTGCTAATCTCATTAATAATGATCCCAATTAACATAAACATATACATACATTCATATAACATAGGAAGAATATCTCAGAAAAAAATAGATCATCTCATGTAAACATCTTGAAGGATCCTTGGCGGAAACTCAGTGTATGAAGTGAATCTATCATGAAATGCTTCAATCAACTATTGGTTTCCAATTTAATAAAAATGTCCAAGTATTTTCATTTCCTCTTCCAAATTTCATAAATCAATTCATCATATTATGATTTCTTATTTCAATCTTTAGAAGCCATCTCCCCCTTAGATCGCCATAGGCTCATCACCTATAAAGAGTAGACCATAATGTATAAAACAAAAACCAAAGTCATACCTTGGAACATTTTTGAAGTACAGGTTTGGATCAAAATATCAATTTGGCTTCACCAGATAAAAATCAATGCAGACTCAGGGAGCTTGCTTCATGCAATTCTCTCTGCAAACATAGCGTTTTAGCAAACCAACTTTCTCATTTTTTCATAAATCAATGCCGATCATAATTAATTTAAAAAATCATCAATGTCACAATATTAATTTATTTAGAACAGGTGATAGGCAGAGCTCAGATCAAGTCTTGAATTCATCTATTATCATGCAGTATCAAACTTCATTAAGTCATTCTCATGATCATAATACAAGTCATTTTTGTTACTAGATGAAAATGCATATACCAAGGATAGATCATGCAGGTTCCAAGCATACAAATTCCAATACTTCAACCAATGCGCTAAGAATGAGAAGGCCAATAAAAAACCATTATGAAATACCAATATAAGTCATGTCAGAACTCCCAATACTGTTTATCTATATCAATCAACAAAATCATGTCAAACTCTTGTAATTCAAAATTCAAACATAATGATGTATCTGTATCCTGGTCACGTGCAAACACATGTTCTATCTACATATTAATATTATAATAAACATTAAAACTTACCTTCTCTCAGATATTTCTAATATATGCTACAAATCTGTAGAACTGAGATCCTCTAGGTGAACATCTTATTTTATTGTAATGTTCCAAAATTTTCCTTCAATAAATTGGAACATTAATTTTGACTATTTTCACTTAGGAGATGAATAATTGGGTTAGGGGGTCCAAAGACAATAAAAAAATAGATAAAATCCCACTATTATGAAAATGGATCAGCCATGGAACCATATTTCACACCCTCATGTGTGAAATGAAACATTTGCAAAGAGGTTTGACCAAGTCAACAAGCGCAAGGTATGAGGTGGAAAGCACTACATGGGACAACACAGAGATAGAAGAGGAAATATTACTTTATGGAGGAAACTTTAATGGATGGGGCCCATGGAGAAAGAGCCTTCACTTGCTATATATGGAGAGGAGGAGAACCATTGTTATACATGCTTATGATTATTCATTTCATGTCTATTCAATCATTGTGCATTCTTTGCTGTTTAGCAAGAATTTATGGGGAATTCATGTTTAGGATTTCCTCACCTTCTTGAGAGGCCTCTTGAAGGTTCGTTCTTCATTTTCCACATCTCTTGGCTCAAGGCCAAAGCATCCTCCTCCAAGAAAGCGTTATTGCTGCAACAACATAACTTTGTGTTGTAGGGTGTTGCAATGGAGACTCCACAACACCTCTTCCATCTCTTTTTTTTCAGAGAGAGGGTTTTTCCTTCCTTTGGGAGATCATATTGGAAGCTTGAGAGATGATTTTTAGATCTTGGAACTTGGCCATAATGTTATATTCCAATCACTGCACAACCCCTCTTAGTGACTGCGTTATTTTCATGGAGTATCTGCAGTGAGGGTTTGCATATTGATTGGAGGGTGAGATATCAAGTGTAAGGATCAGCCTTCCACTTTGGAGATCCATTGGAGAAGGTCTACCTTAGATTTCTCATCATCTTCAGCCTTCTCTATTCAGTTCCATATTGGAGTTGCAGCTGCTGCCCAACAACTCCGACATTTTTTCCATTTTTCATATTTCAGCCAATCCCTTGGAGGATTGATGTTTTATTGCTTCTAAGGGTTAGAGATTTTCTCCCCTAATGTATTTGAGCTATATCATTTCCATATCCATGTATTGACATTGTATTACAATATTAATCCATAATATACTGCGCTATCATAGCCAAGGATTTCATATATGTAGTTGTGTTTCTTCATTTCCATGTACTTGTATTGTTGAGGCTTGCATTTCCTTTCTTGAGAGGTTGTTTCCTCAAGATATTGTACTCAACCTACTGCTATAACATATTTTATTGGTTTATTAGATCTTCATGTGCTCATGGTTGTAAAATAACACTGTCTTTCCATTTCATGTGCTTACATTTTTTGCAGTCCCTCACCGGGCACTTTCTGAGGATATCTAGTAGTGGGAGATTTGTTTAACCACTCTAGAAGGATTTATTTGGCCCCAAATCTTGAATTTTAGTCTTAGATGTATTGATCTAAGGAATCCAGGTCTTGGTATGAAATCCTGCTGCCTCCATTTCTGGAAAATGTGTTTTCCAGCCATGGATTGCTAGCTGTCCCGATTTGGGAACATTACAGTGGTGTCAGAGCAACTTTCTTGGCTCAGCCTGTGAGTCTAAGCCCAAGAAGATCAGAATTTTGAAGAATATGAGTTTATTCTCATCTATTTTTAGATCCAGAGGAGACCTCTCCAAGGAGGTCAAGAATATTGAAGAAGAAGAAGAGGAAGGACCATGCACTTCCTATTCTCATCAAGAGGAAGACATTGAGCATGGAAGACACTTGGATCATCAAATTCTGAGTGATTACCTTGTTGAGTATAGATATCAACCTAGAGGCTTCAAGGAGACTCTATATTTTCCTCATTTCATCCAGCTGAAGGAAGAGAAGAGACCATGTAGCAGGAAAGAAATCAAAGGCAATAGATTTTTGTTGTCTACCTTTGATGGGTCATCTACTGCAAGAACTTGGGTGAAAGAGTTGGTAGCATTTTTCTTTCTACATCCTGTAGTAGAGAAAGAAGCTGTTGAAATCTCAGCACTGCACTTGGAGGGTGAAGCTTATTATTGGTGGAGCAGCCACTTGAGCCATGCAAGGGAGATAACTTTTGCAAATTTCATCCAAGGGTTGGTGAAAACCTTTGATGATGAAAGGGAAATCAGAAGGGGAGACCACACCACCACTTGAGGAGCCTTGTGATAACGCCTTCACACTCATAGAATAGCAGCCACATGCATCAACAGTTGGAGCAACCAACACTTTTAAGGAGGGAAATCTTGTAGCCCTACAAGAAGTTCCAAATGCACATCAAGGTATGAAAGGATTTCCACATTCTATTGTTACAACAAATTCTTTTGATCAATGTGGATATTTACTGTTTCATGACCAAGGGTCAAATCCCATTGCTACCATAGAGAAGCTTGGTTGCACTGTGCTGTGCAACATGAAAAATTTCAAGGAGAAAATAAACCATCATCTTTATGAGCCTTTGTTGGATTGCATATCACACTGGAGGTTGGGGTTTGAATCCTTGAAGGATGATAGTAGACATCTTGTAGTGAGAAACCCCTTCTCCCTTCAAGATGACACTTTCTCAATGAGCTCCTCTCAGCTCAAAGAGGAACTTCTACTTTTAGATCCAAGACCTCATTGGTTTTGGAGGATCATTGCTGAGAGGAAGGTCTCAAGGAGAGATCTCATTAGAGGTGCACTTCAACACACCATGGAGTGCAAAGGTTTTCTTCCTTTCTCACAAGGGAAGATAGAATATGGAGGACATCTTAGGATGGATAAAATCTCTCATGCTTGTGTTGGACATTCCTTGAGCCATACAAATCATGATGGGAGGTTTTTTCCTACCACTTATTTGGGTCTTGATAGGGTCTCATTGATCCTTGAGAAAATTTCATTTCAAAATCCCATGAAGTGCAAAGACAAGAGTTTGATTTGGGAGAATGGTGGCCCTCATGGGAGGAGTACCAAGATGAAGGGAAGAAGGAAGCATCCACAAGTGGTTGAGTGGATGTGGCTGATGAGCAAGGGGCTAGGAGGCTACTTGAAAATTTATGATACCAGGCAGCAGGAGGCTGGCTGTGCTGGTTACTCTTGAAAGAGTTTGGCCATCACTTGGAAAACACTCTTCCTAAGAGTAGGAGGATGGATACTTGCATCATTGAGAAGCATAGAGTATGGATGCATGGTGTTGATGTGATACTCATATCATTCATTGTGTCTTCATCACATGAGTTGTATTATGGAAGTATGGGGAGGTAGCAAATTTTTTTGTTGCTTTGCTTGTTCTTGGGAGAGCAAGAGCAGATTTGCTCTCACATTTTGCATAATGTTGCAGGAGGAGGAGATAGCATTATCTCCTTGGATTTTGTTGAAAGAGAGGTACTTCCACCTTGGGAGGGACTTCTTATGTATTGCAAAATTATGGGAGATATCTTTGACAAGGAGCATGTCAAAGAATGGAGCTATGAGTTGGCCGAAGATCATTTGTAGAGGCCAACAATGCTGTCATATGAAAGCTTGTGGTTATTGATGGAGTTTCCCAAGGATTACTTCACACTTGATGCACTTGGAGGACAAAGAGGAGGTGAGATTGATGGAGTAGTGGATAGAGACATCTATTACATTGGTATGACCTCACTTGCTATGATCTTTTGGACTTGTATTTCCAAGTATGAGGGTGATATTTATGCCACATATGGTTCAATTCTCTTCCTGGGGATGTTCCATAATACTATGGAGGGATCATTCATATACACATGCATCATTTTGCTCTCAAAATATGGTAAGAATATTGTTTTTACATCCATGGATTATCTAACACAACATTTTGATGCTCTTACCATTCATATTCAGTTCATTTCTCCACAAAAGGGCAAGTTTTTCATTGGGCTCCATGGACAAAATTGGGCCAATTTGTATGATGGAGACAACCATATTTTATGTGGCCTTGGGAAAATGTTTTATCATCACATGTATGTTCAGCTTATGCACTCTAACATGTATCATATGTAGACATGCACGATTAACCATGTAACAAGAAACATTTTTCCTTGTACTTTTCTCAAGCAGCAGCTTGTAAAACTGCGTTGTCACTACTGGGAAAGCTGTTGGTACCTTCTCGCATCACTTGTAACCTTCATAATTTTCTTCATTTTTTTTCTGATAATGTATTCATTTGCTGATATAGATCATGTTTGTATGAGAATCATGATTATGAGGGAGACACATGAGTTGGATGTGTCCTTGAGTGGGAAAAATTCTCACATTTTATGCATTACATGTTCTAATGGGAGCATAGGAAGAGATATGGCCACCACTACTACATATGTGTAATATTTTGAGGTGGACCATGAAATTGATAGTCATCCATTGTATAGCCATGGGGAAGTGTCTGGTCTTTTATTGTTGTTACATTCAGCCATTTACTCCTTAGTAGATGCAGTGAATTTTGTATGTCATTTTCCATGTTCTTTTCTGAGATTGCAGTGGATGAAGTTGTGTTGTGTCCTCTTGAGATATTGTTTGTATCATGTATCATTATGTAAAACCTTCAGAAAAATTCTCATTAGGATGTTCTATGATGACCATTTCCTATTCATCATAGATGGATTGTTTTGGGCCAACTTATTCTTCATTGTTGGAGGAGCACTCTTTGGAGGATTCTTCTTCACTTTGCCATTTGAGGGAAATACTTTTGCAGCCCAGGATCAGCACACACTCTACACTTATCATAAGTGGAGAGAAGGATAGCTTGGGGTAGGCTATTATTCTTACCATGTTCATATTTTCAGCCCACCCTCATTTCTGGAGCTTGAGGTGGAAGGAGATTTTTAAGAGTTACCATGTTGGGAAGTGACTCATTTTGTTTGGATGATTGCTTGGGGATGGAGGATCCACATGAGGGAGATGTTCCTCATCACATTTCAGACTCCATGCCTTGAGTGGAGATTTTCCAGTTCTATCCTTGTAGTTGCTTGAGGACAAGCAACATTTGGGAGGGGAGGAATGTAATGTTCCAAATTTTTCCTTTAATAAATTGGAACATTAATTTTGACCGTTTTCACTTAGGAAATGAATAATTGGGTTAGGAGGTCCAAAGAAAATTAAAACATAGATAAAATCCCGCTAGTATGAAAAGGGATCAGCCATGGAACCAGATTTCACACCCTCATGTGTGAAAGGAGACATTTGCAAAGAGGTTTGACCAAGTCAACCAGCGCAGGGTATGAGGTGGAAAGCACTACATGGGACATCGTAGAGATAGAGGAGGGAATATTCCTTTATGGAGGAAACCCTAATGGATGGGGCCCATGGAGAAAGAGCCTTCACTTGCTATATATGGAGAGGAGGAGAACCATTGTTATTCATGCTTATGATTATTCATTTCATGTATATTCAGACATTGTGCATTCTTTGCTGTTTAGCAAGAATTTCCAGGGAATTCCTGTTTAGGATTTCCTCACCTTCTTGAGAGGCCTCTTGAAGTTTGGTTCTTCATTTTCCACATCTCTTGGCTCAAGGCCCAAGCATCCTCCTCTAGGACAACGTTATTGTTGCAACAACATAACTCTGTGTTGTAGGGTGTTGTAGTGGAGACTCCACAACACCTCTTCCATATCTTGTTTTTCAGAGAGAGGGTTTTTCCTTTCTTTGGGAGATCAGATTGGAAGCTTGAGAGATGATTTTTAGATATTGGCACTTGGCCATAGTGTTATATTCCACTCACTGCGCAGTCCCTCTTAGTGACTGCGTTATTTTCATGGAGTATCTGCAGTGAGGGTTTGCAGATTGATTGGAGGGTGAGATCTCAAGTGTAAGGACCAACCTTCCACTTTGGAGATCAATTGGAGAAGGTATACTTCATATTTCTCATCATCTTCAGCCTTCTCTATTTAGTTCCATATTGGAGTTGCAGCTGCTGCCCAGCAACTCCGACATTTTTTCCATTTTGCATATTTCAGCCAATCCCTTGGAGGATTGATTTTTTATTGCTTCTAAGGGTTAGAGTTTTGCTCCCCTAATGTATTTGAGATATATCATTGCCATATCCATGTATTGACATTGTATTACAGCAGTAATCCATAATATATTGCGTTGTCATAGCCAAGGGTTTCATATATGCATCTGTGTTTCTTCATTTCCATGTACATGTATTGTTGAGGCTTGCATTTCCTTTCTTGAGAGGTTGTTTCCTCAAGATATTGTACTCTTCCTGCTGCTATAACATCATTTATTTTTTGATCAGATCTTCATGTGCTCATGGTTGTAAAATAATGTTGTCTTTCCATTTCATGTGCTTACATTTGTTGCAGTCCCTCATCGGGCACTTTATGAGGATATCTAGTAGCAGGAGATCTGTTTAACCACTCTAGAAGGATTTCTTTGGCCCCAACTCTTGGATTTCAGTCTTAGATGTATTTATCTAAGGAATCCAGGTCTTGGTATCAAATCCTGCTGCCTTCATTTCTGGAAAATGCGTTTTCCAGCCATGGATTTCTAGTTGTCCCGATTTGGGAACATTACATTTATGCACAAAACTTCAAGTTCGTGTCCATAAGGTATAGCCACACCCATAGGCCTTCCTTTGTGCGTCAGAGGCTTGAGAGTGGGATAAAACCATATTACCTTATTTTATACCTCTGTTATAGATAAAAAATGTCATATACCCATAAATCATACTTCAATAGTTGATCTGAAAGGAGTGTATTAGTTCTGTTGTGCTAAGTGTCCTTTCCATAAAATAAACATGTACAAATTGTCTTCATAAGTTTGCTTAAGGAATGAGAGTTTTAACCATGAAATTTAGATTAATTAGGGAACTTAAGCATGTTAATAAGCCTTAAAAACACTGAACATTAGTGCATAATAGAGAAAAACATTCAAACATAAGTTTTACACAATAGGCATGATGAAGAAGTTCATCCCTCCTGGGCTATATCTGCTGGTCTAGCTCCCAATGGCATGTACCTCTTTGTCATTATGCTCAAAATTGTAAATTACATGTGTTTACAGGCCTCTAATGGATTTTTTCTCTGCATCAATGGCTCCAGAATGATCAAATTAGGCTAGGTAGATTCTTGTTTCATCAAAATTATTTGAAAATTGACCTCCCAATGCATTTTCCCAATGATAGCTGGAAAAGCTCCACTAAATGTGGAGACAGGTAGTTAACTTAAGTTAAATTTAATATAATCCCTAAAGTTAGGGCACTGCCATTAATTCCCGCTAGTCGAAAATCGCATACTAACTGTGGCATTTAAAACTTGGGTGGTTGGTTGGTCACATGTCGACCCAAACCACGTGGTATCTGCAAATGTTGTGGAACCCCATGCAGAAACTATGGTAACAAAGTTATGGTAACGTTAACCCTGCTGGAGTTAGCGGTTAACACAACCATCGGAGCCAGGTATCATGTGAACTGGATTGTCGCAAAGTTTGAGTTTTATGTTACGGTTAGAGTGGAGGATATGTTTATAGCGCAAGGCCACATGAGAGGGGGGTTGGCCCTTCGGGGATGGCCTCCCAAGGCCCCATATGAAAAACTTACAAATGATAAAATGAAGCAGCATCCAATACATGGTAAGTAACTTTGGATAGGCGGACTGGTTAAGTCTTTGGCGTGTGCGTGCAAAGGTCAGTTGTTTGAACCTCCAGAGCTCCATAAAAATTTTACCATAGAAATATGAGGACACGCGATGACCTCTGGGCTTGCCACGTGTCACTCATTCGACGATAGATAACAAAACACATCAACAAGCCATAAAAGTTCCTCTGTACCACCAACCATCAATGACTCAGAACATGCCACATGGCACCATCCTATTGGCTGGGAGAAAAATAGAATATTCCATGAATATAACTGCTAACTGTACCTGCATGCTGATTGGGCATCCAGTCACAAAATTTAGTGTTTGGGAAAACGAACAGAACGTGATATCTTCCTCATACGACATCGGTTTTTTGAATCATTTGCAGTGCCAAAATCAAAATGACGAGACCTTTCTGGTCGCTCAGGTTTGGACCTATTTCGAGCACTTTCATTTTTGAGCATAAGACTTGATCTCCTGATCACACCTCCCCAATGGGAAGCTTTTGGACCCCAAAATATCTTTAAACTACTGAACATAAAGATGAGGAGACTGTGTCCCCACTCTTCCAATATTTATCCACTAAAATTTCCCTATTTTCATTAATTGGATATTTTCATGAAACAATAAATTTTTCCTTGATTTCGTTGACCAAACATTGTTGTTTTTGACATTGTCTTGTTGCACATTTACTGAACTTACATAACAAAAACCTATCTTTGGAGTAAACATATTGTTTCTACATTGGTCTATAATCAAAGGAAACTTGGAATTACTCTCACCTTGCACTCTATCCTTAAGGATATTTTTTGCTAAATTTTATTTGAAATTGTGTCGATTCCTGACTAAGTTTCTTCTCCATTATACCATGCCTTTCTAAAACTAGCAATGAAAATTTATAAATATTGTGCCTTCTTTGCTAAGTTTCTTTGCCCTCTCTTGGACCTTTGTAACTTCTTGCATTGACACTTTGTTTTCAGCACTGTTCAACACCTAAGTCGATTGCTACAACTACTTATCATCTTCTTTCAAAGACAACCTGCTTTCCAAATGAAACAACTCATTACATACATCAACATTTGTTTTGAAATAATTATGTAAGACTTTTCTTTGTTTAATCATGATCAATGTCTAGTTTTGACTTGCATTGATGAGCCTCTTCATCTGCCCTGCATTAACTAAAGAAGTGTCTAGTTTTTTACGATGAGCTCTCACGATATACTCCTTTCCATCCTTGAATAAATGGTATTTGCTCTCATGACAATGGAAGATATCTTTCTTGTCATACAAGTAAGGACTGCCCAACACCATACTTGTTATATCAAGCGAAACAAAATCTAATTCAATTGTGTCAATGAAATGTGTAGTTATTGCAAAGTGCAACATGCACTTCTTTGAAACCTGTAAATTTGCATCCTTACAATCCAACCAAGTGGATATGGTTTTGGATGTGGAATGGTCTCAAGATTAATTTTCTTGACTAGGTCTTCAGAGATTAAATTCGCTTGTGACCAACTGTCAAACAATGTGTCAACCTTGGTATGTTTGGAAATTACCCTCACATGAAACATTTCAATTCTCTTTTCTTCATTTGGAACTTGTATGTGACAGTTAGATATTCTAGAACTGGGTTTAATTTCAATCTATTTCCCCTTCACATTTTTTAGTCCCATAGCTATGATTTTTGTTTCATCTCCTGAATCTGACCCTAGGTCTTGTTCAACTATTGCAACAGTTTTGCCTTTCTCTTTGGCTTTAAAACTTTATGGTCTCAACTCTGGATGAAGTTTCCAACAATGGTCTTCATCATGGCTATTTTTATAATAGTGTTTGCAAAAGAATTTTCCCTTCTCTTTTTTGGCATTTGCATTTCTCTTTTTCTTCCATTTTCCTTTAAACTCATTTTCCTCGTTCCCATCTAAATTTTGTTTTCCTCTTGCCTATAAATGTTTAGCTTGAACACAATCCTCATCTAGGCTTGTAGGGTTAAACATGAGGATAGTATGTCTTAGGTAGGTATGTAAACCTCCTATATAATTTAGCAAAGTGTCTTGGCTATGAAAATATTCTCCTAATAAAATATCTCTTCTCCTAAATTCTTGAGTATACACTTGTACATTTTGTCCTTTCAATTTTTTACAATTTTTCTATTCCATTATGGCTTTTTGCATGTGAGCTAATGGATAAAACTATTGTTTTATTTCAGAAATGTAATCATTCCATGATAAGATAATATTACCATATTTCTTGATCTCCTCCTTTGTCTTGGATTCCCACCAAACAAGTGTTGCACCTTCCATGCTCAATGAAGCTAGTTGGATTTTGGTGTCATCATCATGAAAATTTTGGATTCTCAAATAGACCTCCAATTGCCTAATCCAATTTTCTAGTTTTCTGCATTAACTTCACCATTAAACATTGGAAATTCAAAATTAACATCAAGTTTTAGAAAATGACTTTTACCCATGTTCTTTGACTTGTATGGTTGATGTACTGAAGATGAAGTATAGGATGATGGGGATGAAGATGAGGGTGATGATGGTGACTTTCCACTGTCTCCATTTCCTCCATTACCCTTCTTGGATTTATCTTCATCATTATGGCCTCCCGATGATCCTTGTATTTCCTTGTGAATTTTGGACCTTTCCTCTTCTATTTTATCATTCCTTTCTTGATAAAGAACTCTCACCATTTCATTCAAGTCAAGAAATGATTTTCTGTACACTCTTTCTTCCTCTTTGGGATCCATCTCTTCATGGATTTCTCCTTCTCCTGGAGGCATGCTTGATACTACTTCTGCTTCTTTTGGAGGTGAAATAGGTGGTGGAGAATGTGGAAATATTTCCCTCCTTTTTTGTGGTTCACTTTGAGAACCTCTTGCTTCCACCAATTTGCCTTCTCCTCTCTTAAGCTTGAGCCTAGTAAGCATGAAAACCCTTGCAAACAATTAACAAATCTTTTCACATAAAAACACTAGAGATAAAAATCTAGTTCTGATACCAACTTGATCTGAAAGGAGTGTATTAGTTCTGCTATGCTAAGTGTCCTTTCAGTAAAATAAACATGTACAAATTGTCTCCATAATTTTGCATAAGGAATGATAATTTTAACCATGAAATTTAGATGAATTAGTGAACTTTAAGCATGTAAATAAGCCTTGAAAAAAATGAACAACAATGCATAATAGAGAAAAACATTCACACATAAGTTTTACATAGTAGGCATGATGAAGAAGTTCACCCCTCTTGGGCTACATCTGCTAGTCCAGCTCCCAATTGCATGTCTCTCTTTGTCATTATGCTCAAAATTGTAAATTTCATGTGTTTACAGGACTCTAGTGGGTATTTTCTCTGCACCAATTGCTCCAGAATGCTCAAATTAGACTATTTAGACTCCCTTTTCACCAAAATTGGTCAAGAATTGACCTCCCAATGCATTTTACCCAATGAAAGCTAGAAAATCTCCACTAAATGTGGAGACAGGCAGTTAACTTAAGTTAAATTTAATACAATCCCTAAATTTAGGGCGCTACCATTAATCCCTGCTAGTCGGAAACCGCGTACTAACCATGAAATTTAAAACTTGGGTGGTTGGGTGGCCACATGTTGACCCAAACCACATGGTATCCACAACTGCTGCGGAACCCCATGCAGAAACTATGGTAACAACATTATGGTAACGTTAACCTCGTCAGAGTTAGTGTTTAACACAACCACTGGAGCCAAGTATCATGTGAACTGGATCATTGCAAAGTTTGAGTTTTATGCCATGGTTAGAGCGGAGGCCATGTTTTTGGCACAAGGCCACATGAGAGGGGGCCTAGCCTCCCAATCCCCCATATGAAAAGCTTACAAACGATAAAACGATGCGGCATACAATACATGTTAAGAAACTTTGGATAGGTGTTCTGGTCAAGTCTTGGGCGTGTGCATGCAAAGGTCGGCTATTCGAACCTCCGAAGCTTCATCAAAATTTTACCACAGAAATCCGAGGACATGTGGCGGCGTGTGGGCTTGCCACATGTTTCTCATCCAACGAAAGATAACAAAACACATCAACGGCCCATAAAAACTCCTCTGTATCACCAACCAGCGACGACTTAGAACATGCCACATGGCGCCATCTTGTTGGCTGGGAGAAAAATGGAATAATCCAGGAATATACCTATTGACTGTACCTGCAATGTTGACTAGGCATCCAGTCACAAAAATTTTTTGTTTAGGAAAATGAACAAAATTTTTCGACATCTGTAATATTCCAAAAATTTAGCTTTCAACTAAATGGAATATTATAGATTATTTTGTCACTAGGTAGGTGAATAAGTGGGTAGGGAGGCCCATAAATTTCCTTAGCAACAATAAAAACACTTCAAGTGTGAAAGGAAACACTCTAAGCAGCTAAATGAAGCACCTTTGACTGTGAACAGGGGATGGAACATGTTGAATAGGTCAACTATGACCAAATCAATAGTGTTGTTATGGAGGAGTAGACATTTAATGAGGAATAATGCAATTTTAGATGGAGACTCGTTGCATGAAAGTAGTGCCATTATTGGATGGGGATTAGGGTTTGGAAGCTCACCACTTATATAAGGAAGAGGATGGCAGTCATATTTCATTATTTTGATGTTTATATTTCTGAATATATGGTCTGTTTAGACATATAGCTTTCTTTGGTTGTTTAGCTAAGATTGCAAGTGTTGTTTAGCACTGGGTGTTACTGATCGGGAATCCCACCTCTTTCCTTGAGAGGCCCCTTGGAAGAGTTTTGTACTACATTCCACTATCAGACATTTTGCCAAGACTTCAATCTTAATGTAGAGTGTAGTTCCTGTTGAGGATTTGTGTTTGTGTTGCAGGGCAGAAGTTGATTTGGGATATTTTTGAGCTAGATCTCATTGGAGAGAGGTTCCTTTATCTTGGGAGGCTAGTAAAGAAGGCCGTGGAGCTTATTTGAAAATTTTGGCATCAGGCCATAGAATTTGTATCCCCTACAATGAAATTCCATTCCATGAATATGCTATTTTAGTGAGCTGTTGCAGTGGGCAACCCAAAAAGGGCCGAAAATCCAAAATTAAAATATGGCCAAACCATTTCTAGGTTTATCTGGGTTTTTTTGAGTAGAATATGTGGTTAAAATCCTGAATTATTCTGAGCACTCTAACAGCCTTCTGTGCATGGTTCTTCTCCTCAGTAGTACCAGTTTCCAGTAGCAGCAACAGTAGTAGCACAACATTTCGAGTTCTTGGTTTCTTTAGTGTATTTCAGCCATCTTATGGCTTGAGTGAATTCCTTTTGGAGCACTGTGTACATTCATATTTGTTGTTGTTTATAATAATATGACTCAGTTGTTTCTGCTCATAGTTATAATGTCTTGATGTAAATTTCAGTTGCAACATATTTCCGGCATTTTCTAGATCTTAGTGCTATATTCTTGTTTTGGTTTATTTGGAATGTTGCATTTTTTCTATATTCCTATCTTTTCCATTTTGGAATATTACAAAATCGGTTTTTTGAACCGTTTGCAGCGCCGAAATTGCAACGATGAGACCTTTCCAGTCGCTTAGGTTCAGACTTGTTTTGAGCAATCATTTTTTAGCATAAGACTTGATCTCTTGATCAATAGTACAAAATATACATATATTGCAAATGGTAATATGAGTAAGAATCTTGAGGAGATATTCTCCCTTTGAATGGGAATCCACTTCATTCATCTTCTTTCATGTCATCAACCTATCTATATTGTAGTCATGCAACAACATATTTGCTAGATTGTAAAATCAAACATATATCCATCATGGTCATCAATATCATGAAATCAATCCTTCATCAGGTGATTAGACCTGAGTGATTAGGGTATAAGACAGATGTAAGAATATCAAGTCAATCCATTAATTTAGGAAAATAAGTTGTACCATATGCCATAGTTACTCATCACATCAAGACACGACCATAGTTATTAAAAATATCTAGAGTATCAACCTCACAGTTATACCTTTATTATTAAGGTTACCATGTTTATCATTATCAATATGGTCAAGAAAGGTCACTTTATAAAAAAAAAAAGAGTTTAAATTATTTTTTTCCCATACTTTCATCATGTTCATATCAAGTATTATAAAGAGTCAATGATCTATCCTTTTATTTTAAATGCATGCCAAATATCAAGAGTATCATATTCAAGGTACAAAATCAGGATCTCCAAAAACAATAAATTTTAGCCAAACATCAATTTATACCACTATATCCAAGATCAACAATAAGTAGCCTCATAGAATCAAGAAGATCATCATGATCAAAATGTTCAATACTAGGTGCACCATTTCATCATAAGAACCATGGATCCAAATCACTTTCATATGAATGCATGAGTCATTTGAGAGAGAGAAATTCTCAACATACCATATGGTTGACCTTTCCATTCAATATTACATACGAAACATAACATTGAAATAGTATACCATGCATACCTTGTAGTATTCAAATACCTATACACCTTCACATAAGAAACTTGTAGTGCTTGTCAGCTTTTCATCAGGTGCCTCTTTACCTTTTCTAGATATATATTTTCTTTCCCACATCTCAAATGATCCTCAAGAAGGATCCACTTATCAGATCTCATAAAGGAGGTCAGAAACATCCAAGTACTCAAATATACATGCAGAAAGTATAGGCAATGATAAAAAACAATAATCATAATAATCAGATCCATAAGTCTAAACAAGAGTAAAGACACAAAGAAACATCATAAGTCAATTAATACTATCTTCAATAAGAGATGACCCTATCCCTCCTGAACCAAACTTCAAGATCCATTACTATCTATAGTCCAAATAACAATGTTTCCTTCAATCAACTTTATGAAAAACCAAGCATAGTAGAGAATATCCCATCTAGGGATTCATTAAATATGTCATAAGTGCTTGAACATATTTTCTTTGACCATGCTAGAGTTTCATGTATCATATCTCAAGTATTTTCCATAAACTAGGGTTTCTCTCAAATCATAACCATCAAACCCTTATGCACTAACTACCTAGGGTTTCCTTCATATCCTAGAATTCTTTTGAGGTCTCCACCATCCTCTTCTTGCTTCCATCAAAAGTGTCTCCATGGGGGTGATATCCATGACTTTTCTTCAACCCAAATCTGATACCAAGTTAATTTTAAAAGGGATATATGGTTCTTTTCTTTGAAAATTGCATTTATCCATTAACACATTAAGTTCACCCCTTAACATCACGATGTTATTCAGATTTACATCATTATCCATCAACATATAAAACTATGTAGAAAGAACAATATAATCATAATCAATGAAAAATAACATAAAGGAACAATAGAAGAAAATCATGCACATATAGAGATACCAGGATTGGTCAGAGACCAGGGAAAAATCCACTATATGGAAAACCATTACAAATTCTTCTTCTTGTAGATTGTCATCAAATGATTCAAAAAAAGAGAGTACAATGATCCAAATATTCACAAAAAATATAACATTCATGTAATGAACCTAAACATTATTGCATCAAAAACCCTAATTCTAAGGACTGTAATGTACTGTCACATTCTATAGCCTACTTCCGAACATTGTTGTCACTGAGCAAAATCTTCAAAGTACTGATTTTTTCATTTTTTAAGCCTAGGCATATGGAGGAGGAGTTGTGAGAGTGTCTATGGAAGTCCTGGATGCTCCCTAGTGAACTATGTGCATGTGCCTAGGGAAAAATATACTCAAATCTACCTCAAACACCTAGACACACCCTTCATGATATTTTTCTTGCGTTTGAGGTTTCCTGGATGCACACTTGACCACTCTATGCGTGCGTATAGGGACTAGAACACTTGATCTACCTCAGAAATCCTAGAATCTCCCTTCAATATTCTGTGCGAGTGGTTAGGGATTCCCGGACGCACCCTTGACCACTTTGTGTGTGTGTCCAGGGACGAAGTTTCCCATTTCTATGCCAACATCTGAGAAACAGATCCTTAGATTCACGTGAGATTCAACATTGTAGTTTTAGACCCTTATGGGAACTTCCTCTATCAAACCCATGCGAACCAAGACATATAGAAGAGGTGAAGAGATTGTGTTATGTGTGTGTTCAAATGATATTGAGGTATCTTCTATTTTTAGGATTCCATGAGGGTTCACTTGATGTTGAGGCTGACATGTCCATTGGTACATGTGCATAGGGCTGACCTAATCCAAAATATATGATTGGGTACATAAATGCAGAAACCAACTTATGCTTGTCCAAATGAGGTGATATTTAGGTCAATTTTGCTCCTCTCAAAAAGAGGAATTCAATGAAATAATCATATTTGTTATCTGAGCCATCCAAGCTATAATTTGACCATAGTTTCATAATTTTAACAACTGCGCTATATGATTTAAATTTTAGTTAAACATTTTTTATTTATTTTTTAAGTGTTTTCTTTGTGTTAGATAAATTTTAATTTTGTGTTTAATATGTCAATGAGTCATTTCTTGGACTGCACTTTTTATTTTTATACATAAATTGAGGTCTTATTAGGCGAATTAGTTTCTTAGACTTGGAATCTGAAATTTTACACCGCTTTTACATGTTAACATTAGCCTATTCAACATCATAAATATACGATTGAATATTTTTTAGATATAAATTAATGGAATACTCCCTAAGGCTACAAGAGGCTAGCTCGATAGCATAAAGTGGGAGGACCTTCTCCTCAATTAATGTATTTTTAACTGTCCCTTAATTGCTAGAATGATTAGGGAACCAAAAAAATCCAATATCGGTCTAACTTGTGGTGTTGGGAAGAAGGCAAATAAATCTAAGTTAGGACGAAGTTTCACACCTTGGAAAGAAAAAATCATAGAGATACAACAATTTCAAGGTCGTCCAAATCAACAAGCTCAAAATCCAGCTCTTAAAAACAAAAAAAGTGTGTATTTTTAAAATTACATAACTTTTGTTTTACAAGTAAGTGTGAAGTGATTCAAAGTGAATAATGAATCATTTATATCATTATTTCATTCTAAAAATTCTCCCAAACAAAAAAACAATACACCCATTAAGTCCTTAGAAATATCTACTATGACAAATGAAGAAGAGGAAGAAATGCAATATGATATATCAAAATTACAGTACCAAGTGCAAAAAAAATCACTCTCACAAAGAGAAACCAAATATGAACTAGAAGTGATTATGATTGTTACTGAGATGGATGGTTTAAAAGTAGACATAAACGAAGACATGAAATGGGACATGGAATATTTTAATGCAGATATAAAAGTGGATATGGAAGGTATGAAGTAATTTTTGACAAAGTTGGTACAAGAAATGCTTCCTAGTGGTGACAAGGTATTCCATGAAACTTGTGATGAGAACAAAATAAATGTGAATCATGATTTTATATACTCCAAATTTTGGTTGAAGACCAACCACATTCCGAATATTGATATGAGGAAGTTTGATGGCTAGGATATAGTAATATGGATACTATATATGGAGTTGTTATTTGATCTACATGATGTGAAACACCCACAAAAGGTATGCATTGCAGCTTTATATTTAGAACCCAATCTATTTGTGTGGTATCGACAACTTTGTTCTTGTATATCGTTTTTCACTTGGAAAATTTTTATGGAAGGATTGATAGCACATTATGAGGATAAAAAGAGAAATACATTGCTTAGGAAATTTATAAATATAAAACAAAGGGTTTTAGTTGCATAGCACATTAATAACTTCCAAATATTGAATATAAAGGTAAATGATATTCCATAGGAGCGTCTAGTTGATGTCTCCATAAGGACTTTAAGGGATAACATCCAACATATGGTTCGCCTTTGGGAACCTAATTCATTGGAGAATGCATTTAGGGTGGCAATAAATGTTGAAAGTAAAAAGGAGGTCTACCACTCACAACTGTAAATATAGGAGTGTTGTCGCTCCTAGCCTCCCACAACCTATAAGGTTGTCACCACAACAATTGGAGGAAAAAATAAAAAAAAAGGCTTTGTTACGGTTGTGATAAAAAATACAATAAAGGTCATAAGTGCACTAAAAATAAGTTATTTTACATAATTTATGAAGAGGGGGAAGAAAGGGAACAAGAAACATCAAAAGAAGAATATCTACACTAGGAACTGGATCTAGGTGTTGAAATAGAAGAAATCAATCTGGCCATATCTTATAATACATTGGATGGAATTACCACTCCTAAAATTCTCAAGATAGAAAGATATATCAAGAAGAAAAAGGTAATAGTGCTGATTGATTTAGGTAGTAACCATAATTTTATTCATTGTAAGATAGCTAAGGATTTGAACTGCTTTATATGTCCAATAGTAGAGTTCCAAATGATGGTTGCATATGGAGAAAATATAATTGTGTAGGGAAGAGCCATAATATCAATATAACCATGGGATAATATGTATTTAATAGTACACTAATTTCCATTCCAATGGGTGGTTATGATGTTGTATTAGGAGCCAATCGTTACAATATTTGGGGAGGATAGCTTTTAATTTCCAAGAACTTTTCTTGAAATTTTTTGGGAAGGAAATGTTATGCAACCAACTCACAAAATATAAGAAAAAATAGATTAATGACTTAAAAATTATCCTCTTCGAGAGGGAAACCTCCTTTACATTAAATAAATGAATAATTATTTGATGATGCAAATGCCAAGACCTCCTTTGTATATATAGGAGTCTAAGGGGTCACAATATAATCAGAGCCTACATAAAAATAAAAATGTAAGGGAACAAAAATAACAATACTGGGATTCTATGGGGCACACTAATAACAATAAGGGAAAAAAAAAAAGGAGGTCGTTGGAAACTAGATAACTATTGAGCGGGGGGGTGTGAATTAGTAGTGTGACACTTCTTTAACTTTTTCGACAATTATTAATATTTTACACCGTGCACAAACTAAAAAAAAACCATATATTAGAGCACCAAAATTAAACATGAAACCATAAGAAGAAATCATACAAAGGACAAAATATGTCTGGTGGAAAACCATCTCTATGGAAAAAAAAACACCCATTGCTACCGTGTTGCTCAAATTCTATTATGTCAAACACTTATTTACATAGAGTTACAAATATGGCTACTATCAAACAAATAATGTCTCTCAAGTAGATCTACAAATTACCATCTGCTTAAGGCCACCATGCTCAACGATCCTTGCCCAGTTACTCCTAAACTAAACAAAAAATCTACAAACTCCATTATGTTGGACGATACCACGACCAACGAGCCTCACCTAATTTCTACTGGACTATCAATCCACCACTAGATTTGAGAAATATTCTTACTTATATTGATTTCACTTGAGTCCTCTAATTCTTCTCCTCTATGTGGTTCTCATTTAAAAATGTTTCATATTGTAACTGAGAACTACTCATCATGAGCATTGCATCAATATATCATCAAAGCCCATAATAAATATGTAACAATAGCTGCATTCAAACCTCCATACAATATGTCACACAAGAAAAACAAATCCCCTCAAACACTACTCCAAATCACACCTCAACATCTCTCACACTCCATAATCATAAGGTTGAAACAAGCTTCAACTCACTGTTGCTACAACCCCAATATGCTTCAGAATCTATGCACTAGAGAACACATGCAACTTGTAGGATATTCTTCACACACACACACACTCACACAACTCAACTAGACAATAAAATCCTCTCACAATGAGCTTACTATAATATATAGATGAACTCAAGTGCTTAAATTAATAATTACTTAGAACTACTGGGAATCACAACTATGTTCATATGCTTGATTGGATCCAGATTCAACTCATTTACTCAAACAACCACTAACTCCATTATCCTTCTTGATATTTTCAACTTTGATCAACTTCTAGAAGTCCCATGAGCTTTTCCGACCATATACGAAAATTTCTGGTCAATAACATCACCACAACACAAAAAATAGCTCAACAACTCGAGGAATGAGAAGAAAACTTGTCAAACCCCATAGTCTATCCCTTAGCACTATCATCCATGCGACTATAGCCTCTTGGAGCTATAAACGCTCCGTTGATCTCTCCTCCATGTGAACATGAATTTTCAGTTGCATTGATGACCCATCCTCCATGTGAATATGAATTTTCAGTTGCATTGATGACCCATCCTCCATGTGGTTGGGGCTAAAAATAAAGGAAAACATCAAATTTTTAGTACAAAACCTCTGCCACCTATTGACCATCTTCATCAACCTCTGAACACTCCTTCAAGAAACATGTCTACAACTGATGAAATATTATAATAACAATTCAATGACATGCTAGACCTACTCTACCAACTTCAGCACTAATACCAACACCTCCAACTCCTCAAGCAACAACCACAACATCTCTAACATATGTAGCAATATATCCAAAACCTGCAGCAACATCACCAACTCATGCAGTAGCAACATTAAGTCATACAAATTCCTCCATCACCGGTAGAAGAACCTCCAACACAAGAAACCACATCTGAACACATGTAGCAGCAACTCCAATGCTTCCATCACGTGTAGAAGCATATGCAATACCTGCAACAACACTCGAATCACTTGCAACAACAAAATATACCATCAACACAACATGAGAAACTCTCCAAATTCCTGCAACAATAACATCTCCAATCACAACATGTCAACCTAAATCCAATCATCACATGTGGATCCATTTCCAAGTTAGTAGCCTCAACATCATCTCCACTAAGTCATGTCATAACTAAGTTGACATCAATTCCAACTATACAATACCATCAAATCAAGCATCCATCACAAATACACATGAAAAGCAACACCAACCTATTTACATCAATGCCAAGTATACAATGCCAGAAAGGGCTACACTAACAATAAAAATAAGGGGGATACACTAGTATTATAGGGACCTACCATGCCTCTCTCCAAAAAATGATTGTCCTCAACACTTGAGTAGTTCTGGATGATTTTGTATAAAATTCTCATTCTCCCATATGGAGTCTTCAACAAGCAAGTTCTTCCACTTAATGAGATACTCTCAAATTAATCGATTCCATAGTTGTTGGGTTCTTATTTCTGTGACTCCTTCAGGCTCAAATATGATTTTTCCTTCTTCGTCAAGTTCTGGAAACACTGTTTGAACTGGAAGCTTGTCACCTATAACCTTATTTAAGCATGAAACATGGAAGAGTGGGTGTATTTGGGAAGATGCACGCAACTACAATTTGTATGGCATAGTACCAATATTTTGCAGCTCCTTGTAAGGACCGTTGTATTTGGGTGATAATTTATTATCCTTCTTAGCTTGCTTGAGAGACATTTGTTTGTATGGTTGTAGCCATAAAAATACCCAGTCACCTACATCAAAAATTCTTTCACTGTGATACTGATGTGATTTTTTTTCATTCAATTATGAGCTAAAGTGAGGTTATCCTTTGAGATTTGGGGAACTTATTGTTGATGCTCAATGTGATCTTCCACTGCTTGTAACTTATAATGTTCTCTTAAAGATGATGTGATGGATGGTGGATGATATCCATAAAGTGCCATAAATGGTGGATGATATCCAAAAAAATTTCACTATCACAATTTTCCCATCAGATTGAGGATGATAAGATGAGATATGAGATAATTGAGTAACAAGACAAGAAAATAATTCTGTAGAAAAATTTCTAGTGAAAATGGGATCTCTGTCACTTACTATAATGTTTGGGTTTCCATGGATTTTTTGAATTGTTTCCATATGTAGTAGCAACTGTACTAGATTTAAAAGGATGATATTGTTGTAACATTACCTATTTTTGATAAGTTAGAATAAGTAGTTAAATAATTTAGAAAATTTTAAGGTAGGATATGAATGCAAAAGAATGAAAAAATTAAAAAATGTTAGAAAATTTTGATGTTTTATAAGCATCAATATCAATAAAATGATAGGTGTTAGCTGCCCTAAATAAAGAAGGCAAATCAAAGTAAAATGTTAGGGAGGCAAAAAGAAAAGGAAAGCTTCATTTATGTTTTAAATTTTTCACTAGCTGCTAGTCTAAATGCGCCAAATTTATATGGTTTAAACACTATCCTAGGAATTTTACCCATTTCCTAAGTTTTAAAACCATATAACATACCCCGCCATTCATCCCTTTTCATTACATTCACGACGCCTTATTAAATAATTCCCAACCCCACCATTCCACGTCACCCTTTCCCCGCTTCACATCGCATCGCAAATACTACTTCGCAGATCGGTGAACTTAACTTATCGCATTTCGTCAACCTTTAATCCTTGCGATCGTTGTATCATATGAGAAGTGTAATATTTATCACATCGCACAGATCTTAACTTTTTCCTCTTTGCATTGCATCGCCGAACATCTTATTGCATCACAACTTTATTTTTTTAACCATATTGTAAACTTATATTCGGTCCCGATTGCGATTTGCGATGCAATTGGACCACCATAATTGTCTGACAGTCCTCCCCTCATATTTCAACATCCAATGGCTCTCACAGAATTTCAGCCCCACTTCACGATCCAAAATCAGCAGTAAATTAAAACTACCCGCCAATACATGGCATCACCTCAGGCTTTCGGACCCCTGCGAAACCACAAACAGTTCAAACCCCCCCCCCCCCCCCTCTAAAATTTTATTTTGATACCACTCACGTCACCACTATTACTCCTGCTAATTCCGCTACACATCCATCCTATCAATTAAACCTTTCTCAAAGGGTTTCTTTGTAATATATCATATTATTTTTAATAAAATGAGCCTCCGCCATTCTATCCAAAAGGTTTTGGGTTTCCAACATTTAGAAGGAAAACAATGTCAGAACTCCTCCAAAACATATTTTCACTGTAAAACCCACTTTTGCAAAGTATACTAAGGTAGATGGAATCTACCGCAAGGTTATTAAATTTTCACTTTTAGATCAAGAATGGTGGGAGAAGCTTTTCGAATATCAGGATTAGAAGACAAATCAGTTTTGTCAGTGTACCACCAGAATAGTGGCCACTCAGCAACAATTTTCCATCAAAGCAAGGCCAGACATGTTGATTCATTCCTTTGAATCGAATTCCTTTCCTTTTTGTTAATTTTTGAGAAAATATAGTTTTCCTTGTCACTCATGAGTTTATTGTAAATTGTTATTTTTGTTTAAATAGTTCATTCATGTAAGTATTCGAGGTATCACCCTTGAGCTGGCTATCAAACATATTTGTAATAGCTGAAGCATTTTTGATTGAATAAATGATTCTGGATTTAATTCATATGGCTTGTGTTCCTGTGAGTTATTTATATTCTATTTTTCATTGTGTATTCTTCATATAATTTAATTCATTAACAGTTATCCAAATGGAAATTTAATTGAATCTTAGTTTCATTTTCGATTCGTTTTGAAATTGTAATTGGATTAAGAGATTAATTTACAAAACTATCTGTTATTGTAGATTCCTCTTGAAATTTAATTACACAAAGGTTCCTGTTATGACTCGATTATATTTTGTTGATTATGAAAACATAGTTTTCATAATTTCTTCTTATAAATGGTGAAATACTCTATCTGAATATTAAATCATTTATACTTCTCCACCTTCTTATTATCCATCCCACTTAAAATCAAATTAACCATTTGTATTTAAAGAACATAATTTTATTTTATGAAGGATATTTCTGATTTAAACCACCTGTTTTAGAAAAATGTTCACTGGTCATCCAACTATTCAAAAACAACAAATATTTTAGATGCTTTCTGGGGAGACGAAGAATTGAAAGCTAAATTTTCCTTGGGGCAATGATTTTCCCTTTTCCTTTAAGGTGAATAAAGGATAAGGATATAGGTCAAAACATTTCACCTGGCGATTCCACTGGTTCAAGATGGCTCCCTTTAAGAACACTAGATCACATTCTGAATCTGAGATTGTTAACCCTTTACCATATCTAGAAAGAATTATTAGGGAAGCCTCTTCAAGAAGAAAACATAACATTTCTACTTCTTCCTTTTCAGCTTTACACCCTGAAGAGTTTTCATTTGTATATCCCTTTTCAGTAATATCATCCCATCCTGATTCGACTCAAGTATCTCCTAGAGTTTCTAAAATTTATTCAAAAGGAGTAGATCTTCAGTCAGCCTTGTTGACAGAATCAATTGAGTCATATCAAGTTCCATATTTCACTTTAGACTCACCTACATATACGACAGAATTGGGCTTACATTTACATGAATTTAAGCCTATATATTTCTTCACTCCAATTTATTATTCTAATCCATCAACTTCTACTAAACAAGAAGAGACATTTCTGTATATTCTAATCCATTTTTTGAATATAAGGAAGAAGATTTAACACCATCAGCTCAAACGTTGATTGTTAAAATACCTTTTAAATCCTCACTTCCTTCTCCTCCTTCACACTCTCCTCCATCCTCTAATACTCTTTCACCTACATCTCCATCATCATCTAAAATGGATTTTCAACCCATTATACAAGAAAGGTATGCTCCTCTTATTCTTCCTAACATCTTGGGAAATTTTCCTGATGGATATCTTAAAAATTTACCAAGATTTAATGGAGAAACAGGTCCCTCAGCAGAGGATCATATAGCAGCCTTCTTAGATTTCACTGATAATATGAACATCGAGCATGAAGATGTTTATATGAGATTATTTGTACAGTCTTTAGAAGGTAACGTTAGGATCTGGTTTAGGCAATTTAGAGTTGATTATATTCAAACATGGAATGAACTTATAGCTATCTTTAAAAGACAATGGGGGGTAAAGAAAGATGTTGTTTATTTTCTCACTGAATTTGAAGAGTTAAAGAGAAATCCTGGTGAACCAATTGTTGAATTTATTAATAGATTTAACAAACTCTACCACAAAATGCCCGTTGATTGTAAACCTCTAGTAGCAGTTGCAAAGGTCATATTTTCAAAATCATTTGATGATGACTTTGCAATTATGCTAAGGGAAAGATTTTATAACACATTACAAGACAGTCAGACTAATTCTATTGAGGTAGAAGCCAATAGGTCAACTTCTGGTAAAATTAAAGCTAAAGAAGGGAAAGAAGAAAGAAAATTAAAATTTGAGCTTGATGAATCATCCTCTTCCAAATCTAAACTTGAAGATCATAAAATTGATGAAATAACATCTTTACTTGGAAACCTTTCCAATATAATCTCTAAGATTGAAAAAAAACCTAGAACTTCTTAGCAAATTTCTGTCAGAACTCAAAATAAAAATAAAAATCAATCTCAGAGAGATCCTCAACTTTAGATTCTTTAGAGACTAGATCAAAACATTCAACCGCCTTTGTTGATTGATGATCAACAACCACAAGATAATAGCCTTGTAACTGAAGAAGATATTAATAATTTTAGTTCCTCAATAGAACATATGGCCATGGTCCCTTCATCTTCATCACAGTCTTTGGAACAAGAACAAAAAGATACTCAACTTTCAAAATACCAAGAATTTTCTGAATTTATCATTGTAGAGTTAAATAAAAGGTATGATATAAGACCAAGATCAGGCCCAGGTAGACCTCCAAAATCTACCACAATCATCAAAATTGTAATAAAATCCATTCAACCCAAACTCCAACACCTCAGACTACAGAGTCGTCCACTGAAAATGTTACATCTGATAAAATCCTTCTAACAAATTTTAATATTAAAAAGGAATTAGAAAAGGTTAAGATTCCTATAACTTTAGCAGAATTTTCCAAAAATCCTGGTTTTAAAAATCAAGCGTCTAAATGGATACAGTCCTCTAGTGTAGATGTTGAGGGAGATATTATCATTTTGCAAGATGAAAATCTCGTAGTAGTCTTTGGCGTTAGTTCTGATATGATCGATGAGATTTTTCCACCATTTTATGTGACCTTGAAGAGTCATGAATTTTTATTGTATAACTGTATGCTTGATTCTAGTGCTTCACAAAACCTTATGCCAAAGGTCATCATGGACCAGCTTCAGTCACAAGTTACCCGTTCCTATCATGATCTTTACACCTTTAATTCAAAGAAAGTACCATGTCTAGGATTGATCAAAGGTCTAGTTGTGACCTTAGCCCAAATACTTGTCAAGAGTATAGTATTAGACATTGTTGTTACTAATATTCCACCCAAATTTGGCATGCTTCTAATCATGTTCTGCTAAACTTGGGGGATCACTTCATATGGACATGAATTTTTCTACTATTCCAGTCTATGGAGGCGGGCATTTAAGGTTATATAGAGAAGTAAGATTCCTCCACACTGTTTGCAAAGATAATAAAGAAAAAAACCACCCTATCTATGCAATAGATCAAGATTTTAGTTTCTTTCAGTTATCTTCCCAAAAACCATCAAACCCTCAACTTGGCATTGAAAATATAGTTTCTAAACCAAATATTGTAGAATCAAATATCTGGAAAATTGATTTTTATGGGTCTTTCTCAAAGGAAGGAGCAGGAGTAGGAATGGTTTTAATTTCACCAAAAAAAGAAAACATTACTCAGTCATGTAAACTTGAATTTGAGGTTACCAATAATGTGGATGAGTATGCGGATTTTCTTCTTGATCTTGAATTGGATAAAAGTTTAAAGGTTAAAAACTTGATTGTTTTCTCTGGTTCAGAGCTTTTATTCAAGCAGGTTAGAAACCTGTGTCAAACTAAACAACCTAGGCTTAGAACCTATAGAAACGAAGCTTGGGATACCATTGAAAACTCTTTCATTGGATTTAACATAACCGCTATTCCCATAGATGAAAATATGCATGTTGATTCACTTGTTGTTTCAACAAGCTCTTTTAAAATTCCTTAGCCAGTATCATTAGAGTATAAAATTCAGGTTAAATACAGACCATCAATCCCTGATAAACTTAAACATTGGCAGATTTTTGAAGATGACGAACAATTAAATTTTTTCCTTCAAGTCATCGATGAATTATCAAATATGAAAATTGAAGAAGACCAAAGAGATATTCAAGAATTAAATCACCAAAATCCAAAAGATTCATTTAATTCAGAAATTCTTGATCATGATATCATTAAATTATCTAATAATTTTATTCCTAAAGGATTAATCCCATTGGAAAAACTATTCAATGATAATGATGTCTCTAAAAACCCTTTGTCTAAATCACCTAAAGAAGAAATTGAAGAATTAAATATTGGGACTTTAGATGATGTAAGAAATGTTAAGTTATCATCAACCTTGTCTTTGTATGTGAAACTTAAATACTTGAATCTTCTTAAAAATTACAAAGGTGTGTTTGCCTGGTCTTATAAAAATTAAAAACTTATGATACAGCTTTAATAGAGCATAATATTCCTTTAAAACTAGAGGAAAAACCTTTCCAACAGAAATTAAGAAGAATTAATCCCATATTACTTCCAAACATTGAAAAGGAACTCAAATAGCTGCTTGATTCTCATATCATTTTACATTTAAGGTATTCTAATTGGGTAGCTAACCTAGTCCCAGTCAGAAAGAAGAATGGTGAGATTAGGCTATGTGTATATTTTCGAAACCTGAATAAAGCATCCTTAAAAGATAATTATCAATTGCCTAAAATGGATTATTTATTTTAGGAAGTTTTAGGATCAAGTAGGATTTCTATGCTGGATGGATTTTCAAGTTACAACCAGATCATGGTAAGCCAATATGATCAAGAGAAAACTGCTTTCACCACTCCTTGGGGTACATTTATGTACGCCAAGATTCCATTTGGGTTAACTAATGCTAGAGCCACTTTTTGGAGAGCAATGAATCTAGCATTTGTAGGTAAAAATGCTTAATTTTTATTTATTTATTTGGATGATTTAACTGTTTTATCTGATTCTGATGAAAATCATATAAATAATTTGAGTAATATTTTTAAAAGGTGCGGGAAATTTGGCATATCCATCTATCCGAAAAAATCTTTATTTGCTGTAAAGGAAGAGAAATTACTAGGGCATATAATTTTCAAGGTGTTATCACTCTAATAATTCCCAAAGTTGTGAGATTTTGATTTATAGTTTAAAGAATATTAGAGGTAACCACAAACCTACTTTTAAGCTTTAGGATCTAGCCTTCCTAAGGCTCAAAGAGGGCTCTCTCTATAATATTTAACTTTGTTTTTATATCTGATTTTAGGCTAGTTATATAGGGAAAATTGGTTTGGGGTTTTGTTTTGTTTTGGTGGGAAAATCACTTAATGAGATGGACAGTTGTTAATATGTAATCCATTGGGAAAAATGAGTCAATGTGTCAAGTATAAAGATCAGGATCAAGGTCTAAAATCAAATTTTCATTGGCCAAGATAGTAGAGTAACTTTAGATCTTCAAAGGTTGATGGTGAAATGGTTTTAATTGGGATAAAGAGAAATTAAGAGCTATTTGATCTGTATGAGTGAAAAGGTAGGTTTCAATCGAAATTAGAGAGAAATTAAGGGTTCCTTAGTCTGGATATAAAAAAAAACATTTAAATGAAAACCAGTCAATAACCGAGTGCTTTTAAAAAATTCCGATATAACAATTCCAGATTTCACATTAAAATTTAGAACACATTTATGAATGGATGAAATACATAAAAAAATTGACAAATAGCATAAGAAAATGCTTCACTTTAGTGGCCCAACACATGAATACAGTAATATGATGCTTTATTGCTTGAGATCCAGTCTTCTGACTTGAACTTGTTTACAAAAACCCTTAGGTTCAGAATATAGCAGCTATAGAAATCTTTAGTAATTAATCCACACTAATACTTCAAATGATGAAGTATTTATACAAAAAGTAGTACAAAATATCTTAGAATAGTCTTAGGAATGTTTCTTGGAAAATAAAATATCTTCTTACAAAAAGATAGTGACAGCTACCTAACAAATTGCAATCTGTCCTATTTATTGAAATTAAATAGTAAGTTGTTGGATTTGGGTGCAGCTGGACCGTTGAGGTGTCCTTCATGCTAGAAATTTGATCTTTACTCTGTTTTAGTCTTCCTCTTTCATCCAGTACTCTTTAACTTTTGATACACCTTAACCTACTGATTTTGACTGATTCACTGCCTAAAAGTCTATTTTACTACGTAAAAACAACAACTCTGTTTTTCCTCTTTTCTTACTGCAAACTGATTTTTTTACAACAAATCTGTAAGTTTCTCCCATAATTATTCCTTTGGTAATTTAATCTTCATGATTTTCCTGAAGTTTTCATCTACTTCTGTGCATCTTACAAAAGTTGGCTTAACGAAAAAAGGTGTTTTATCTCATGTTGTATATAAAATAGATTTTCAATACTTTTTGTGAAAAAATTTACCTATTGGAATCCCTTGCCAATATAATTTGTTCACCTATTATTTGGAAAATTTCCTTATTTTTTTATCATAGTCTTCTTGTTTCATCAACTTATCATTTATTACTAGAAGATTAGGAAGTCCTTTTTTCCTCAAAGTGTCAAATTTCACCATGAATCTTGTGATGACTACATCCATATTTTGGCACTTTTCTTCCAACTGTTTCATCAAGTTTTTCTTGGAAATTACTTTTATTACCTCAAGAATTGTTTTTGTCCTTTCTGTTATTCCTATTTCATCCAATTCTTGCTTATTTTTTAGTATTGAGGAACTTAATGATTTCCAATGCTTCTTCAGGCTTGATGCCCAATTCATCTTTGGTCTTATGAATTTCTTCTCTAGCTTCTTTTAGTAAGTATTTCTGTTCATAGATCACTTCTATTGATGGCCAAGTATCATTGATTGATTCAATGATTTTGGACCACAATTTTTTTTCAATGTATGCCATGAACTCTATTTCTACCTTTTTGAGTTGTTCACTTAACCTTTTTGCCTTTTGTTCTTCTGTTTTAGCATTTATCTGTGCTAACTTCTTGGCATCTTCAAGATTCTTGATTTGTTCTTTCAATCTATTTATCTCATTAGTTTGTATGGAAATTTCTTCCATTGCCTTTATCAAATTGCTGGCTTCATTTGACTATTGAACTTCTGAACGAGAAGAGTCAATGGCAGAAGTAGTAGAGGAAGTGACTAGCACTTTTGTTTCTAATGGAACCTTTGGAGCTAATTCTTCTGCTAAAGTGGATGGGACTGTTGTTGCCACCATAGGAATTACTGTAGGAGAGACATTTTGGGTCTTTGCATCTTCTTTTTCTTGGACTAGCTTTTCCATCTCCTTGATTTGAGATGTCATCTGTAATATGAGATTCATCATCTCATCCTTTTGGTCTGCTTCTTGTACAATTTCCTTAACCAGTGGATGCTCTGTAGGGGGTAATTTCAGTTTCTTTCTAATTTTTGCAATATTAACATTTTTATTCTTCACTAATTCTTCTGCAGCTTTCACATTAGAAGGGTCATAACCCACTTCAATCACCAATTCCTCTAAAGACTTGATTCTGGTGTCTTTAGCATATGAAAAAGATTTTTCAACCTTAATTTGATCTCTTATATTTGTCAAAGAATGTTGGAGCTTTTGGACACTCATTTCTTTTATGGTCATTGTTGAATATAGAATTTTTGAGCTTTTCTTGTGGAATTCAATCTGGTCCAAGGGATGAATGTCTTGTACTGGTACTTCAAAATCCACCTTTTTGTAATTAGCTGTTGTTTTAGGTGTTTGCACTGTAGGTTGAAGTACTAACATCAACAATTTGTTATTTGTATAATCAAAGGCTGAAAGAAGCCTATTTTGAATCCGTGGAGTTTGTTTCAAGTATTGAGAATAGATTTAATTCTTGATTTCCTCATTCTTAGCTTTGATCTCTTTATACCTTTATTTAATAGCCATGTCTTTATCCTCTGCTTGCTTTGATGAAGATACTTCCACATTTTTTTGTTTTTGAATCATTTGTGTGTTGGAAGTAGCAGGTTGTTGCTGAGTCATTTTCAATCACTGTATTAGTCACATTGTCTTTCTCTGGATTTTCTTCATCTAAAACCTCAATTGTTTCCTTTCCTTTACCTAATGTATTTCTCTTTTCTTTTCTTGGTGTACCTTAGCTTAAACTTGGTTTTTGTGGTAGTTTCAATAGTATAGGAGCATTCTTCTCTTTTCCTTTTTATACCTTTGTCTTCCTAAGCTAGATTCTTCAAAGTGAGACTAGTATCACATTACTTGACAGTTTCTATCAATGTATTTTCTAACCATTCTGTTTGGTTTGAAATTTTTTCAATGTCAGGCTTCTTATCATGAACATATGGGGTTAATTTAAATTTCACCCTCATCTTGTTGATTATTCCATATGGATCATAGTTCCAAGGGAAACTTTCACTGAATTTATACTCTAACAACTGTTTTTCTACCTCTGCACCTGCTTCTCTGCTATTGCATATGAAGGGAACCACTTGGTTTTTCAATTTAAACTGGGTTTTATTTTTAGCAGCCAATAAATTTACTGAATCTGAGTTCAATATCTCTCTAATATATTCTAAGGCAAACAATCTCATTGGTAAATACTTTGGAAATTTATAGGGAAGGAGATTTGATCCATAAACTCTAACCTTAGTATGGTTTTGGTATAGATACCAATCACCTGTTCTGCTCTGTTCTGATAACTGTAAAACATTTTTAATTTCATCACTTATCCTAGGTTGCACATTGTTTTTGAGAATATTTACCAATGGGTGAATGAAACAATCTATGAAGTTTGCATATGTGAACTCAATTGACTCCTTTCTGATCAAGGAAGTCTAGAAAATGAGAGACTATTCATTTCCCTCTACATCCATCTTTTGAAGGGCTATGGGAAACTTATCTGACTGAAATTAGATGAACATATGGAATAGGAATGAGGTATATCTAAAACACCTTCAGTAGTAAGTTTTACAAGCTGATCATGAATACTATCAGCGATTTATTCAACAAAACAATAGATGACTATAGGGGGTTGAACAGGCACAAAAATAGACAGGAAACCTAGTATAGATTCATGAGTATGTTCATCAGTGAAGTAACCAAGAATAAGAGACAGCATTGAGATAATGTGTCTTGATCCTTCTGGGAATTTGGAGGATGAATATGGAGGGTTAAGCTTGGGGATTTCAACATAATAGGGTATGAATGTTTGGAATATTTGAAACCTTTTGGGGAAATGCAACTCTAAATAGGACTTTGTTAGAACTTCAATGGACAAAGGGACTGCGTTGGGTTCAAGTTGCAAATGAAGCATTTGGTTTATGGATTCAGCTGTTATTGTGAATAGAACCTCCTTTTTGGCACTGATGATTTCTCTCTGATCTGGGGAATAATGAGTTTGACACAATCTAATGGCCTCAGGGCATTGATGGGTGTGGGGAACTACATATTTGGGCAAATTAGACTCCCAAACAAGAACTTCATCTACTTGGTCCAAATATTTCTCTTGGCTCTAGCAGTGGGCCTTAAGAAGGTTAAATTCAGTTACTGGATTAGTGATTTTGTAATCTACATTAGCCAAAGGGGTATGTTCAACATCTACAACAGGAGGTGGTAGTAGATTGACGAAAATTATGCTTTTAGAGGCCATTTATGGGTTTGTTTTTTACAATTTAACCTTTCTATATCTTTAAAAATTTTTTTTTAGGTTTTTAATACACTTCTGTAAGATTAAATTGTTTACAAAAGGTCTTTTCAGTGTAAAAAAGGTTTTTTCTGCTTCAAACTATCAATTCTTCTCTAAAAACCAGTTTCTTAATCTTTTTCAGACTCAGGAATAGCTAGCAAGGGTTTACTACAAACTTCTTTGATAAAACAACCCTAAAACAGTCAAATTCATGCACAAATGGTTTTTGAGCACTATAAATAGGCTTCAAATCTTTCAAATGGTTTCTAAAGGTCTGAAAATGGCTAAATTATCTTTAGTTTGCTTAAAAACAGATTACATTCTTCAGAAAATGTGAAATTCTCAGGGTTTGCGGCACATATGAATTTTGGAGGCAATAAGGCTTTTTTTTAGGCAAGAAGGCTTAAGTTCAGAACTATGCTTATTTTGAGATGATGGATGGGTATTTTTCTTGAAAATACCTGTAAATCTATGAATTTAACTCGAAAGAAGGGTTTACTAGGAGTTTGTAAGCTTTCAAAAGCTAGCTGAAGTATTTTAAATGTAAACTAGAGGCTTTGAGTGGTTGCAACACCGAATTTGGTTGGATTTTTGTTGTTTTTGCATTCAAACAGAGCGAAACCATATTTTTATCAGTCGGGAAGGGTTTATGAGAAGAAAACGCAATAGAAATGTGACATGCGTACAATCAGGTGTTTTATAAAGTTTTTGGATTTAAACAGTGTTTGCATTTAACAACAATGAATTTTAATTGGAGTGGTTTAGGCGCGGGGAGGTTATTTACCACTAAGTGGTTTATCGCATGGATAAAAGGTGGTATATGGTATTGCTTGAACGGATGCGATCCAGTAAAAAATTGACGGGTGGAGGAGAGAGAGTGGGACAAAACTGCTCATATCGCAAATCTCAATTCGTTTAGCAACCACGCCATTAAATTTGCGATATGGATTATGGGCCTTTGGATCTGGTGGGGGGATGCGAACGGTTGAGATTAATCAATGGAGATGCGGGGTAATGAGTGTGGGGCTGGGGTATTTTTATTCGACAGTTTTCGGATTTATATGTTATAACATAGTTTTAACATATAGTTCTATTGTTAATGGAATAGGCGAAAGAAATGGGTTTAAATTCTTTACATAGCCAATATAATGAATATATGTGTAAGGTCACCATTGGGGCGGGTTTAATATAAAAGAGATTCTTTTAACCTATGGGGAGCAGGGTAATTATCACGTGGGTATAATTAAACCATAGGATAAACATAAAATATGGCTTGGGCTATTTTAATATAAATGATTTAATTAATATGGGATGAGGGTATAATAAAGGGGTTAATATTTTACATTAGCATGTTAATAATAAAATGAATGTGGGAATACATGCATACACCAAGTAAAGTGTAATTTTAATTCATTGGGCGGGATTTTCATAGTGGTGGCCCAACATAATCATTTAATACTTATACTTAGGATAAAGATTTTTTGTGGGTTTTTTGAGTATTTTTGTATGAAAAATGGAATTAATCAAGGGGATTTTACTTTTCCTAGGTGAATATGCATTTTGACTTAGGAAAAGGGGTTTATTAGGGTAAAATGAGTGATATTTAAGAAAAGGGTTTTTATGGAGGGGAAGGGTTTTAATGAATTAGGATCCATACTTAGTGTCAATCAGTCATTAAGACGTGGGTCCGGTACCACTAGAAGTCAGAGAAATGCTATGAGTCTTTATAACTAAAGGATTTTAGGACTGGAGTATATCGTGGGGTGGGAAATTAGTAATTTGCTAGATGATGTTTATCCATGCCTTGTGTAACTGATTTTTACCTACCCATCATTTAGTCTACCATTTTTTCCTTTATTTTCATGGGTGCATTTGAGCTTGCAAACCCTAATCCATTTTTCTTTTAAAACAAAACACTATCTAATTCTAACCTTATTTCATCCGAGGGCTTATATTAAACTGTTGAGCTCCTCATTTATTTTCTAGCTATCTACTGATTTGTCAAGTTTAAAATTTTCGACAAGATCTTTATTCTGTATCTATAAACATGAAATTTAAAGCATGAAAGCATTAAGATTAAACTATTTAACTCATAATGGATTATGGTATTTTGAACAAGTTGCACATAATAATTTATTTGCAGTGAAAAGTAACTAGTAGTGGCATTTTTACTTGCATCACTTTCATGTCTTATTCTTATCTCTTTTGTTTGGCGTCCATTTTTTTATTCTTTTTGTGATATTTTTCTTTTAATTCCTTTGATTTTTATTTTAGGACTTTTACCCTCTTTTCATTTTTTATTTTCTAATATGGGAAGAGAACTTGTAGAAAGCAATGTATGTACATATTATAAGACTAATTAAAGTCAATTAAAAAATTATGAACCCTGTTATTATAGGACCCTAACAAAAGGACGAAGTTATAATTGACCCAAAAAGAGTATCAACCTTTCAGACTCTATCTCTACCAAGGAATAAGAAGGAGATTCAAACCTTGCTTGGAAAAATTAATTTTCTCAGAAGGTTCATCCCCAATTTTGCAGAGATAGTAAAGGACATAACTGATATGCTAAATAAAAAAAATGAAGTCAAATGGACAGTTCCATCTAAGTATGATTTCGATCAAATAAAAAAGGAAATATTTGAAGCTCCTACATTAGCTAATCCTGATTATTCTATACCTTTTAGCATAATTTTTTTTGCATCCGAGACAACCCTAGATGTTGTACTTTTACAAAATAATTCCAATGGTGATGACCAACCTATAGGTTTCTTTTCCAGAGTTATGAAGGATGTTGAACTTAGGTATGATATTATGGAAAAACAAGATTATGCCTTAATTAGAGCCCTCAAATCCTTTAGAACGTATGTCCTCCATTCACACATTACTTCCTATGTTCCCAATCATGCTGTCAAAACTATTTTAACCCAACTTGATACTGATGGAAAGAGAGGAATATGGATTGCTAAAATCATTGAATTTGATCTTGAAATTAAAACCAAAAAACTAGTAAAAGGCCAAGGTATAGACAAATTATTAGCTAAATCCAACTACAAAGTATTGGGGATAAATTTGGTTGCTTAAATGTCATTGAGGGAGAATCCACAAGAACCTCCTTCAATATCAGGGGAGAATACACAAGAACCTTCTTCCATACTAAGGGAGAATCCACAAGAACCTCCTTCTCTTATGGGAGGAGAGAACCCACAAGAACCTCTTCCTTCAGATCAATCCATTCTTCTTCACATAGATTAGAAGTATCTACTTTCTGATTGGTATTCTGATATTGTGCAGTTTCTCAGAGATTTTCAATGTCCAGTTGATCTTAATCTGAAGCAGTGCAAATCTCTAAAGCTCAAATCAATAAAATACTGCATTATCAATGTTAATATATACTGGAAAGACCCTCTAAATATTCTTCTTCTTTGTTTAACTGAAAATGAAACAGAGGGAATTATAGATCAATTCCATGCAGGATTTTGTGGTGGACACTATGCTTGGAGAAAAAAAGCCTACAAAACCTTGAAAGCCTGTTTTTATTGGCCCTCACTTTTCGAAGAAGTTGGGGCAAGAGTAAGGATTTGTGTACCATGTTAATTATTTGTAGGGAAAAAAAATCTGTCAGCACTTCCTTTGGTTCCAATATTAGTTGATGCTCCTTTTCTACAATGGGGGTTTAAATTTATTGGGGAAATTCACCCATAATCATGAAACCAACACAGATGGATTCTAATTGCTACTGATTATTTTACCAAATGGGTAGAATCCATACCTGTTAAAAATGGAACTGCTACTGTCGTGATTAAATTCCTTGAAGGGAATATCTTATCAAGATTTGGATGTCCTCAACAAATTGTAACAGATAATGTAGGAGCCTTCAACAGTGTTAAAATGATAAATTTCAGTAAAAAATATTCAATCCTACTACATCATTCTACACCATATTATCCACAGGGTAATGGACTTGCAAAATCTTCCAACAAGAGCTTAGTTAAGGTCATTAAGAAGACTCTTAAAGATCATAAAAAGAGTTGGGACAACCACTTAATCCATGCCATTTGGGCAAACAGAGTTTCTCCTCAAAGACCAACAGGCAACTCTCCTTTCCAATTAGTTTATGGTAAGGAATCATTTTTTCCTACTCATTTAGCTTTACCTGTTATGAGATTTCTCCAGGAATATTTTGAAGAAAAATACTATTTCTCAAGAATGATTAACCAAATTATTGATTTGAATGAAGACAGGGATGAAATTCAGTATCAGCTAAGAAAATACTAGAACAAGATGAAAGAGTTGTTTGATATAAAAGAAAGAGAAATAAATTTTAAGAAAGGTGACCTTGTGCTCATGTAATATTCCCATTTAACCCAAGCTAATGGGAATATACAATTTTGTTTCAATTTTTTGTTTCATGAATAAAATTGTAAAGGAGGAACCATAAAACTCCTAATCAGCAAATAAATCAATGCCACATGTGAACATAGACAAATCTGGGCTATTTACATAAACACACTTAGGTTTGAAAGAGACTAGAGCACTTGACCAAGTTAACTATGACCAAATAAACAACGTTGTCTAGATACAGTGAATCTCCTAGAGGCACAACGCAGTTTTAGTTGGAGGCTTCTCATGTGAATGCAGCTAAATCATTGAGATGGTTTAGGGTTTGAAAATACTTTTATCCTATAAAAGGAAGAGGAGGACAACAGAAGAAGGTTGCTTATTGTGTATATTTATGAATATATTGTCTATTTAGACATATATCATTCTCGGCTATTTAGATGAGGATAGTGTTTTTTAGCACTCGGCTGTTCCTATTCGGGAATCCCACCTCTTCCATTGAAGAGCTCTTGGAAGAGTCTTTCTGATCTCATCCACTATTAGGAATTTGGCCAAGCTCATCTTCCAACTACAACGCAGATCCTATTGAGGGTTTGGTTTTCCTTGTAAGCTGCAACAAATGGAGGCTAGATCTTCTCAGATCTAGGCCATTCTAGGGCCTCTTTTCACTAGGAAAGTCTTCTATCCCTTTGGCAAGAGAGTTTTGAACCTTTGGAGCTGCAATTTCAGATCCTGGCATCAGACCAACCCAGTGCTTCAACCTATAGTGAATTTTTCCTTCCAGGACTGCGTTATTTGCAAGAAGGAAGTTGTAGGGTGTTTTGACACACTTTTTGAGGAGAGATCTCTGGTGCTGGGGTTTTGCCCTACACTACGGTGATCCATGGATTAGATTTATGATCCATGTTATGTATAGATTTGATCTGCTTCTATTGTCTTCATCTTCAGAAATTTCTTAAGACTACTGCAGATCTGCTACTTTAGATCTCTGATCTACTCACTGTGTTGCATGTTTTGATCAAAACCCCAAGGGGATCTTATAAAGGAGCCTTTCTAGTGTACAGATCTAAAATAGACCTGATCTTTTATACATATATCTGCTCTAGATCTAGAGTGTAATATACAGCTTCAACACCTAATAAAAATAACGTTTTCAAGCCATTTTTCAATCAATACATGTGTTGTAGCCCTCTTTCTTAAGGAATTTCATCTATTCTTGTCTTCTACATTCTGTTGTATTTTAAGGGCCTCATTATGGATCTTATTTATTGTTTTATATATTAAATTTGATCTCTCTTGTTGGTCTCCTACTATTTCTCTCAAAAAATGCATTATTTTCCTGCAGTATTGTTGCATATTGGTGCAGCCCCATTCTTGGGTGTTTTCTAACTATACTAGGTGTGGGAGGTCTGTTTACCTCACCTAGTTTGATTTGTTTTTTTCTCCCCTTTTGGATTTATATGTTAGATATATAGATCTAAGGGATACAAGGGTTTCAAAATCATTTCAGTGCCCATACTTCTGAAAAGTGCGTTATTCCAGTAGGTATTGCTGAGTGTTCCCATTTGGGGATATTACAGTGGTATCAAAGCAACCATCTTGGCACAGCCTATGAGTTTCTTTCTTGAAGAGCCAAGATTTCTTCAGAAGAAGAGGGGCACCTCATTTATAGATACAAGAGGTACCTGAGAAGAAGACGGAAGAATTTTGATTACACCAATGATGATAAAGACAAGGGAAAAGCCCCGGAATTTGGAAGTGTTGAAGATGGGAAGGAGTTTGCAAAAACCCTTATGAAAGCCATGCAAGATCTTGCTAGAGAGATCAAAGAGATGAGATTGGACATGATCAAGGAATATCCTAGGAGGTTTCATCCTGGAGAAAGCTCTAGCATGTCTCACCACTAGAATGATCAACCAGTGAACCAGCTACAAGCTCCACAATTCTCTACTATGCCTACTTTATTGGCTGTGGAGAATGAAGAGCCTCAAGAGCAAGCATCCCTTGAAGACTACTTTGAAGAGTATGAGTCTCAGAATCAGAGATTCAAGGACCACTTGATTTTTCAAGAGTTTTGTCACCTCAAGGAAAAGAAAAGACCAAGGAATCAGTTTAGAGATGGTGGATTCACATAGAACCATGATCGACACCACTCTATGGGCAGATTATTTTTACCCAATTTTGATGTGTCATCCACTAGTTCTACTAAAGAATGGGTAGAAAAATTGGATATCCACTTTCAGTTGAAAAAAGTCCGTGAGATGGAAGCTATCAAGATTGCAACGCTGCACTTTGAAGGTGAAGCACACAACTGGTGGTTCCATGGGTTGTCTACATTGGGCCATGCCAATGTGACTTCTTATTCTGAGTTTACTAGAATACTGGTGGAGAGGTTTGATAGAAAGGATCCAGAAGAACCTTTCATGAGCCTTGCAAAGTTGAAGCAGTTAGGTAATGTAGAGTCTTATATCTCTGAATTTCTAAGATTATCTATTATGGTTCCTCATCTGTCTGCAGCAAGGAGGGTTTACATGTTCATCGATGGCTTGGATGAACCTCTGCATGGGTTGGTTAAATCTACCAAGCCCATTACCTTGCATGATGCCATTGAGAGGGCAAGAGACCTTCAATATGCCTTGCCAAAAGAAAAGGAAAACTTTCAGAATAAGCCCTCTTTTCCTCCTAAAGGAAAGGAAGAGAAATATGCTCCTTCAAAGGAGAGCTCATACAAGAAGCCTCTTGATGATGAAGTCTAGAAAGATCTAAGAAGGAGGAATATATGCTTCACTTTCCAAAAACCATGCATACTTGGACATAGATGTGCTACTGGTAAAGCACATTACATAGAGGTCTTCTCAGATCTTGAAGAAGATGAAGATGATGGGCCAAGGAGGGCTCACAATGCTGACAATGTTGGAGGAGATCCAACACCTTCAGGAGATGAGAATGGAGCATTTGATCCTATTGGAGGAACTCTTGCATCCTTGAAGGGAGTACCTAAGTACTTTCACTTAAGATTTCAAGGGTCAATCATGAATCAGAGGGTTTCTATATTGATTGATAGTGGGGCTACCCACAATTTCATTGATGCCCATCTTGTGCAAAGGAGGGAAATACCCACTGATACTTTTGAGGGATTCCCTATTTTGGTCCCAGGAGATAGAAAAATGCAATGCTACACTTTCAGTCACCATGGGATCCTACACTTTGGTGGATCACTTCTTTGTATTTGACATACTAGACACCAATGTCATTCTGGGTGTTCAATGGTTGATTACATTGGGGAATTTCATCACTGATTGGGAGGCTTTACAAATGGAATGGGTGGAAAAAAAGAGTGGTTCACTTCAAATAATCAAAGGCATGCATACTTACCCCTCACACAACACTTCCACAAAAATAACATAGATGGATTTGTGCAGTGGAAGCAAGGACCTCACTGTCCCTTCTCTCATGTTCATGAGATTTCTGCAAGGGGCACTCTTATCTAGTGGAAAACCACATGGGAGGCCACCTGATTTAGTTTTGGTGAGAGATATCTCAATACTTTATGCTCCAAAATCAGATCTAGGAGGGATGGGAGCATTAGAAGACACAGCTATGACGTTGGAAGGCTTGGGCAAGCACAAGAAGGAGGGAGATTTTATTCTCTCATCATCATCACCCAAATTCATTTATGATTCTGCATTGTTGGAGGAGAAGAAGGGAAGGTATGTCCTTACTCCTAGTATATTTGGCATAATAAATTTCAAAGAAGATATTAGCAACATGGCAGGCATTCCTATTTATGCATCATTAGCGTTGTCTTTGTTGGGGAGTGTAGATCTATATTGGAAATCCCAGTTGTTGGTGTATTATTCCAACGATCTCCACACTTGTATGATGCTTGATGACCAACTACATGAAGAGAGATATCTATTCCATGAGGGAGTCATCTATCATCATGATAGGATCTTTTTACCTAGAGCCTCCAAGCTCAAGGAGAGGATGCTACAAAGGGCCTTCAAAGAGTTCTGTTTCAACCCTACCTATTCTATGAAGATCTACACACTATCATGCGATGCTTTGAATGGGAGGGCTTTGGAGGAGAGCTACATGAGAATTTTCTAGAATGCATGAGCTATGTGGAGTTGGGGCAGACAAAGGAATCTATGTAAGAGTCATTTCAGTCATTTCTTCCTTCTCTTGAAAAGGGAGAAAAATTTGTGCACAATTCCATGTATAGAAGAAACATTGATGATGAAAGATCTGATCATTATTATAGGTCAATTTGGGCATCATTCCTAATGAACTGGTTAACTGGGCATCATCTCTAGGACCAATGATCAAAGGTCTATCATTCGCTATCATTTTAGTTACTACATGCCCTAAGATAAGAAACAAGAAAAATCAAGCAAGAATTTCATCAAGAAAAGGTTTCCATGGTTTGAAGCTTATTATTTAGCATATGAGAGCTCACAAACACAGTCTCTAAGGGGCCTAAGTGCGTTGCATATGCAGGTAGCCCCATGCAAGGCTAATCTACAAAGCACTTCCTAACATTCACAGGTGAGTTGGTCACATTGGGAGCGAAATTATCATTGTTTCGGAATCTCCACTTGGCCAGTGCCTTCTATAAGAGTTCACATGTGTCAAGATTCGGATCCAAGTGTCCATTTGAAATCTACATGAATGGAAATATGTCTTGCCTATTTTTGGAAAGATATTGATTGAAAAAAAACCTATAGTTCATCTATAAATTGAACACAGATCTAAGTGTTTAGAAAAGAAGAATTTGATTAGAGAAATGCTGGAGAATTTTCAATTGAGAGCTTGCTTTTTAAAGCTACTGCTGGAGAGATTTATGCTGTGATGAGACTTGGGAACTTTGCTGGAAGGTCACTTCAAATCAATCACTAGGTTGTAACCTCTCCTTCTATCATTAATTAAGAGCACTTCTTATTTTTCCCTACATGCATCTATGTTAACTTTGATTTTCCATATTGTAAGATCTTGGTTGATAAATGTAGTTTATGCTTTACTGATTTAGCTAACTAGCTTGAATATATATCTATATTATTGCATCTTCTACTGTTTCAATGTTCTTTCTTGCAGGAAGAATTCAGCTCACAAACTACTTGAATTTGAAGCTGCAACAGAAGTGACAGAAGGAGCCATTTGGAAGTGACTGAACAAGTAAGCCTCCAATCCTCTCTGTGTATCTATTCTGAGTTAGGGGAAATGGTAGTATAGTCTTTCACCTGTTGTTCTAGACTAGCACCTGCCTAGGGAAGCGTAGTTTATCCGTATATTACAATTCTGGCCCAACAAAATGGCGACTCCACTAGGAAGAATTTCTCTTAGTTCTAGGTGTTTGTCTCTGATTTTCTTTGTAAATCCACCTGATAGCTGTTACACATAAATATTAGACTTTTTCAGAGCTTAATTTTCAAAGACAGTGATTTAAACAATAGTATTTTTCCTTGTCTATTGTGCCCAATGCACCCTTAGACTGGACACAGTGCTTTGTAGAGCACTGTCTCCCTTCCAAGCCTGCGTTGTAGAGCACTATCTCCCATTGGAGACTGCGTTGACTCCTGAAAGTTACCAAATTCCCTTGAATTTGACTTTGTAACTTGCTTCAGTTTTGTTTGCTGTTGTGTTCTGAAAAGTTTGATGCTCAATTGACCAGTGAATTTATATACTTCTTCCTCCTTTGGCTAAAAATTTGTTCAATGTTTGTTTAGAAAAGTTTTTCTTTATCATTGACAAGTTGATTTCAAAGTATTTTTTATGGTCACATTAAGAATCATTTGCTTTCGAAATAGGAAATTGTCGTAAAATATTCATTTTCTTGATAGGAGAAATTGTTGTTGAAATCCTTGTTTTTCCTTCAAAAGAGAAATTGTTGTTTGTATTCTTTTTTTCTCGAAAGTAAAAATAATTTTAATTATTTATCTAGTGCACCTAGTTTCTTTTCTGCATTCATAACATTAAGGAAACATAAAAGAAAAACTTGCATTTTCATGTAGGATTCTGTGTGTTTTGTAAAAGGAACATTAGTAAATCTACATTTAGTTTGATATTCATTGATTTTGTTTTTTGTTCATTGATTTGTTTTCTCTCAAATTATTTTCTCTCTTCCCTTAGTAGCTAGGTTCTTTATTGAAAAAGCTGAAAGTGAAAGTTTTTTTATCATTCTTAGCTTGCATTTTAGGAATTTCATATACATCATCGCGGTGAACCTGAAAGGCAAATTTTTAAGAAAGATCAACATAAAATAAATCTCAATTTACTTAACAATGCTTTGGAACATTAACAATAACATTTAGAAGGTCTAGGCTAGAGACTTGTTCCGGTGTCATAAAACATAGCAGCTATCGTTAACTTGTCTGCGATACATTCTGAGTGTGATACCTCACTCCACGTACATAATTATATAGTAGCTTCTCCACGTACTTTCGGGTATATCGGGCGGTGTTATAGTATGATAAGTATAAAGGGGTGCTCTCACTGTGCAGTTTCACATTAGACAATGCTAATATGGAATTGGGCCTCCACGTACCTTCGGGTATATTTAGGAGGACAATGTTTAGGTGCTATCCATCCATAGTGAACCAAGTCGGCCACCCTAAAATTGCGTTACACCGAACACATCATTCGGGTAGATTACCTGCCCATAATTCTTGGTTTTCCAGGTGGTATTCTGCAGTTCACAGTTTCTTGGTAAACCCTTTTGCCTAACATTACCCTCTTTTTTTTTTTTGGGATAAAACAAATGAGTAATCATGGAAGAACAAAATCCTATCCCCCATCGTTCGCGTAGATTAGCTTTAAAACCACCTTTATTGCTGGAAGTTACTTCTTGTAGGCGAAGGTGATCACGATCTGCCGAATCAAGTACAATTTGTACCTCTAGCGAAACATCATCTTTTAAACCAGAGCTAGCTCAAATTGTTTCTACACATCCTAGTTTGTTTACTATTGTCGAAACGGAGTCTTCACAGCTACCCGTAGTCACGATCCATTCAATCGCTGAGAACATACCTCCTGGACCCGATGTTGTTCAATCACAAATTGATCCAGATCCTGTATCTTCTTTGCCAGCACATCTGAATCCTGAAGTCAAACAACCAGAAGTTGTTCCTGCCTTGGTCATCCCAAAAATTTCTGTAGCCACTGAAGCTCCTATATCACACAGTCAACCATCTGAAATATATTTTGGGCCTGACGGTGCATTTCTTCCTCCTGGTTTAACTGCAGTTGAAGAAATACCACAACCTAATACACCTTTAAGTCCAACCCATTTTGGGGGAGACCTTTACCTGTACCAGTCTTTTCCTCAATCATTTCCATCTGCTTTTTTTTATCCTATTTCCATTCAATCTATCATAGATTTTGGAGAGTATACATTTGGTCATACAACCATGTCTGAACCAACATCTTCGGTTGGGTTTGTTATTCCAATTACGTCAGCTCCTACCCTCTCTACTTTGTCAATGTTCACAACCTCACCAGAGTCATATTTGCATGGTGGCCCTTCAGTCCCAACAGGCTACAAATAATTGTATGGCACTTTCTCTTATACATCTTCAATACCACGGTATTTACCAATGTCATCATCTGGTGTTTTAACTGGTAGTCCTATAGTTAGTACTGAATGAATTGAATCATTACATCCATTATCAGGGCAATATCAAGTCGGTCCTTATAGGTCAATTCCTTTAAGTACCATATCAAATGGACTCCCAACATTTGGAGAAAATTATTTTCTGTCTTATTATCCTCCTTATGCTGGGAGGCAACCTTTGGTCACCCAATACGATAGTACTCAGTCACATTTTGGTCAAAATAATGTTGACATGAATGTTTGTCAATGGCATCCCACTCTGCCTATCCAACCACAAATGGTTGTACACTCGTATCAACCAGTTCAACCTGTTACACCCACTTCATTACCACTTGTTAATACATCTATACCCCTATTACAGAATCAAAATATTTTACATCAACCTTATCAGGCAAGTTCTTCGACTCAATATCATCAGATGTTGGGTCCACAAACTCAAAATCCTTTGGTTAATTTACAAAAACCTGTATCAAGGATCATTTATTCACAAGCTGGTGTACCATTTTATGGGATGTCGCAAACACAACCTGGTTATACTTATCAGCCGAATCCAACTTACACTAATTTGGGTTATAATATTGGTGGACAGACCCCTTGGCAGCCACAGGTGCAAATTCCTCAAACTTCATTTCAACAAGTATCATATCTAGGTTTTGGTCAACATAATTCTTAAGCGTTTACTATGCAAAAAAAACCCTATCTCGGTTACCAACATCAAATTACATATGCTGGTGCTCAAAGACCTGTTTCCCAAACAATTCCATCTTACCCTGGCTATGCTCAACCTGACCTTAATAGATAGTTGCCTTTTGTTGCAACCTTGGAATTACCAGATTTAAACTGGTTAGCCAATGATCCTATCAATTATGCTCCTTGGTGGCCAGTGATACCTCATAAATTATCCTCTGACATTCCTAAATTAAATGGAAACCCTGGAGAAGATCTGTCGACTCATGTTATGACTTATCATTTATGATGTTCATCAAATTCCTTGAATGATGATTATGTTCGACTACGTCTTTTCCAGTGTACGCTCAGAGGTCTGGCTGCTAAATGGTACATTGAATTACCTAGAGCTTCTTTTGACAATTTCACTACCTTAGCTACTATCTTTTTGACCCATTTCCAGTTATTGATAAAATAAAAAACTGGAACGGAACTCTTGATCAATTTCAAACAGAGTAATGCTACTCATATTTCAGATCATATTCATGAGTGGTGTCGCCGTCGATGAATGGTTAAGACATTTGTTCCCGATCACCTCCTTGTTGAATTGTTCATTAAGTCCCTGTTACCATCTATAACTGAGGATGTAGCTAAAGGTGGCATCATCATAGAAGAGAAATTTATTGTTCATGCCCAATATTTATACTTGATTTACACTCAGTCTGGCATGCTCTATGAAAAAATCCCTAATGCGCCGCGATCTAATTTCAATGTTCCTCCCCAAATAAAGGACTCTCATGCTGGAGATGGCTTGATAGCCACTGAAAACACACACCACACTACTGCATCTGATCTTGCTCCTATTTCTGAAATTAATACCGTGTCATTTGACAAAGGAAAAAGTGACAAGCAACCAGGAGGTAAGAAAAATGGGAAATCAAAGAAAAATCAAACTTCTAACCCGGAGGAACGATCATCTGATCAACCACCTGGACCACGGAAACCTCATTATCCATGCATAATCTGTAATGAGGAACACTTTGTTAGGGATTGTCCTCACCATGCTGAAGTCTCAAAAATCATCAAGACTTCTCATGCATCAGCTGTGTTAATAGACCCATTTCCAAATCTAGACACAAATTTGGTTGCTACAGATCCAGATCCTAGTTCCCAAGTGTTAATGTTATCCACCACAAAACCTTCACAAGATATTTTGGTGTCGATGCGGAATAAATACTATGGTAGTCTGACCACTGATCAACCTAATACCTTGACAACGAATCCATATAATGAGTCAGTACCACATCCTGTTATTCCTGAACTGAAAATTAAGCCACCAAAGGGAGTAATTCATAAATCGGCATATAATCCTCAAGCAAGAGCTACTCAAAATTATAATATAGCTGAAGATTTGGCTCAATCCCCTTCATCTATGTCTGCTCTTGAGGTATTACAAAATTTTCCCTCCTAGAAGCAGGCTTTACTCTCGGCCATTGGTGGAATTGATCTGACTGATTGCAATCTTATCGTCTTTAATCATACGGGCTATGTGCCACAATTACCAGTAGAATTGGCATTCTCCATACAAGTAAATGTTCTCAATCACAATTTTCATCGCACTATTATTGATGAGGGAGCATCTACGTGCATTATATATCTAAACTGTTGGAAGTCACTTGGCTTGCCACGATTATCATAATCATCAATGACGTTGAAGGTTTTTGATGGAAGAACATATAAACCTTGTGGTGTTATCAATAACCTTCAAGTTGAATTAGGGGGAAAAACAGTGAGTATTGATGTTCATGTTGTTGACGGACCCCTTGAATATAATATTTTACTCGAAATACCATGGGTATATGCAATGGATGCTATTGTTTCTACATACTTTATAATGATTTCCTTTCCACATAAAGGTACAATCACAGTCATTAATAAATTATCCTTTTTTGCCTCCGCTTTGCAGGTAACTGGAAGCGTTATTTGTTCACTTACCCCAACTAGAAATTCAGAACATTGGTGTAAGACTCTTAAAGGATTCCACTCTTATGCAAACCTTTGCATTACCGCTGCCTACGATGTCGGCAGAAATTGTAAGCATAGAGACCTGCTACATGATCTCTTCCACTCTATCTGGCTTAAGGAAGAGTACGGGTGATTCTGATATTTCTACGTTGGATGATGTTTTACCACCCAGCCCTATTGAGTTGGCATAGAAATCAATCTATTTGGCTTGGGTGGTGAATCTGAAATCAATGTCACCGAGTGTTTGGGTTGATCGTTCATTAGATTTTGGTACTCCATCTGATCCATTTTCCTCAACATTTTTGATAGATGAAAATATTTTGGAAGCTATGATGTCAGAAGGAGAACCATGGGAGGATTATCATCATCGTTCCCATATTCTAGATTATGAAGAAAATAATCTAAGCGAATTATATCACCCATCCATCGAAACTTTCTTTTTGAATTCTTTACCGATTAATGCAATTGATTTTGAGCGAAATTTATCTAATATTGAAGAAACAATTTCTATTGATATTTTGACTAAACCTGGTGTTGTAGAAAATATTGATGTTGGTGTATCTTTTTCTCCATCAGAACTTAATTTATATCGCTCTCTTTTTCATTAATTTCGTGACGTATTCGCTTGGTCTTACGAGGAAATGCCACACATAGATACTAGTATAATTGACCACACTATTAATATGTATCCTGATGTCAAACCGGTGCGTCAACGACTTCATCCTATTCACCCAAAGAAAGCCGTTGCCGTCAAAGTAGAAGTTGAAAAACTTTTTCGTGCTGGTTTCATTTACCCAGTTCCGCTAACTGAGTGGGTTTCCAATATCATTCATGTTATGAAAAAACAAGGAACCATTAGAGTGTGCATTGATTATCATGATGTCAATCAGGCTTGTCCAAAAGACAAATATCCTACTCCCTTTATCGACCAGATTATTGACGATTGTGCTGGATGCGAGATTTTTCCGTTCATGAATGGATTTTTCGGCTACAATCAAATCAATATACGCCCAGATGACCAACATAAGACAACATTCATTTGTTCCTGGGGCACATTCGCATATAGGAAACTTCTATTTGGTTTAGAGAATGACGGGGAAACTTTTCAGAGAGCAATGGATTATGCTTTCAATGACATCAAGCACATTGTTCAACCATATCTAGATGATTTACCAGCACATTCACGAAAGCAGACTGATCACCCGATGCATTTGAGAGCCATTTTCTTACGCTGCTGATACTACAAGATATGCCTCAATCTGCACAAATGTGTGTTTTGTGTTGGTTTTGGTCAATTGCTCAGATTCACATTCTCAAAAGAAGGAATTCAAATAGACCCACTGAAGGTACAAGCCATTATTGATTTTCCTGCACCATCAAACTTACTTCAGGTACAGAATATTCAAGGAAAGGCTAACTTACTGATAAGGTTCATTCCAAACTATGCCAAAATGGCTAAAGGATTTACTTGATTATTGAAAAAAGGAGTTCCCTTCCATTGGGACCAAGTTGCGCAAGCTTCCTTTGATGATGTTAAGGAACATCTTGTCCGAGTGTCATTAATGTATCCTCCTAATTATCAAAATGATTATTTCCTATATATCGCCACAGCTGAAATGACCATTGCTATGGTTTTGGTCCAAGTAGAAAATGGAATTGAACATCTGATCTATTATTTGAGTCATAATCTCACTGATACGAAAGTTAAGTACTTGTACGTGGAAAATATTTCCTTGGCAGCTATTCAAGCTGTCCAAAGATTTTTCCATTATATCCTTCTCTGAAAAACAAGAATGGTTTCAGATTGCAACCCCATGACTTACATCTTATCACATCAATTGCTGGGGGGGATTATTCAAAATGGATTGTCATTTTGTAGGAATTTGATTTGGAATTCATCAAATCCAAGTCAAAGAAGTTTTTAGTTTTGGCTGAGCTTCTCTGTGACCTTCCCTCTGATAGTACTACAACTACATCGGAACCATCTATTCCAGACGAGTCTCTATTTATGATCGGATCATCTGATCCTTGGTATGGAGATTTCATCATTTATCTCCAAACCCAAAATTTTTGACCTAATACCTCTCGCTCTGATCAGCAATGTATTTGATACCAAGCCAAAGATTATCTGATCATTGATGATACACTTTATCGTCATGGTGTCGATACCATTTTAAGGAGGTGCCTCACTCATGAGGAGGCCAAAAAAGTGTTAAATAATTTTCATGCTAGGGCTTGTAGTGGACATTTATCTGGATATGCTACTGCACAGAAGATACTCCGTGCTGGTTACTTTTGGCCTACTATTTTTCGAGATTGTATCCTCGCAGTCAGAAGTTGTCACGCATGCCAGATTTTTGAGCGTAAAATCTACAAACCACCAGTGCCAATGCATCCTGTTGTCTCTGCTGGAACATTTATGAAATGGGGTATTGACTTCATGACCTGTAACCCTCCTTCTTCTAGGACACATGGTTATATTATTGTCGCAGTCGATTATTTTACCAAATGGACCAAGAGATGCCTACATTAAACAACATAGGACAAAAAACTGCATTTTTTTTCTTCAACCATGTTATTTCACAGTTTTGGGTCCCATAGGCTATAGTTATGGATCATGGGAAGCATTTTTGCAACCATATGATGTCTGAATTGACTGCCAAGTTAGGATTGTAACATGATAATTCTACTCCTTATTATCCACAATCAAATGGACAAGTTGAGGCTATTAAAAAAATTCTTAAACGAATGCTTCAACGAATGATAAGAGTTCGTAAAAGGAAATGGCACTTGATCCTGTACTCCTCCTTGTGGGCGTATCGAACCTCGGTGAGAAACACAACCGGATTTACCCCTTTTCAATTGGTGTATGGTCTGGAAGCTATCTTACCAATCCAATGTGAAAGATCATCGTTAAAACTCGCAATAAACTTGTTACCTGACACCTCAAAAGAAGAAGCGCACCTCCTTAACCTCATCCATCTAGATGAAATGTGTTGTGAAGCCCAATTGGCCAACGAAGCGCATAAGAGACGTATAAAGGTGAAATACGACAAAAATGTCCAGCCTCACATCTTCTTAGAGGGCGACTTGGTCCTTCTTTATGATCAAGAAGCTGATGTAATAAGTACAGGGGAATTCGAACCATTATGGAATGGACCCTATATTGTCAAAAGAGTTCTTGCTAAGGGTGCCTACGAGTTAGTTGATTACGATGGGATTCCATTGGCACAACCTAGAAATGGGTTGTACTTGAAACATTACTATGCTTAATCATGAGCATAGTAATTTTTTGTATTATATTGTTTATATGCTATTGATTTGCATTCACTATCTTAATTTATTTTTTAGAGTTTTCTTGACGTTAGTAATCCACTTTACATTTCATCACAGATGACTAAATCTTTGGAACCATTTGTTGGATATGTTGATGGTGCTAGTCGTAGTACATAGAATATATCCTCTGCAGCGTGGGCCATTTTTTCTCCGAACGACAAGTTAGTGAGTTTTCAAGGGATTTGTATTGGTAGATCGACGAATAATATCGCTGAGTATAACGCGTTGATCGAACTTCTCTCTGATGCCATTTCATTTGGTATTAACCGCATAATCATAAGGTTATACTCACAACTTGTGGTACTACAACTTACTAGTATTTATACTGTTAGAAATCCAACACTTCTTATATTGTTCCTAAGAGTTTGACTTTTGGAGAGACATTTTGATTTCATTCAATATCAACACATTTCTAGAAATCTGAACACTTTAATTGTTTCATTAGCTAATCAAGTTTTAGACAGACATTTACGACATAGGTAAAGAAAACATTCACATCATTGAATAGGATTGCACATTAAACATAGGAAAAACTCTGAAAACATATAGATAGATAGTTATAGGTTTTTTACAAAATTTGTGCCCAAGACACATAGGTCATCCGACCTCAAAATTTATGAAAAATATCACAAGTAAACTAGTGGTGCTCATGATAACATGCTATAGATCTAGCAATCCTACGGAGCAACTGCATCCAAAGGTTAGGAACCCCAATAGTGTGTCACTGCAGTCGCATGGGTAACTCTTCGAGCCGGCAATCTGGAATCCCGAAGGTTAATCCCTCTATGTGCCACTGAAGCTCAGCTAGAGTCTTAGCCATATCAAGGTCCTGAAGGAATGTTGTCCCGACAACCCTCTCTACTGGTGCATCTTCTTCGCGCTCTGGTTCCTCTACTGGTTGAATGTGACTGATATCTGCATTACATCAAACATTTAGTTTGGTCTTGGAAAGAAATAAAAACACAAAAACATTGAATAAACCTTATAAAAATAAAAAAACATGGTCGAATCATTCTTACCCATTGCACCCCACTGAGCGCCTTCTGGTAATACTAGATCTGGATCTCCTTGGAAGTTGATGCCTACATATGCATAGTCATCGATGGTGATGATCTGTCGCCGGAACCAGGCAAAGAATGTAGTCGAGAACACAACGGTTGATTGGTCTGCATGCCAACCTATGAATTTTACCCATCTCTGCATTCGAATATCTCTAGGACTAGATATATCCAATGTTACACGTTGTGGCTACATCAGTGGAATCCATTCCAAAGCGAAGGAGATAAGGATGGAACCATAATTGAAAATTTTCTTCCTTCCTCCTTTTTATTTGTTCAATTGTTCCTTTATCTGAGATAGAACAGCTTCAGACCAATTGAAGACTATTGGCTCTAAGCACTCTAGTGCATACTGCATATACGACCGGTTCGCTACATGTAGTGTAACAGTGTTAGCAAGTTTAGCGATCGTGAAAAGGATGGTTCTCAAAGGCAAATCCCTGACATCACAGATGTTTATTTTTCCATATTTTCTAGGTTCTGCCCATGGATAGAAATACTGCATAACATAATCCCTCACTGTTTCTCCTCCAACGGTAGACCCTATGATAGAAACGGGAAAACCTCTCCTTGAAAAACCTATGAGAAAATACACATCCTCAACTGTTATGGACAACACTTGATTTTTTATGTGAAATGCCTCTATCACTGGATCCCATGCTCAAACTAAGAACTCCAAGAGTTCTATTTGTTGCCTCATTCCTGACAATTTGAAGTACTTAAGTAGCCTGCAATCTCTTAAGGCCCTTACAGTACCCGGATCATTCAAGGAAATCATATCTTGTTCTTCATGTTCTCTTTCTCTCCATGTAATCATCATTATAATCTGATGGAAACCTGAAAATCAACCATAAGATCCATTAGATACCATTCATTGCAAAAGAACTAGGCAAATTTTGGACACAGTAAGAAAATCAAAAACTTATACTGCGCCCAACGCACTCCCTGGGCTGAAACAGTGCATTGCATATGAAAGTACCCTTCACTATAACTGCTATGCAATGCAGGTTTTGACATTCAAAGGTGTGTTGCCCTCATTTTGGGCAGAATTTACCCTAGGGGCCTCAAAAACTTAAAAATTTGCAAAGAATGGGAATGAAATGAATAATGAAAGGAAGAGGAGGTTCATGGCACTAACCTGGATCAAACAACGATGAAATCCGTCCACAGAAACGACCATAATCAACGACTGAAGTTTGGGGGAAAAATCAGGTTCAGAGCTCCAAAATGCAAATGGTAACTATGGAATGGTAAAAATGAATAGTGAAACTGTTTTTTATAGTCCTTTAATTGTTTGCAAGTTAAATTTATTGGTATTACTATAGTTTTATTATTTTTTTATCATGAAACAGGTATTTTTAATCCATTTGATGTTGTTATGAATAGGAAATACAACTGATGAACATATTAGTCGTGCATATTTATTCAAAGAATGACTTGACCACAAAGCATACTTTTTCTCCTTATTTTTCGAGCTTTGTTAAAAACGAAAAAGGATTTTAAGCTCACTTTTATCTCTTTTTAAAGCTTCGATAATAGCGAAAAGGGAACCCATGGAGTCTTCTTTCAGCTCTTTTTAGACTCTAATAATGTGAAAAGATTACCGAGCACTTGTCATTTCGAGCTTGTTAAAGTAAATGAATTGATATCTACTCAGTATAAGTTTAACCCTTTTCCGGATTGAGATGGATTATTTACGAAAAATGAATACCTTGGTTAAACATGACCAAAGAGGTTCTCTCAGATATTATTTTACACTTTTTCAGATCTGAGTGACAAATTTATGAAAAATTACTTATGGAGTTCTCTTTTGTCCTCTTTTTCAGACTCTCTAAATATGAAATAGGACCCGACTATCATTGTCGTTAAGCTCGTTAAAACATAAAATAGCGACCGGCTTGTCAATCATGGCAAGACTCAAGTTTCATTCATTGCTAGACTCGTTAAATTATTAAATAGTGATAATTTATTCACCCGAAGGGTTGAATTATAGATCAAGAAAATGTTATCCTCCTCAAGCTTGTTAAAAAATAAAGAGGTACTGGTCGACAAATTACGGGGGAAAATTTGGGAAAAGTAAGTAAAGTTTCTTTTTGGTAGAAAGTCGCTCTTGAACATGACACTTATTTCACTCCATGTCTGTGACTGTTTGGGTTGGGTAATCATCTTGTTGGTTCATTCACACCTATGGTTCATCATACCTTCACTTCAGTTTTGGGTTAGTGTTGCCAACTCATCACAGTGTCACCGATATGTTCAAGAGAAGTCATCCAATGATTAAAAATTCATCCATCTGCAATACTCGTAAACCTTCATTTTCATGACCATCAACCCTCAAAAATTGCTATATCAAGTCATACCCTTGTCTCCGAAATCAGTAACTCCTGTTTTGCAATAAGGTGACTTCCTGTCGACGAAAAATCAATATCCAGGAAGTTCACTTAGAAACATCAGATACCAGTACCATGAGGCTTGTTATAGCATTGAAAATATCCTCGCTTCTGGACCTTTGACCGAAATATTTTGTTTGGCATTCGACATCAAATCATCTATTCACGCCTTACAAAATGTATTGCAGTACCTTGAGGGCCATTGACATTAACGGTGGCTCTCTCGCATTTGTTAACAACACACATCATTGGCTGGTAATCAAGTGATGTATTTCCATGTTCGAAGACAAATCATATATTCGCATGGATAGACTTGTACCCTAATAATCAAGTAAAAAAGATAAGAAGACCCCAGATCTAGATTCATCCATCCGGGCTGCGATTTTAGGATTATTGTGCACATCATCTGTACGATGACCTTACATACAGATTGTCATCCAAACATGGGCCTATATCTGTAGGCATGCCTGAATCTGGGCAACATTCCAATGTAGATGACTTTCTGAATTATGTACATGTTATTAGATTGTTTATGTGTTGACTATGGGAATGCCTACCCTCAGCAATTATGACCAATAGAGGAAATATCATGATGAAATTTATTGTAATATTGATGCAGGTGACCATTCCGCTTCATTTCCAGGCTCATTACAGTGTAAATCATCTCAATCAAATGCTCTTATTATTTGGATCTCACGCTTTAGGGGGAAATTGTTATAGGTCAATTTGGGCACCATTCCCAATGACCTGGTTAACTGGGCATCATCTCCAGGACCAATGATCAAGGGTCTATCATTCCCTATCATTTCAGTCACTACATGCCCTAAGACAAGAAACAAGACAAATCAAGCAAGATTTTCATCAAGAAAAGGTTTCCATGGTTTGAAGCTTATTATTTAGCATATGAGAGCTCACCAATGTAGGATCTAAGGGGCCTAAGTGCATTGCATATGCAGGTAGCCCCATGCAAGGTTGCTCTGCAAAGCACTTCCTGACATTTACAGGTGCATTGGTCACATTGGGAGCGAAATTCTCATTGTTCTGGAATCTCCACTTGGTCAGTGCCTTCTAGAAGAGTTCACATGTGTCAAGCTTCATATCCAAGTGTCCATTTGACATATACATGAATGGAAACATGTCTTGCCTATTTTTGGAAATCTATTGATTGCAAAACAACCTACAGCTCATCTATAAATTGAACACAGATCTAAGTGTTTAGAAAGGAAGAATTTGAGTAGAGAAATGTTGGAGAATTTTCAATTGAGAGCTTGGTTTGTAAAGCTACTGCTAGAGAGATTTATGTTGTGATGAGACTTGGGAACTTTGCTGGAAGGTCACTTCAAATCAATCACTAGGTTGTAACCTCTCCTTCTATCATCAATAAAGAGTACTTCTTATTTTTCCCTACATGCATCTATGTTAACTTTGATTTTCCATATTGTAAGATCTTGGTTGATGAATGTAGTTTATGCTTTACTGATTTAGCTAAATAGATTGAATAGATATCTATATTATTGCATATTTTGTTGTTTCTGTGTTCTTTCTTGTATCAAGCATTCAACTCACAAATCGCTTGAATTTGAAGCTGCAACAGAAGTGACAGAAGGAGCCATTTGGAAGCGACTGAACAAGTAAGCCTGCAATCCTCTCTGTGTATCTATTCTGAGTTAGGGGAAATGGTAGTATAGTCTTTCACCTATTGTTCTAGACTAGCACTTGTCTAGGGAAGCGTATTTTATCCGTAGATTAAAATTTTTTCCCAACAATCATGTAATGCAAGCTTCATTTTCTGATTTGACAAATTCTTTCACCATGTTTTTGCAGGCCATGACTCCCAAGAGGAGTGTTGTATCATGTAAGTCTCATGGAAAACATTGGGCCACTACAATTTCTAAATTTGGCCACTCCCTTGTTGTGCAAAGGGAGATTTTCTTTCATTATGGGTGATTCCCAAAGGCACCAAACATATCTCACATTTTCAGCCATGGTGAGATATCTTGTGCAACAAGTAAGTGGTGGGGAAACCACTTACCATACCTTGATCTAATGTAGGCAGGAGATGCACTGCGTTGGCACCATATGTGGGACTATGACCCACCTCCTCATGCTCAAATTTTTGTTTGTGTATATGTAATTATGCTTCCATACTTGGATGATATAGTTGTACTTTTCATGGGATTGTATGGATGGAGTATGGGCAGTTTGTATGTACCACATGGGATGGAAAATATTTATGTACCTTATGCTACATGATTTAAAGAGAGTATTGGACCTACCATGTTTATTTCTGTTGAGTTCTTTACTCCTTGTGGGATGGATTTTGTACATATCATGATGACTTTGGAGGAACAGTTCATGGAGGCTTGGATTGGTGAACACTTAGCTTATGAGGAGAGATTGATTTTTTATGGTGTCACCAATGGAGAAGGAGAAGTGTTGTAGCACTCACCCTATTAGTTTCTTGAGGAAAAGAAACATTTTGGAGGGGAGGACTGTAATATTCCCAATTAGCCTAAGCTAATGGGAATATACAATTTTGTTTCAATTTTATATTTCATGAATAAAATTGTAAAGGAGGAGCCATAAAACTCCTAATCAACAAAATAAATCAATGTGACATGTGAACTGGAAAAATTTGGGCTATTTACATAAACAAACTTAGGTGTGAAAGAGATCGGAGCACTTTTAAAAGTTAACTAGGACCAAATCAACAATGATGTCTAGATATAGTGAATCTCCTAGAGGCACAACCCAGTTTTAGTTGGAGGCTTCTCATGTGAATGTAGCTAAATCATTGAGATGGTTTAGGGTTTGACAAGAATTTCATCCTATAAAAGGAAGAGGAGGAAAACAGAAGAAGGTTTTTTATTGTGTATATTTCTAAATATATTTTTTGTTTAGACATATATCATTCTCGATTGTTTAGCTGAGGATAGTGTTGTTTAGCACTAGGGTGTTCCTGTTCAAGAATCCCACCTCTTCCATTGAGGAGCTCTTGGAAGAGTATTGTTGATCTCATCCACTATCAGGAATTTGGCCAAGCTCATCTTCCAACTACAACACATATCCCGTTGAGGGTTTGGTTTTCCTTGTAAGCTACAACAAGTGGAGGCTAGATCTGCTCAGATCTAGGCCATTCCAGGGCATATTTTCACTAGGAAAGTCTTCTATCCCTTTGGCAAGAGAGTTCTGAACCTTTGGAGCTGAAATTTCAGATCCTGGCATCAGGCCAACCCAGTGCTTCAACCTATAGTGCATTTTTCCTTCTAGGACTGCGTTATTTGCAAGAAGGAAGTTGTAGGGTGTTTTGACACACTTTTTGAGGAGAGATCCCTGGTGCTGGGGTTTTGCCCTACACTACGGTGATCCATGGATTAGATTTATGATCCATGTTCTGTACAGATCTGATCTGCTTCTATTGTCTTCATCTTTAGAAATTTCTTAATACTACTGCAGATCTGCTACTTTAGATCTCTGATCTACTCACTGTGTTGCATGTTTTGATCAAAACCCCAAGGGGATCTTGTAAAGGAGCCTTTCTAGTGTACAGATCTAAAATAGACCTGATCTTTTATACATATATCTGCTCTAGATCTAGAGTGTAATATACAGCTGCAAAACCTAATAAAAATAATGTTGTCAAGCCATTTTTCAATCAATACATGTGTTGCAGCCCTCTTTCTTGAGGAATTTCATCTATTCTTGTCTTCTACATTCTGTTATATATTGTAAGGGCCTCATTATGAATCTTATTTATTGTTTTATATATGAAATTTGATCTCTCTTATTGGTCTCCTACTATTTCTCTCAAAAATTGTATTATTTTCCTGCAGTATTGTTGCATATTGGTGCAGCCCCATTCTTGGGTGTTTTCCAGCTATACTAGGTGTGGGAGGTCTGTTTACCTCACCTAGTTTGATTTGTTTTTTCTCCGCTTTTGGATTTAGATGCTAGATCTCCAAATATAAGGGATCCAAGGGCTGCAATCTCATTTCAGTGCACATACTTCTGAAAATTTCGTTATTCTAGCAAGTATTGCTGAGTGTTCCCATTTGGGGATATTACAACTCAGATGGGATACAAGGAGAGAAGACAAAGGAAAAAATGAAAAATTTGTCAACCTATGGTTTGGTCCATTCAGAATTTCAGAAGTAAAATGAAATAGTACATTTATCCTACATAATTTGGAAGGATATTATTCATCATTTCCAGTCAATAGGAAGTACTTGAAACATTATATTCAATATTGATTTTCCATTCATTCACCATCTATAAATATTCAGTGAGTTTTTTTATTTTTGAAAATTGCAAGTGAGTATTTGTTTCAGCAAAGACTCCATAGCCCGAGGAGAAGGCTTTTGGATTTTCTTGTTCTCTACATCCCATAGGGGGAAGCAATCCCTAGAAGGAGTCGATGTTGTAATATTATGTAGTTTTGATAAGTTAGCATAATTGGTTAAATAATTTTGAAAATGTTAAGGTATGATACAGATGCAAAAGAATGAAAAAATTTAAAATTGTTAGAATTTTTTTATGTTTTATAGGCATCCATATCAATAAAATGATAGGTGTTAGCTTCCCTAAATAAAGAAGGAAAATCAAAATAAAATGTTAAGGAAGAAAAAAAAAAGGAAAGCTTCATTTATGTTTTAAATATTTCACTGGCTGCTAGTCTAAATGCGCCAAATAAAGAAGAATGGTTTATATTGTTTAAACAATATCCTAATCATTTTACCCATTTAGTAAGTTTTAAAACCATATAATATACCCCTTATTTCATCCATTTTCATTACATTCCCGACCCCACCATTCCACGTCACTCTTTCCCCGCTTCGCATCGCATCGCAAAAACTACTTCGCAGATCGAATAACTTAAATTATCGCATTTCACCAACCTTTAATCCTTGTGATCACCGTATCATATGTGATGTGTGATATTTATCGCATCGCACAGGTCTTAATTTTTCCCTCTTCGCATCGCATCGCCAAACATCTTATCGCATCGCAACTTTATTTGTTTAACCATATTGTAAACTTATATCAGGTCTCAATTTCCATTTACGATGCGATTGGCCCACCATAACTGTCCTACAGTCCTCCCCTAATCTTTCAGAATCCGATGGATTTCACAACCTTTTGCCCCCCCTTCATAATCCGAACTTGGTAGTAAAGTAAAACCACCAGTCGATACATGGCATCACCTTAGGCTTTCGGACTCCCCATGCGCGAAACCAGAAATTGCTCAACCCCCCCTCCGAAAGCTGATTTATGATACCACTCATCTCACTGCTATTACTCCCCCTGATTCTGCTCCACGTATCCCCTATCAATTAAACATTTCTCAAAGGGTTTCTTTGTAATCTATCATATTACTATTAACAAAATGAATCTATGCCATTCTATCCAAAAGGTTTTGGGTTTCCACCATTTAGAAGGAAAACAACAACAAAACTCCTCCAAAACATATTTTCACTGTAAAACCCACTTTTGCAAAGTATACTGAGTTAGATGGAATCTACCGCAAGTTTATTAAAGTTTCAATTTCAAATAAAGAATGGTGGGAGAAGCTTTGCGAATATCAGGATTAGAAGACAAATCAGTTTTGCCATCGTAGCACCAGAATAGTGTCCACTCAGCAACAATTTTCCATCAAAGCAGGGCCAAACATGCAGATTCATTTCTTTGAATCAAATTCCTTTCCTTTTTGTTAATTTTTGAGAAAATATATCTTGCCTCATTGCCCAGGAATTTATTGTAATTTTTTATTTTTTTTAAAATACTTCATTCATGGAAGTATTCGAGGTTGCACCCTTGAGCTAGTTATCAAACAAATTTGTAATAGCTGGAGAATTTTTTATTGAATAAAGGATTCTATATTTAATTCATATGGATTTTGTTCCCATGAGTTATTTCTATTATGTTTTTCATTATGTATTATTCATATAATTTAATTCATTAACAGTTATCCAATTAGAAATTTAATTGAATCTCAGTTTCGTTTCTGATTCTTTGTGGAATTGTAATTGGATTAAGAGATTAATTTACAAATCTATATTCTATTGTAGATTCCTCTTGAAATTTAATAACACAAAGGTTCCTATTATTACTTGATTGTATTTTGTTGATTATGAAAACATAGTTTTGATAATTTCTGCTTATAAATGGTGAAATACTCTATCTGAATATTAAATCATTTATACTTCTCCACCTTCTTCTTATCCATCCCACTTAAAATCAAATTAACCATATCTATTTAAAGAACAACCTTTTATTTTATCAAGGATATTTCTAATTTAAATCACCTATTTCAGAAAACCGTTCACTAGTCATCCAACTATTCAAAAACAAAAAATATTTTAGATGCTTTGGCATAACTTATCGACCTTAGGTTATCTCAAAGGACAAAAAAGATAATGCACAAAATTGTGCATACTTGGTAAGTCTATCAACAAACACAATGATGGCACTCTTTCTTTTAGACTTGGGTAAACCTGTGATAAAATCCATTGAGACCTCCTCCTGACACTAACTTGGAATGGCCAAAGGTTGTAACAAGCACGAGGTCTTACCTGTCTTAACTTTATTTTGTTGGCAAACCAAACATTTAGCCACAAACTTCTGAATATCAGATTTAAGGCCATCCCAAAAAAATTCTTTCTTGACCCTATGGTAAGTTTTTAAAAATCCTGAGTGCCATCCTAAGGGAGAGGTGTGCAATTCCAAAAGAATATTTTGTTTGAGTTGGGAATTATTACCAAGATATAAGCGATATTTGTACCATAATGGATCATTTTTCCATATAAATGTATCAGATGTATTGAGATCTTTCTGCAAATTTTGAATGAGTGTCCACATCTCTTCATTGTTCTTCCACTCATCCCTTGCTTCAGTTATCCACTCAGGTTGGATAATAGAAATGGCACAAAGAAATTATTCCACATCCTCATCCTTTCTTGAGAGTGCATCTGGAACAACATTGTGCTTCCCTTGTTTGTAGATGATTTCAAAGTTGTAACGAAAAATATTTGTCACCCATTTTTGTTGCTCTTCTTAAGATAATATTTGTTCCAAAAATTATTTGAGACTATCTTGATCTGTTTTTACCTTGAAGTGTCTTCCCATTAGGTAAGGTCACTATTTCTTTAGTGAATGTAGTATTGCAAACATTTACTTATGGACAAGTTTCAAAAGTGATGGGTCTTCCTTCTTTCATTAAAATCACACCAATTCCATTTCTTGAGGCATCACATTCCACAGTAATTTTTTTTGTGAAGTTTGGTGTAGCTAATACCAATGCTTGGAACATTTCCTCTTTACGATTTTAAAAGGACTTAGTTTCTTCTGGAGTCCAAAAAAATGCATATTTCTTTAGTAGAGGTACCACTATTCTCCCATAATTATTAACAAACTTGCAATAATACCCCGTCAAACCGAGAAATACTGGAAGATATTTTATGGTCGTGGGGATTTTCCGTTCCCTAATGAATTTAATTTTGTTAGGTTCTAAGTTAACACCATCATAAGATACAATATGACCCAAATATTCCACCTCTTGTACTCCAAAGAAACATTTGGAGGTTTTTGCATATAACTATTTCTCCTCCAATAGTTTGAGCACCTTGTCAAACTATGGAATGACTGTCCAATACTTTTTGGAGATATGGATAAATGAATGATTTTGATGTTTGAACATCTAGTGAGAATAATTGTGCAATTACACCCCATTTTTATTTCTTCAGAATATTTTTCATGCGATTAGATCTGATTATATTTCATGGTTTCCCTACGATAACCCATAATTCAACTTCCTTTACTTCCCAAAAAAATTTCAAGAAAAGTTCTTGAAAATTGAAAGCTATCGTCCCCAAATATTGTAACCATTGGACTCCTAGTACAACATCAGCACCACCCATTGGAATGGAAATCATTAGAATATTCAATACATATTTCTCCCTAGTTAGCTTGATATTATGACACTTTCCATAGAAATTTATAGTTCCTCCAGTCGCAACCATCACATGACACTCTGGTGTTGGATATAGGAAGAAATTCAATTCCTTGGCTATCTTACCATGAATAAAATTATGGGTACTACCCGAATCAATCAACACTATTACATTTTTCTTCTTGATATACCCTTCTATATTAAGAGTCTAAGGAGTGGTAATTCCTACCAATTCGTTATAAGATATGGTCAGATTCATTTCTTCTAATTTATCTAGGGTTTGTTCCTAATTCATATCCTCCACTTTTGATTTTTCTTGTTCATTTTCTTCCTCCTCTTCACAATCTATGTAGAATAATTTATTCTCAGAAAAACTATGACCCTTAGTGTTTTATATCACAACTGTAACAAAGGCATTTTTATCTTTTTTAATCCAATTGTTATGGTGTCAACCTTGTATGTTGTGGAAGACTATGAGCATCAACACTTCCATATTTATAGTTGTGAATGGTAGACTTCCTTGTTGCCATAATTTTGATTTCAAATTTTCTTGGCACCCTAAATTCCTTCTCTAATGAATCAGGTTCCCAAAGGTGAACCTCATGTTGGATGTTAAATTTTAAAGTACCTATGAATACATCAATCCTATGCACCTCTAGAATATTGGTTACCCTAATATTCAAATTTTGGAAGTCTTCAATGTGCTCTGTCATTGAACCTTTTTGTTTTAGATTTATCAATTGGCCAAAGAATGTGTTCCTCTTTGTATCTTCATAATGTGTTATCATTTCCTTTGTAAAAATTGACCAGGTGACAAGTAGTTTATGAGAAGAAATCCATCTATACCATACAAACTAAATCTATTCTAAATATAAAGATGTAATACCTACCTTTTGTGAGGGCTACACATCCTGTAGATTAAAATATTTCTCCATCTGTAGTATCCATGTTACTGGATCCTTGCCATAAAAATTCCTAATATCTATATTTGGAATGTGGTGGTTCTTAAACCCAACATTGGAGTCTCTCAAATCATAATTCGTATTCCTTTTTTCCTCATCATGATTTTCATGTATTACCTTGTCACCACCAGGAAGACTTTCTTGCAACAACTTTGTCAACCCTTCCAACTTGACATTCATCACATCCATGTCTGCTTTAAAACCCTCCATGTTTCCTTTTATACCATCCATGTCGCCTTTTATTTATACTTTTAAACCATCCATTTCCCCTTTTAATCCACTCATGTCCCCTTTTATTTCTTCTTTAGTTGCTCTTTGTGAGAGTGAAATTGTTACACTTGGCCCTGCAATTTTGATATATCACGCTGCCATTATTACTCTTCATGTGTCACATTAGAGATTTAATAGGGATTAATGGGTGTAAAATTATTTTTTTTGGGAGGATTTTTAAAACCCAATACTAATATATATGCTTCAATATGCCCTTGGCATCACTTGAAACTAATTTTTCAAGCAAACGTTATGCAATTTTCTAAAAAAATAGACACATTTTTATTGCATTTAGGAGCTCGATATTTAAATGGTTTTAAATTTGTAATTTCATATCTCCAAGGTATGAGATTAATTCTTGTGGTATCCCTTTGAGACTTCTTTCCAATGGCACAAGTCAGACCAAAATTTGATTCTTCAAAATAATGTTATGTCAAATCTCCCACAATGGCCCAATTATGGACTGGTTCAATAGAGATAACTTGTATGTAATTACATGTGTCACTATTTTAGCCTTCGGTCATAGAATTAATGCACAAGAAACAAAATTATATTCTCTTTCTGTAACTTTTTTCGAAATTCCAAGCCAATGCTTGAATAGATATTTATGACAATTTTCCCTAGGTAACTTGTTTGAGACTGAATTCTAGAGCATGAAAAACCCCTAACTTTGTCGGACCATATATCAAAAAATGTAGTGAAACAAAATCTAAAATTATGACATTAAGTTCAGCATGATTTTGGATTCACGTGGTCACAATTTTAGCTTCTAAATATTTGTAGAAAAAATTTATAGCGAAAATGCTACGATGTATTGTTTGAAGCAATGAAACCCAAGAATCCAAAGCTTTGATACCAAATGTTATGCAAATATCTCACAAAATAGAAGAAAATATAGATAAATGACTTGAAAAGTATCCTCTTCAAGGGGGAAACCTCATTTACATCACATAAATGAAAATTTGATGATACAAATGGCAAGATCTCCTTTGTATATATAGGAGTCTAAGGGGTCACAATATAATCAGAGCCTACAGAGAAATAACAATGTAAGGGCACAACAATAACAATAGTGGGCTTCTATGGGGCACAACAATAACAATATGGGAACAACAATAAAAATAAGGTGGCTACACTAACAATAAAAATAAGGGGGATACACTAGTATTATAGGGAACTAACAAATAACCACTCCTGAAACTCTCAAGATAGAAAGATATATCAAGAAGAAAAAGGTAATAGCACTAATTGATTTAGCTAGTAACCATAATTTTATTCATTGTAAGATAGTGAAGGATTTGAATTTCTTTATATGTCCAATGCTAGAGTTTCAAATGATGGTTGTATATGGAGGAGCTATAAATTGTGTAGGGAAGAGCCATAATATCAATATGACTACCAGAGAATATGTATTGAATAGTACAATTATTTCCATTCCAATGGGTGGTCTCATGTTGTATTAGGATTCCAATAGTTATAATATTTACGGATGATAGATTTTAATTTCCAAGAAATTTTCTTAAACATATATTTTTTTGGGGTGGGGGGGGAGGGGAGGGGGGGGCGGGAGGAAAGGAATTCAAATTAAGGGGTATCATAGGGAGACTTGATAAGATAATCATCTCTAATAGCATGGAAATTATTTTGAAAAAGGAAAAATGAGGTGTAATTGCACAATTATGCTCACTAGATGTTCAAACATCTAAGTCATCCATTTCTCCATATCTCTAAAGAGTCCTTGACAATCATTTCAAGTTATTTGATACTTCCAAAGGTATTACTGGATTTATGGGGCTTATACCTAGGTTCAGATATGGTTGCATGAACCAACAAAAACCTCTATTACTGGCTCTTTTGGAAATGATCTGCTGTGCAGACCGAAGTATCACTCGAGGCAATATAGGGGGATTCTAGAACCAAGTTTTTGCATCCAAAGGGAAAATGGAGTGTGGAATTAGAGCTTTTATTCCTTTCAATACTTATCATAACTTCACAAAGTAGACATACTAATTATACAATTGATGTTCAACACTTCTGTTAAGCAATCTTGCAGACTGCGTGATTTTACCTTAACAAGTATAAAAAAAACATACATAATCATGAACATGAATTCACGATGAAATTATAAGTAAAACCATTTCTTAGCACATAGAACATAAAATACAAGTAAAGAAAACACATAAACTCAAATCACAGATCTATCTTTAAAAGCCTTTCATTAATTCTTAGATCTTCCCAATACAATTAGTTTCACCCTACGCACTCAACTGCAGGGGTTTACGCACTCAACTGCACACTTACTAAGGTATCCATGCACTCAGCGGCATGATCCTTTTCTCTATCCCAAACCATAGAAAACTGACTCAAAATAAAATTACATCCAAGTGCAGTCTATAATTTTGTATATGATTGGTTCTTCAAGATCTATCATAGATTCCTTATATAGTCTTTACATTTACAATACCATGGCCCGAAAACCATGGGTGGAGCTCAATGCTCAAAAAATATTCCCATTATTTTACAAAATAAGGGGCTTTGAACCATCCCAAAGCCCCTAAGACTCAAACATAACTCCATGTTGCGCACTTCACTCCTCGATTTGTGGAGTCTTTCTCAAAATCTTTCCTCGAGAGGTACCTTGTCCAACAAGCCCCTAACACAAAAATTTGACTCATCCCAAGTCACACTGCTAGTGTGCCCATGATCTTTGATTTGATGCTGCTCAAGGCATCCTTCAAAGGTTGAACGTCTTTGGTGCACCGATTTTCAACTTTTCAGACTTATCTTAGTAGCATCTCAGTGACTGGCCAGACTGTCTTTTGTGGAATTCCTTTCTATTCCCAACGAAGTGCTTTCATATTCTTATCCACATTATGTGAGAGATGTATGGCCTCAAATTCCCACAACTTTGTTTTGGCTATGATAATTTTCTCATTTCTGCATATCTCATCAATCTATTCCTGCAACAATTTAGCCTCTTGGAGATGGCTATACCGTTGTATTGGTGCTAAGGTCTTTGTTGTGACCTTAATCAGGTCCATCTATTCTAACTTCTCGTGAACTTCTGCTTCAATCCTATGAACCCGAGGGTCCTCCTGTAGTGAGGCCCAAACATCCATGACATATTCAAATATGTGCATGCACTCCTAGATGGTGGATTCAATCTATTCAATGGCATCATTGAGCTCTGCTGTGCAGTGCTCCAAGATCTCTGGTGCAGTGGCAAGTTTCAATTGCATCTGCAGCTCAACTATCTTCATCTTCATCTTGAGGCACACTTTATCAACCTCGGATTTGGAGTCCTTGATTATTGTTGCAAGTTGGGACAATTTTTCCTCTAGCCCTGCTATAGCCTGGATCTGGAGCTTAGGTAGCTCGCTGTAAGCCTTGGAGATGTCTTCCTTCAACTTTTGGTTTTGCACAGTCTCTGCATCACGCTCCTATACAACTAGCTATTTTTCCTCGATTTATTGGTGCATTTGACACGAGGGTGTATGAAATTCATGGTGCTTGGTAAGGGAGGTTGCTTTCCTACTAGAAATGTCATAGGGAAAAAATGGGTTGTTAGATGCTTAGTGAAGCATCATCACATGTAGAAAAAATAGGTATAAAACATAGCATACTACAATAAAGGAGGAAATAAGAAACAACAAATGCAAATATAACACAAGCTCAATATCGATTTTAAACAAAATAATAATACCAACGTAGAACAGATCCCCTTTTATTATTTTTTGGTGGTAAAAATGAGGTAGAACGCTAAAACACTCGCAGTGAGTCCTTAGAGCTATGGAGCTCTAATACTCAAAGCAAAGAGGGATCTTATCTTAAGCTGCTTACAAGCCTCTCTCTTCTCCTTGAATGAGTTATCAGATAATGGACAACTGGTTCACTTCTCCTTTGGGATTGAGATGTTGGATGGCAAAAAAATGAATCCCTTCACTCCTTTGCTGCTTGGACAACACATTGCTGGTTTTCTCATGGGAAATTTGGCTAGCATAACAATGTGTTCTAATTTTTTCTTCTCATGGTGGTATTTTATAGGAAAAATTCAGATATTCTTCCCTCTCTTGGTACAATTGTGGATAGTGACCCAAGAGTGGAGTTTGATTCCATTGTGTGCTACACTTGAGGTCTCAAGGTGGCTCTAGGTGACTGTCCCTAGTGACCTTGAGTGGAGAATCTTCTTCCCGAAGTGTTCAAAGTGGTCCCAGATGGTGACCTTCTGCCATACCCAGGACCATGCAGCTATTTGAGGGATAACCATGGAGATTCTTGCTACTATCAAATAAAAGGGCACGCATAGTGCTTAGTGCCAGTGCTTTCTATGTGTAGCTTGATAAATTTTCTTTCTTGACCTTAGGAAAAGTTAAATTTTCTAGATTCTGTAATGTTTTCTTTTCTTTTAAATCCTTCTACTTGAAATTTCATGATGTCATATGCATGTTCAATATTCTAGTGATAACAATTTCCCCCTAATGTATGAGGTCTAGGAAGAACTGTATAACCGAAATACATTATAGTTTATGTTATGTATAACTCATGTTAAGAGAGAGAGAGAGAGAAACTTGCGTGAAGCCTAAGGTTGGAGACCCCTTGCCGTGAGTAAAAGAGGGACCATGTTCTATCATAAACCTGTAAGAGATAGCATAAATACAATGTTTCTATGAGGTAGACATGTCCCATGCTCGTGATGCTTTTGCTAGTTAAATCCTATATAATATATAGAGGTTCTATCTATGTCACTTGTATGGTAGTGATATGCTAATTTGGTTGATGATGACAATTTTTGATGCCCTCAAGGGATTTTTTTCTATGACAATAGGTTGGATGTAGTTCCCACATGCATAATCTTGGTATGGAATATTTTTAGAATAAATTCTCATTGTATGCATGGGTGTATGATTGGGACCTTCCCATGTAATCATTGATGACAAAGATGCTTATGATGGCATGGGTCTTCGACGAATTCGGATAAAGTGCAATGGTTGTGAAGTATGATACCATCTTGACATGAAAGCTTGTGTTGTAGTTGAATTTCAAGAGGATCAATGACATCAATGGGCAATGATGATTCCCACAGTGCCATCCAAGAATTCCCCTATTGAGGTGAGGAGCCATCCAAGGCACTACTTCCTTCTTGGAAATTAGTTGTTGAATTCGACAAGAAGGAAGCCTCAACCAGCCAAGAGAAATACTGATGCAAGGGACTAGGGTATCTGATATAGCAGGTGGGGTATGATAGGTTAACAAAGGAATGATGGCGATAAATGGTTGAAAACTAATTATGGGAGTTCAGTGGCTCAAAGTTGGAGATTGTAAATACAATATGGCAGCAATCATAATGATTTCTGGTGAGGAAGGCCTTGGAGTTAGTAGGATGTACAGGGTGGGTATATGTTCGTTATGAATGTTGTGGTGGCTTTGCATGAGATACATGAAGCTCCGAACAAGGGTGATTAGGGACTGCTGGCAGCGAGGAAAAGTGTATGGATGGGTGGGGTGTTCTCCAAAAAAAATATTTTACACTTGCCAAAATAATATAAAATGGATTTGGAAGTACAAAAACCAAGACGGGTGCCCCAAAAAAATGAAAATGATCACTCGTAGATGATGAGGGGAAGGTGTTTTGGTTGAGGGTGGGGGGGCCATTGGTTAGCCTTGGTGTAGGGGTGGTGAAGCATATGGAAAGTATCACAGATGGGCTATGCTAATGGAGGTATGCTAGGCCAAATGCAAGATGCGATGGTGCGTGTTCGACCTGCTTATGAAAATGGTAGTCTGGGAAAGGGGTTTTATCGTGACATGGTAAAACTTGAGTTGATGCATGATGGATGGATGAACCTGAAGTGCTTCCCAAACTGGATGTTATGGCCATTACATCATATTCTTTGATGCATGGTCTACTTGAGTGATGGACGTCGTGTAGGGTGAGGCTCTACTAACTGTCAAGAATGTTTATGATGTACAAGATGGGGTGATGATAATCATGGTTGAGTGACTAGACCTGTTGGAATGGGGTCCCCTAGCTACATTTTATATATATTTTTTGTAGTAATTAGTCTAGCACATGGGATTTGGGGCAAGTCAAAGCTGCCAATGTATTGTAACGGGTCAAAGGGTATACCTAGAGTCCGAAAAAAACGGTTTACAGACCACAGGATAGTGAAAGCTATGATGATATAAATAGATGGATAGTTTGAGTCTAAGACTAAGTAATATTGATGCTAATTATGAAATATTGAGATCTTTTTTGGGTGATATTGGGTAAAGAATCCTGCTGGCTGTGTGCACAAATATCCTCAGTCCTGCTGTGTGTGAACCCTACTGGTTGTGTGCGCAGGTTGTGACTTGGGTTTGTAACTCAGTTTGGATGTTAATGAATGTGGAATTTGTTGAAGTATCTCTATGTTACCTGAACTAGTTGCGTTTACTATTGAAGTATATTTGTGTTATTTTAAATAAGCTGCGATTGTGTTATTATATGATGATAATCACTGATGTGCACGTGGATGCGAAGGTGTTGCTAAGATCTGCTTACTAATAGTAGTTTTTTTTATGTTTACATGTTGTCTATGAGGGTATAAGATTTTATTTTTATACTGTTAAGGGCTCTGTAATAAGGTTGCTTCTGTGCAAACCTAAAATATCTCAACAAGACTGCCTTAATTACCTGTTTTCTCCCAGGGTGCAGAAACCTGGTTCCATCACCCACCCATACTACTTCGGGTGAGACCTTGGCCTACGAAAGTAGGTAATTGTAGAAAGGGCCAATAGTATAGGGGTTTGTTGGCAAACCTTAAATATGAACCTGGGTCAGGACCCCTTTAAGGGTGTGGGGGATGAATACATGGACCGATTTTGGTTCGTAGCCGAATCTGTATGGACTATGTAGAATATTGCTAGCAGTGTTGTAAAAAGGGCACAACTATCGCTAGAATTTGAAGGAAGGGCCTTGGATTGGTTCATGGGGTACGTGGGCCAGCATGCGGATCCATCAATACAAGAAATTAAGGATGCTTTAAAACAATAGTTTCAGAAGCCTAAGTCCTACTCTCAATTGGTGATTGACTTGAAAGATTTTAAACAGGGACCCACTGAATCTGTATGGGAGGCTAATCAGCAGCTAACGAAGGTTATTAGGGATGGGGAATTTAAGTATGAGGATAGACAACATAAGGAACGGTTCATTTCCATGCTATTACCTCAACTACGTGGGCCTATGGGTCAACAAGCAATTGACACACAATAAAAATCCTTGGAGGTTGAAATGAAGCTATAACTTGTGCCAAGAGACAATACCCAGTTTGGGGCATAGCAGATCCAGGGCTAGTTGGAGGAAATGCACCTCGAAATATAGAATTTGTGAAAGGAATGAGGAACAAAAGATAGTCCATATTTTTGGTGCATAAGATGCAGGGTGTCGGGCCACACCAAGGATCAGTGCCCTCTGATGGTAGAATACATGCAATTTGGGGGGCCCAACCCATTGCTCCCTAAAGAGGCTACAAGACCAAGCACCCACACGTTATGGTGCACCGACTGCCGAGTAGCCAGACTAAATGATACCAACCACTGCCCCCGTTTTGGTGCCTATGTTCCAAAGTTGAAGCAACAATGGTGTCAATTCTGCTCATCTGTGGGACATGACGAACACAACTGCAGGACATATGACTTAATGATAGATAGAGGAAACTTGTATAGGGTACAAGCTAACCCTTCATCACCACTATCCCCCTCAAGACGAGGAGGCTTCCATGCCAGTGACCGAGGGGGAAGAGGCGGAAGCGCAGTTCGGGGAAGAGGGCAATTTATCTGCTATAATTATGGAGAAGTAGGGCACTTCACAAGGGACTATCTGAAACCCTGCATGACAGTCTTGCAGATATTGCAGAAAATTGGTTCATGTGATCAAATATTGTCTGATACTAATAGAAACGATGCAGGAAAAATGACAGACACAAACGCATAATGTACAAAGGATTAAGACAGAACCACGTGATGAGGGATCCAATATTAATGTCATTATACACAGTGGCATGGCTACTGGAGGAGTTGAGGAAAGAGCTGCGGCTGAACCCCTTATCTGAAAAGGTACTATCAAAAAGGAAAACTTAGACCTAGAGAAGTAGAAATAAACCTTCCTAGAAGCTCTCAAATACTTTACCAGAAATGAGGCATCTACCTCCTGGGCTCCAACAAATCTAAAAGTGTACGAAGAAGTTAAACTATTCCTATAGGCATGTATGAAGTTGCTACGCAACCAGAAGGCAATAGAAAATCTTCAAGCATTGATAGAAAGCTACGCGGAAAAGGCTAACCCTCCAATGGAAGTTAAATATGTCCAAAAACTTTACAGTCATAAGAAGCACACTTTTCGGGAAATGTGGCTAACTGCGCAGATTGACGATTATGAAATGGATCAGGTCATCCTAGATTTTGAATCCATGCGAATGTCCTGCCCAAATAGACTTGGCAGAGGATCGGAGAACCTAAGTTGGAATGGTATACTATATAGCTATGCATGGCTAACCAACAAAAGATCATACCATTGGGAAGACTATCAAAGAATATGGTAGATATTGCAGGAGTTAAGGTATACACAGATTTTGAGGTAGTTCAAATTGTAGAGGATGTGGACCCTTATCCTATGCTCCTAGGACTAGACTTACTATAAACATGGGAGGAATTATCAACTTGAAGAAAAGGAGCATGGTTTTTGAGAATGAGGGTACGAGAGTAATATTCCCTATAGACCTAGCAGGGGGAGAGCAGTATATAAAACCCATGCACGAAGAAGACGACGTTGATCATATCTATAAACTAACTACCTGGGACAAGGATTGGATTAACCCTAGGGCTGATGGAGTGCTTTGCTGGGAGAAATATAGTGAATGCCTCTCTGAATCTGACGGGGAGATAAAAAATTGGCAGAATCGGTTGCATGACTTCTCTGCGCTACGATGTCTTAGGATCACAAAGAGCTTCTGGTGTATCTCCTCATAGGTAAGAGAGTTGCCTTACTTTAATGATTCTGGTAGTATTAGGGATTTTCTTAGAGAATTTGAAGTAGAAGTCCCAAGGGAATGGAGAATGTGGGTGATTAACTTAGCCATGCATGGGACCCCTATGCAGTGGTGGGAAACTCATAAGGGAACTTTTTAGGAGTGGGAGGAATGTCGCAAGATGATGATCCTATGATTTGAACCCTCGGTTCACCTATCCATGGATATTTCCCTTGGCTGTGGGGACCTGCAAAAGCACTTGTCTGTGTGGATGGAGCTGTGGTGCAAAAGGACCTGGGAAGATTGGGTCCACCTGTTTATTCATACCTTGGGACCAATCCCCACTGCATGGTATTTGGATGCAGAGCTACATCAGCGCACCCGCCACTGGGATACCATGAGGAACGATTTTTTGGGGACGTTCGGGTTGATAGGCAGACATGAGGAATTAGATGAAGCCCTGCAAGTGTAATATTCCCGATTAGTCATGAGCTAATTGGAATATTCATTTTTTTAATTACTTTTTTTAAAGAATAGAAGAGCAAATGAGGTCCATAAAACTCCTTAATAATGAATAAATCAATGCCAAATATGAGAAGACTAAATATTGGTTGTAAAATCAAGCACCCGTAGGTGTGAAAGGGGATGGAAATTTTGACTGGGTTAACCTTGACCAAATCTATAGCTTTGTCATGGAGGAGTGGCCATCAATGAGGGTCAACACAGTTTTAGATGGAGATGCCTTGTGTGAAAGAAGTGATCTCATTGGAAGTGGTTTAGGGTTTGCAATCTCTTGTATTATAAAGGAAGGGGATGGCAGCATTAGAAGGTTGTTTATGTTTATCATATTTCTGAATATATGGTCTTTTTAGTCATATATCTTTCTCTTTCTGTTTAGCTAATATTGAAGGTTTTTTAGCATTGGGTTTTCCTGGTCGGGAATCCCACCTCTTTCCATTGAGTAGCTCTTGGGAGGGTTTGTATTGCATTGTCCACTATCTGGCTTAGGGCCAAGCTTCTTCTTTCAACTATAGCATAGATCCTATTGAGGGTTTGGTTTTTTGTTCAAGCTATAGCAAGTGGAGACTAGATCTTTTAGATCTAAGCCATTTCAGTGCTCCTTTTCAGTGGAGGAGGTTTCTACTTCATTGGGAGGATATTATTGAAGGAATTGAGCCTCATTTTCAGATCTTGGCATGAGGCCAACCATGTTTTGATCCCTATAGCACAGTATAGATCCATATCTACGTTATTTTTATAGGTGCAGTTGCAGGGTGGTTCAACACACCATTTGGAGAGTGATTTTCTAAGTGTTGGGGATCTGCCCTTCACTTTGGAGATCTATTGGAGGAGGCTATTCTATTGCATATATCATTTCAGCCACACTTTCCAGATCTATAATTTTCAGTAGATCTGCAGTCTTAAATCTCAGTTCTACAACATGTACTTGGTGTTTTGCTGAAAACCCCAAGGGGGTTCTTTAGAGGGGCTTGTATAGTGCATGGATCTGATATAGGTCTAACTTTTTATGCACTTATATGCTCTAGATCTGATGTGTAACCTATAGTTGTTGCAGATCCAATAAAATAATGATGTAAGGCTATTCCAGTCTTTATATATGGTTGTAGCACCTCATTTTGAGGGATTTCTTTCATTGGAGGCTTTCTTTTCTTGTTATGCATCTTATGGGCCACTTATTAAACATATCTTTCTGCTGTAATAATAAATTAAAGGTCTCCATATTGGCCTCCTGCTATATAAAAGATGATCTGCTTTATTTTCCTATATTTTTGCATTGTATTGCTACAATCCCCATTTGGGAATATTATAGTGGTATCAGAGCATCATCTTGGCACAACCTTTGCATTCTAAAGCCAATATATCTTCTGAAGAAGGAGAGCTTCTTACTGATAAAGAGAATAGGTATCAAAAGAGAAGACATATAAGATTTGATTATACTAATGAGAAAGAAGACAAGGGTAAAACCCCTTTATCTGGAGGAATGAAAGGGAAGGAGTTCTCAAGACTTCTTCTCCAAACTATGCATGAGCTTAAAAGAGAAATCAAGGGAATGAGGAGGGAAAAACATGAATATCCCTCAAGAATATTTCACATGAAGAAAGCCCTAGTCCTTCATATTATGTGTGTGAGTATTCAACCAAATAATCAGATCTACAACATTATACTATGCCTATATTTACTGCAAGAGAGATGGAGGAAGAAGATGCACCAAAGGAGGAGACTTTGAGTGACTATCTTTAGGAGTATGAATCTAAATCTAAGAGGTTCAAGATCAACTAAAATTCCAAGGGTTTTGTAAGATAAAAGAGGAAAGAAGACCCAACAATCAAAACATAAGCAGAAGAGGTAGATTCTTTCTGCCAAACTTTGATGGGTCCTCCACCTGCATAACCAAGGATTAGATAGATCAACTAAACTCATATTTGCATCTACATCAAGTTTCAGAAAAGGAAGCCCTTAGGATAGCAGCGCTACATCTTGAAGGTAAAGCTTATTCTTGGTGGTTATTTTAATCCTTTTCATTAAGAAATGAAAATATATCTACTTGCAAGATTCACTAAGAGATTAGTGAAGAGATTTTATGCAAAACAATCTGAAACATCTTTAATTGAGCTAGCAAGACACAAAAATTCAAAACCCTTGCATGAGTTGGAAATATCTATTACACCAACTCCACTTATGATTTATATCGAAGGGGATAAAAACTTGTGTGATACTTTTCCAAAGGAAAGATCCCCATTGTATGAAGAGATTTCTTCATAAAGGGAAGACATGGAGATTCCTCCTTTAAGGGAAGATCAAGATCTAAGGTCTCTCAATGTTGATGAGGTATCCTAAAATATTAATGAGAAGGAAGATCAGAAACGAAGTATCAACGTTGTCACTTCAGGATAAGAACCATCACCACATGGGGATGGGCATGAAGCTATTGCTTCAAATGGAGGATATTTTGCATCTCTGTAAAAGGTTCCCAAGGAGCATCATGAGAGAATTGTGATGGGCAGCAACACCTTGATCACAGGAGGAGAATAAAATGTGGATCAACATCCAAGGATGAGGAGCATGCACCCATATTTATTTCAAGGGGTTTATAGACATAAGAAGGAGACTGATTTATGCAGTGAAGGGAGGGACAAATCAATCCACTCACCTATATAGTCTACTTCAGATTTTGATGTCTCTTTACATGGAGGAATTCCACCAAGAAGACCCCCTGAATGGAAGATGAACAAAGAGTTCTCTCAACATGGTGCAACATTGATATATTTGGCTAAGGAAGGAGCCTTGGGAGGAGCTAGCACAACACAGGGAACCTTGGTTGGGTTCAAAGGATAGATGAGTTATTTTATGATATGGAAATTGCTACCTCCATCTCAGCTATTTGCGCTGAAATATTATGATTCAGAAATCTATGATGACCTGAGTATGGTTTCAAAGGGTTACTCCATAACCTTGGGGCAGAAAATGATACTTCCACACATGAGGAATATTTCTGAATATGACAAGGGGTCATTGACACTCTTGTATGCATTGGCCAAACTATGGAATTATTGGAGGAGAGATACCTTTCAAGAGGAGGTTAAATTCCATGTACTCCAATCTTGTCTTGGGAAAGATCATATGTAAGAGAGGCAACAAAAGTGGGGTAACAATCCTCCAACATGTGGCTTTGGAATTGAACATGTCAAAGAGGAGAGTTATTATGTGACAAGAGCTTCATTTCATATTTCTACAGCGCTGTCATTGTTGGGAAGCCTAGAGCCATATTGGGAGTCCCAACTATTGGTGGAATATTCCAAGAACCTCTTCACATGTAAGGTCCTTTATGGGAAATTAATAGATGGGAGGTATAGAGTAGTTGATGGATTCATTTATTTCCATGATCACATCTACTTGACTAGAGACTCAAAGCTCAAGGATAAACTACTACATGCATCCTATAAGATCTTGCTTTCCAATCCCACTGGTTTCATTAGAGCATACCATGCTATCTTGGAGGGATTCATGTGGGAGGAAAAGCATGGAAGGGATGACCTTCCAACATGTACCTTTGGCATGGGAGATTTCAAGAAGAAGAGCAACCATATGACAGACATTTCTGCTGATAGATCATCATCATTGTCACTATGGGAGATTGATCCATATTGAAAATCCCAACTGTTGGTGGATTACTCAAAGGATCTTCACACATGCATGATACTTGATGACCAGCTACATGAAGAGGGCTATTCAATCCAAAAAGAAGTAATCTATTGTCATGGTAGGATATTCTTGTCTAGAGCATCCAAGCTCAAGGAGAAGTTTCCACAAAGGGCCTATGAAGAGTTCTTTTTCAGCCACTCATATTCCATGATATTCTACAACATCATCATGAGGAGTTATACTTGGAAAGGATTTGAAGGAGAACTATATTAGAATTTTAAAATATGCATGAGCCATGTGGAGTTGGGATAGCAAGATGACTCTATAAAAGAGTTAATTCAACCATCTCTTTCTTCTTGTAAGAAAGGAGATAGATCTATGCACCAATCCATTTGTTTAACGAGGAATTTTGGTGAAGAATATGCTTATAAACTTCATAGCAAACTTTGGGCTACAAAGATTTTTGAACATGGCCACTCCCTTGGAGAAAAAAGGGAGATTTTTTTTCATGATGGGTGCATTCCTAAGGCACCAAATATATCTCACACTTTCAGCCATAGTGAGATGAATTGGAAAACAAGTAAGTGGTGGGGAGACCACTTACCACATCTTGATTTGACCCACCTCCATATGCACAAATTTATGTTTGTATGTATGTAGTTTTGATCTCATACATTGATGATGTGATTGTACTTTTTATGGGAATGTATGGAGGGAGGATGGGAGGTATGTATGTGCCCTATGGGATGGATATTCTCCATGTTAACTATGCTACATGTTTCAGGGAGAAAATTGTGCAAACCATGTTTGTTTCATTTTAGCTATTGTCTCCTTATGGGACGGACTATTTACATCTCATGAGAACTTTGGAGGATCAATTCATGGAGGGATGGATTGGTGAATACTTAGCTTATGAAGGAAGCTTATCACATATTGGTGTCACCAATGGTTGAGGAGAAGAGTTGCAACACTCACCTTGTCAGTTGCTTGAGGACAAACAACATTTGTTAAGGGAGGACTGTAATATTCCCAATTAGTCATGAGCTAATTAGAATATTCATTTTTGTTTATTACTTTTTTTAAAGAATAAAAGAGCAAAGGAGGTCCATACAACTCCTTAATAATGAATAAATCAATGCCAAATATGAAAAGGCTAAATATTGGTTGTAAAATCAAGCACCCTTAGATGTGAAAGGGGTTGGAAATTTTGACTGGGTCTACCTTGACCAAATCTACAACGCTGTCATGGAAAAGTGGCCATCAATGAGGGACAACGCAGTTTTAGATGGAGATGCCTTGTGTGAAAGAAGTGATCTCATTGGAAGTGGTTTAGGGTTTGCAAGTTCTTGTCTTATAAAAGGAAGGGGATGGCAGCATTAGAAGGTTGTTGATGTTTATCATATTTTTTGAATATATGTTCCGTTTAGACATATATCTTTCTCTTGTTGTTTAGCTGCGATTGAATAATGTTTAGCATTGGGTGTTCCTGGTCGGGAATCCCACCTCTTTCCATTTAGTAGCTCTTGGGAGAGTTTGTATTTCATTGTCCACTATCTGGCTTAGGGCAAAGCTTCTTCTTTCAACTCTAGCATACATGTTGTTGAGGGTTTGGTTGTTTTTGCAAGCTACAACAATTGGAGACTAGATCTTTCAAATCTAGGCCATTTCAGTGCTCCTTTTTAGTGGAGGAGGTTTATACTTCATTGGGAGGATAGTATTGAAGGAATTAAGCCTCATTTTTAGATCTTGGCTTCATGCCAACCATGTTTTGATCCCTACAGTGCAGTATAGATCCAAATCTGCGTTATTTTTGTAGGTGCAGTTGTAGGGTGGTTCAACACACCATTTGGAGAGTGATTTTCTAAGTGTTGGGGATATATCCTTCACTTTGGAGATCTATTTTAGGAGGCTATTCTATTACCTATATCAGTTTATCCACACTTTCTAGATCTGTAATTTTTATTAGATCTGCAATCTTAGATCTCAGATCTACAACTTGTACTTGGTGTTTTGCTGAAAACCCCAAGGGGGTTCTTTAGAGGGGCTTGTATAGTGCATGGATCTGATATAGATCTAACTTTTTATGCCTTTATCTACTCTAGATCTGATGTTTAATCTATAGTTGTTGCAGAGCCAATAAAATAACGATGTAAGGCTATTCTAGTATTTATATATGGTTGTAGCACCTCATTTTGAGGGATTTCTTTCATTGGAGGCTTTATTTTCTTATTATGCATATTATGGGCCACTTCTTAAAAATATTTTTCTGTTGTAATAATAAATGAAAGGTCTCCATATTGGTCTCCTTCTATATAAAATATGATCTGTGTTATTTTTCTATCTTTCTGTAGTGTATTGTTGCATTCCCATTTGGGAATATTATAGCAAGACATAGATGCTCTAGTCTTTGATGAATCACGCCCTCATGTAGAGTATGGGGAACTAGCTTGGGATACACAGATGTAGGATATTGCCAACTGTCGCAATCTATCAATGGAGGAATGTGATGAAGACCCATGAAATATCACTATCCTAGAGTCTGAGGGTGAATGAGCAGTTGCTGGACCCCCACTGCAAGTTGTCGATGTGACCAAGCCTCTTAAGTTAAGGGAAGTAAACATTGGAATAGAAGAACAACCCAAGTTTGCTAGAATTGGGGATTACTGGGATGATGATACCATTGGGAAAGTTGCAAAACTTCTCACAGAGTACCAGGATCTGTCTCCCACGAAATTTTTAGAACTTAAAGGTATCACAGGGGGCCTGGGGGTCATGCTAATCACTTTAAAACTAGATTCACCCATGTCAAGAAACGACCTTATTGATTGAACCCCAAGTATAAGCAGAAATTCAGAGAATAAATCGACAAAATTCTAGCCGCAGGTATCATCGAACCAGTAGAACAGTCAGATTGGGAAAGCCCTATGGTAGTCCAAGAAAAAAAGACTAAAGGAGAAATAAGAATCTGTGTCGACTTGCATAAGATAAATGATGCTTGCGTACATGATCCCTTCCCTACGCCATTCTTTGATGAAATCCTAGACAATGTGGGAGGGAAAGATGCATACTCGTTCACTGAAGGGTTTTCGGGCTACCATTAGATCTGGATCTCACCTGAATATTGCAAAAAAACTACTTTCGCTATAGAATGGGGATCCTTATAGTACACTGTCATGCCCTTTGGGCTAAAAAATTCCCTTGCCATCTTTTCACGAGTAGTGGTCGCAGTATTCAAGGAGTTCATTCAGAAGTTCTTGGAAGTATACTTTGACGATTGGACAGTATTTGGATTGGTAAAGAAGCACGTCTCGAACCTATGCATGATGTTGGATAAATATAGAAAGCACCATATTTCCCTAAATATTAACAAGTGCATATTTTGTGCACCTTTCAAGATCTTGTTAGGCCACATAGTCTGTCAACAAGGATTGATGGTTGACCCCACCAAGGTTGCAGTTATTATCAACTTATCAGTCCCCACAACTAAGAAATAGCTGCACTCCATCCTTGGGCACATGGGCTACTATAGAAAGTTTATTCAAGGGTACGCACTGATCATGACACCCATGGAAAAACTGCTAAAGAAGGATGTATCGTTCTTTTGGGACATGGAGTGTTTGAAGAGTTTTGATATACTCAAGGAAAAAATGGTCTATGCACCTATCCTCATATTTCCTGACTAGGCGAAGTTTTTTCATGTCCACGTGGATGCTTCAGGGATCACCCTAGGAGTTGTCCTTACGTAGCCCGAGGAAGGGGACATTGACCACCTAGTTGCGTTTGCTAGTAGAAAAATCTCTAGAGGGGAGCATAATTACTCTACTACTGAACACGAGGGGATGGAAATGGTGTATTCCCTGCAGAAATAACGACATTATCTACTAGGCGGGCCCTTCAAGATGTTCACGGACCACTCAGCTTTGAAGTACCTCGTCAATAAGCCTATGTTGGGGGGGGAGATTTTTCGATGGTTACTACTATTTCAGGAATATGAATTTGAGATAATTGTGAAACTAGGGAAATTAAATGCTAGACCAGACCACTTGTCCCAAATCGAGATGGTGAAGAACCAACCAACCTAGAGGAAGGATTTCCTTATGCACAACTATTTGCTATTAAGGTGGTTGATGAGCACTTTGCAAATATTATTCAATTCTTAACTACGGGGATGGCACCTGCAGAATATTTGGTAAAACTAAAAAGAGAGTTGGTAACTTGCACAACTGACTTTACCATCATCGCAGGCCACCTGTATAAGTTGGGAGTTGATGAGGTACTACGAAGATATGTACTGGAGCATGAAAGACAAGCCATTTTATCATAAGCCCATGGAGGCGTAGCAGAAGGTCACTATGCAAGAAAAGCAATGGTGCATAAGATCTTAAGAGTTTTGCTATGGTGGCCCACACTGCATAATGAATCTCACAACTATTGCAAAACCTATGACACATGCCAACGAACAGGAAGATCGTCGCGTAGGGATGAAATGCCCTTACAACCACAAATGTCCCTGCAGGCATTCGATAAATGGGCAATAGACTTCATTGGGCCCATCAAACCACCAGGTAAGAAGACAGGTGCCTGATACATCCTCACTGTGACTGATTATGTAACCACATCAGTGGAAGCACAAGTTGTGAAGGATTTCACTGTAGATACCTCTACGCACATTATTTTTGAGCATATTTTAACTAGGTTCGGCTGCCTGAAGATCTTGATGAGCGATAGAGGTACGCATTTCATTAATGAAAAAATTCAAGCTTTGACAGAGGATTTTCGAATCCACCACGCAAAAAGTACCCCATATCACTTGCAGGAAAATGGAATGGAAGAAGATTTTAATAAAATTCTGGAACAACAACTTACCAAGGTCTGTAATGTTGATTGAAGCAATTCGGATGTGAGCATCCCATCAGTCCTTTGGGCCTATCAGACCACGTGCAAGAAATTGACTGGGAAAATGCCATTTCATATGATTTATGGGAAGGAGGCCATTATGCCCATGGAGTATACCATTCCTAGCCTGCGCATCACAGCCTTTACAAACTTCACGGAGCTCGATATCATGGAGGAGCGCTTAGCGCAGCTAGTCGCCTTCGAGTAAGATTGATTCATTGCTAAATTTTATTAGCAAGTCCTGTTGAGATATTTAAGGTTTGCACAGAAGAAATATTATTGCAGGGCCCTTAACAGTATAAAAATAAAATCTTATACCCTCATAGAAATCATGTAAACTTAAACAAAGCTTCTATTATTGAGCAGATCTTATCAACACCTTCACATCCACGTGCGCATCAGTAATTATGATCACAAAATAACACAATCACAACTTATTATAGATAACACAGAGATAATTCAACATTAAATGTAGCTAGTTCAGGTAACATAGAGATACTTCAATAGATTCTGCATTCATTAACATCCAAAATCAAGTTACAAACCCAAGTCACAACCCGCACAAACAGCCAGCAAGGTCCGCACATAGCAGGACTGAGGATCTCCGTGCACACAGGCAGTAGGACTCCTTACCCAATACCATCCAAAACAGATCTCAATAGTTCATACTTAGCATCAATCTTACTTAGTATTAGACTTAAACTATCCATCTATTTATATCATCATAGGCTGCGCTATCCAGTGGTCCATAAACCATGGTTTGCGGACTCTAGGTCTACCCTTTGACCCATTAAAATACATTGGGGGATTTGACTTGCCCCAAAGCCCTTGTGTTAGACTAATTACTACAAAATATATATAAAAAATGCGGCTAGGAGACCTCTTTCCAACAGGCCCCCAACACAATCTTGTGACTCGTCCTGAGTCACAATAGCCATGGGGTTTGAATCTTTGCCTGGAGCTGCTTGATTGCATCGTCCAGAGGGGGAAACACTCATTTTCTCTATGTGGTAGCATTTTGCTCAATGTCCGCCAAATTTTGTGAATTTGGGCCTTAAGTGGCAGCGGTGACACTCTCTAAGGTCTAATTCAGTTGTTTAATCGTGGCATCCAAGTCTTGGGATAACTTGAGGGCTTCATCGGCCCATGGCTTAAGGTGGTCACTCAAAACCTTCTTCTTGTGGTGAAGCCCATCCAAGTCATCCCTAAGCGCATGGCTGGCTCACAGACATGCCAAGCATTGGGCTGGGATCAGAGTGGGCATTATAGCCTCCATTTTCTCAAAATATTCTTCCTTCTGGTGCAGTTCTTAGGTAAACTTGCACATAAGAGGGTCACGCTGCACCATAGACCCTAGTTGCATAGCTACCTCAAAAAATTCGGTGCCCTAAGAAATTTTTGCTGTAATCGTGTTTGTAGCTTCTGTGACCAACGCAACTCTCTAGGCACGTACCTTAGGATACCTCAGGAGGGGTTACCGACTAAAACTTAGCTTGCAATTCAACAATTTGCTGCTCCAACTTGGCCTTAATGCTCTAGATCTCGGTCCGAGAAGATTTCAGGGTTGCGACGAGTCCCTCAATATTGGCCTAGGGGGTGGAAAAGGCCAGAATGCCTTCAGTCACATCTTCGCAAAGTTTGTTGATCAAACGTTCCAACTTGGTCTATTGTGCGGTGGCAAGGACACACACGACCTTTGCCTGGGATGCCTTGGTATTATTTTCTACGATGGCCTACTCGGCTGTACTTAGCTGCTGCTACGCCCATCGGTCTCTGTGTTGGATTTCCTCAAAGTGGGATGTGTGGAGAGCCTGTAGCAGCTCTCCCTGAAGTGAGGCCAAGTCCAGATGTATTTTCGTGAAAGCCTGGACTTGCGTACATAAGCTGGGTGGACCCGAAGTGATTTATGCACCTGACAGGGGGTAGAGGTGGCTCTCAGTCATTGAGATAAAATCAGTGTTGGTCACTTTAAGCAACCTCGATAAACCATGCTCATCTGCAGGGTATTAGCTTTGAGCTTTGAGCTTGGAGATCAGACTATAATGCGGTGACTGTGGCCTTCTGCTGCTCTTCCAAGGCAAGCCACGTGTCCTCTGAAACAATGGTGACCACATCTGCAATTTTCTCCAAATCTTCCTCAGTTAAAGTAATCTCAATCTCCCTACCAGGCCTCATATCCCGAAATCTCATTCGCCAGCCTTTGAGAGGTTCAACTATCTATTTCGTGCCACATGGGGAACCAGCACCCTATGCGTCCAGGCCCTCAGTCTGCATGTCCCGTTGTGATTCATGCTCCACGCCCTGTGCCGGATTTGGGGGGGCCTCTGTCTTGGTGGAGCCTTCTGGGCCATGGCCTTTTGAGTTCTTGGTAGTATTAGGTGGGGTGGTGGTCTTCGGAGCTACGCTTGTACCAGCATTGTTGGTTGTTATAGGGCCATCCAATTTGAATCCCAATTTCCATTGTGGCGGCCAAGTGGCAATGAGTCGATCGGTTAACTCATTGGAAACCATGTAAGGAAACGAAATCTAAGCTAGATCCTCACGACCATGAATCTGCACATTGTGCATTGTAACCTAGAATTCTGTGATGCTCTTATACTTTCCATAGACTTTCGGTGACAGTCGTGGCCGGGAGTGAATTACTACTGTGAGCACGCCATTAAACAATACCCAAAATAATTTGTTTTCCTCAATACGCTTCGCATCATTTGAATCCCACAAGTTTGCATATCATGCCCCTTCACACATGTCTGGTTTGAGCTCAGGGAGGAACAATCCTTCAGGGCCTTCCCATGCAACCAATGCAATTAGGAGTAGAAGCCAAGAGTAACAGAACACCTTCTCGTCGCCCTAGGCCTCATGCACGTTTTCTAGAAACATAGTGTAGAGGAACTGTAACCAGTTAAAGTAGACCCCCTTTTCATAGCCGCTAGCAATCTGAATGACATAGGCGGGGACAGCTGTGGGCTATCACTTGTGCATCATTTTACAAGCCAGAGGCAGGGTACCCATGTGCACTCTGGGGTCAGTAATGGTTTCGATCAAGAACCCTCTTTTTTTTTGCCCGACATGGTAGTCTTCTCGCACCTTATCGGCGATCTGTTACTCATACTTCTTGTCGACACGGTCCATGTGATTCATCCCCTACATGGGGAGACCAGTAATGTGGTGAATTAGGGCTGCATCGATGGGAATGTGGTCCTAGAACCACGAGTTTCCATCATGGATCAGGGCTAGCAGTTTTTTCACAACTAGGTTGGTGATATTGTATCGGCCAAAGTGAGGTATCCACAACAAGTTTAGTAATCCTAAAGTTGCTAACCCACTTGCCCATGGCATTGGTACTACCTTTAGCACATCGTTCTCCAGTACTCTTTTGAGATATAACTCAGGTGCCAATTCTGGGAAGTCCTCCAAGTTGGCAAGGTCGTGTTCGTAAAAATTAACTGAGGGGAGATTGCCAAATGCTTCTCCAATTATGGGGACTTCATCTAGAACTAGAAACATTTGCAGATAGGAGTGCATAGCATCGAGATTCTTGGGCGAGTGCACCAAAGGTCTTCTAGGCCAAACATAGGGTGGTAGCCAAGTCAGCAGGGCAACTAGTAGAGCTTATTCCTGGGCAGACAAAGGTTGCTTCACCAGATTAGGCGAGTGTGCCTTAGGGACCTTTCTGGGGCATTGCATGTTCTGAGGGGATGTGTGTGGCTTCGCCCCAGCCCATTTTGCAGTCCTCCCCTACCCTTGCTCCTCGCCTTTCTTCTTATTCTTCTTTTTGTCCACCTGCTTCCCCTTGGTCGGTGTGGACATGACCTCTTCTACTTCAGGGGTTACTTCCAATACCTCATCGGATTTTATCTCAGTAGAGGCCATGGTCTGTGATGACTCAGTGGGATTGGTCACAGTCATTTTGGATCAAAAGACGAACTTAGGTTTGCTGCTATCAGAGGGATTAGTGCACCCAGACATGAACAAAGCACAGTAGTTACCGAAATTTTTAGGGCACAAGACTTTTAGAACCCAATTCTGATATGCCCTCCTCCTTTTATAGCTTTGGATAGTGAACAATGGTTAGATGAAACTTAGCTAAAAATTACCATCAAGGAAACAGTAAAAAATCCTCTGAAATCACCACATTAATTGCCAACTCCCATTTCTTCCAATGGTAAAATTGGCTTTTTACCCAGCTATACTATTCCAATGGATAATTTTCATAGCTGCGTATTAATTCTGCGCGCCCAACACTCCTTTTCGTGCTTCCTGACCTGTGGATGAACCTTGCGTGCATAACGGGCCTGCCTGTGTTTTTCCTATTGCCTACACATATGCATCCTAATACAACTACTCCGGCCATATAGTCATTTGGTATGCACCAAGTTGGTATGGTTTGAGATGGCTGCCATTAATGTATCCTGACAGGGGGTCCCCGTGTAGCATAGCCAATTTCACCGCACTTCCATTCATAATTTTTGTTATGATATAAGGTCCCAACAAATTTTTGTGGAATTTCCTTGGAGGGCATGCAAATTGGCTGTCATATAACAATACTAGCTCATCTTCTTTAAAGGACTTATGTCGGATATGCCTATCATGCCAAGATTTTTCCTATGTCTTCTAAACTTACTGAAGAAATTTAGCAATGAATCGATCTTCCTCAAAGGCGACTAGTTGCGCTAAGCTATCCTCCATGAGATCGGGCTCTGCCAGATTTGTAAAGGCTACGATGTGTAGGCTAACTATGATATACTCCATGGGCATAATGGCCTTCTTCCCATAAACCATTCGAAATGGTGTTTTCCTATTCAATTTCTTGCACGTGGTTCGATAGGCCCAAAGGATTGATGGGATGCACACATCCCAATCGCTTCAATAAAAATTATATAACTTGGTAAGTTCTTGTTCCATAATTTTATTAAAAGCTTCTACCATTCCATTTACCTACAGGTGATATGGGATACCTTTTGCATGGTGGATTCGAAACTACTGTCAAAGCTTGAATGTGTTATTAATGAAATTCATACCTCTATCACTCATCAAGATCTTTGGATAGCCAAACTTGGTTAAAATATGCTCAAAAATAAAGTGCGCAGTGGTATCCACAGTGCAATCCTTCACAGCTTGCACTTCCTCCCATCTAGTTACATAATCAGTCACAATGAGGATGCATCGGGCACCTGCCTTCTTACCTGGTGGGTTGATGGGGCCAATGAAGTCTATTTCCGATTTATCGAACACCTGTAGGGCCATCTGTGGTTGTAAGGGAAATATGTCCTTACGTGACAGTCTTTCTATCTATTGGCATGTGTCGCAGGCTTTGCAATTTTCATGAGAGTCGCTATTCAGTGTAGGCCACCACAACCGAGCTCTTAAGATCTTATGCACTGTCACTTTTCTTGCATAGTGACCTCCTGCTATGCCTCTGTGGCCTTCTGCTAAAATGGATTGTCTTTCATGCTCCAGTATGTATCTCGTAGTACCTCATAAACTCCCACCTTATATAGGTGGCTCGTGATGATGGTAAAGTCAGCTGTCCGGGTTACCAGATCTATTTTTTGTTGTACCAAATATTCTGCAGGTGCCATCCCCATAGTTAAGAATTGAATAATATCGGCAAAGTTCTCATCAACCACCTTAATAGAAAATAGCTTCCCATCGGGAAATCCTTCCTCTAGGTTGGTTGGTTCTTCACCACTCTCGATTTAGGACAAGTGGTCTGGTCCAGCATTTAATTTCCCCAGCTTGACAATTATCTCAGTCATATTCTTGAAACAGTAGTAACCATCGTAAAATCTCCCCCCCCAACATAGACTTATTGACGAGGTACTTCAAAGCTGAGTGATCCATGAACATGTTAAAGTGCCCACCCAGCAGATAATGCTGGTATTTCTGCAGGGCATACACCTTTGCTAGCCCCTCGCATTCAGTAGTAGAGTAATTACGGTCAATGCTAGAGATTTTTATACTAGAAAATGCAACTTGGTGATCAATGTATCATTCCCTGGGCTGCGTAAGGGAACCTCCTAGGGAGATCCCTGTAGCGTCCACATGGACATGAAAAAATTTGCCCAGTCAGGAAATATGAGGATAGGTGCAGAGACCATTTTTTTCCTTGAGTAACTCAAAACTATTCTAACACTCCGCATCCCAAAAAAAATGATACGTCCTTCTTTAGAAGCTTTTCCATGGGTTTCGTGATTAGTGCGTACCCTTGAATAAAATTCCTATAGTAGCTCGTGTGCCCAAGGATGGAGTGCAACTATTTCTCAGTTGTGGGGATTGTTAAATTGATGATAACTGCAACCTTGGCGGGGTCAACCATTAATCCCTACCAACAGACTATGTGGCCTAAAAAGATCCCAAAAGGTGCACAGAATATGCAATTCTTAATATTTAGGGAAATATAGTGCTTTCTATAGGCATCCAACATCACGCGCAGGTTCAAGACATGCTTCTTTACCAATCCAAATACTGTCCAATCGTCAAAGTATACTTCCAGGAACTTGTGAATGAACTCCTTGAATACTACGACCACTACTCGTGAAAAGATGGTAGGGGAATTTTTGAGTCCAAAGGGCATGACGGTGTACTGGAAGGATCCCCATTTTGTGGTGAAAGTAGTTTTGCTACGATCTTCAGGCGTGATCCTGATTTGATGGTAGCCCGAAACCCATAAGTGAATGAGTATGCTTCCTGCCCTCCCACACTATTGAGGATTTCATCAGAGAATGGTGTGGGGAAGGGATCATGTATGCAAACATCATTCAAGATATGCAGGTCGATGCATATTCTTATTTCTCCTTTAGTATTTTTTTCTTGGACCACCATAGGGCTTACCCAATCTGACTGTTCTACTGGTTCGATGATACTTGCAGCTAGAATTTTGTCCATTTCTTCTCTGACTTTTTGCTTATACTTGGGGTTCAATCGGTAAGGTGGCTTCTTGAAAGGGTGTGCATCTAGTTTTAAAGTGATTCACATGACCCCCAGGTCCCCTGTGATACCATTGAGTTTTGAAAATTTCGTGGAAAAGAGATCCTAGTACTCCATGAGAAGTTCCGTGACTTTCCCAACAGTATCATCATCCCAGTAATCCACAAGTCTAGCCAGCTTGGGTTGTTCTTCTATTCCAATGTTGACTTCCCTTAACTTAAGAGGCTTGGTCACATCGACGACTTGTAGTGGGGATCCAGCAACTGCACGTTCACCCTCAGACTCTGGGATAGTGATATTTCGCGGATCTTCGTCACATTACTCCATTGATAGATTGTGACAGTTGGCAATATCTTGCATCTGTGTATCCCAATTTGGATCCCCATACTCTACATGAGGGCATGATTCATCAAATACTAGAGCATCTATGTCTTGTAGGGCTTCATCTAATTCCTCAGTTCCGCCTATCAACCCGAATGCCCCCACAAAATCATCCCTCATGGTATCCTAGTGGCGGGTGCATTGATGTAGCTCTACATCCAAATACCATGCATTGGGGATTGGTCCCAAGGTTTGAATAAATAGGTGGACCCATTCGTTTTAGGTCCTTTCACACCACACCTCCATCCACGCAGACAAGTTCTTGCGCAGGTCCCCGTGGCCAAGGAAAATATCCATAGGTAAGTGAACCGGGGTTCAAATCATAGGATCATCATACTGCGACATTCCTCCCAATCCTGAAAAGTCCCTTTATGAGTTTCCCACCACTGTGCATGTGTTGCACACATGTCTAGGTTAAGCGCCCACATTATCCATTCCCTTGGGACTTCTGCTTCGAATTCTCTAAGAAAATCCCTAATACTTCCATAATCATCAAAGTAAGGCAGGTCTCTTACCTCTGAGGAGATACACCGGAAGCTCTTTGTAATCCTAAGACACCATAGCATAGAGACGTCATGCAACCAATTTTTGATCTCCCCATCGGAGTTAGAGAGGAATTCATTGTCTTTCTCCCAGCAAAGCACGCCATCAGCCATAGGGTTAATCCAATCCTCATCCCAGGTGGTTAGTTTATAGATATGATCAACGTCCTCTTCTTCGTGCACGGGTTTTGTATACTGCTCTCCCTCTGCTGGGTCTAGAGGGACTATTACTCTCGTACCCTCATTTTAAAAAACGATGCTCCTTTTCTTCAAATTGATAATGCTTCCCATGTCTATATACCAGTCTAGTCCCAAGAGCGTAAGATAAGGGTCTGCATCCTCTACAATTTGAATCACCTCAAAATCCACACATACCTTAACTCCTGCAATATCTACCATAATCTGTGATAGTCTTCCCAATGGTATGATATTTTGTTGGTTAACCATGCACAGCTGTATAGTAGACCATTCCAACTTAGGTTCTCCCATCCTCTACTAAGTTTATTTGGGTAGGACATTCGCATCAAATACCAAATCCAAGATGACCTAATACATTTCATAATTTCTAATCTGGGCAATTAGCCGCATTTCCCGACCAGTGCATTTATTATTCTTGTAAAGTTTGTGGACATCGTTAACTTTCGTTAGAGGGTTATCCTTTTCCACGTAGCTATCTATCAATGCTTGAATATTTTATACTGCCTTCTGGTTGCATAGCAACTTCATACATGCCTATAGGAATGGTTTAACTTCTTCGTCCGCTTTTATATTTGTTGGAGCTCTGGAGGTAGATGCCTCATTTTTGGTAAAGTCTTTGTGAGCTTCTAGGAAAGCTTCTTTCTCCTTCTGTAGGTCCAAGCTTTCCTTTTTGATAGTGTCTTTTCGGATAAAAGGTTCAGTCATAGCTCTTTCCTCAGCTCCTCCAGTAGCAATGCCATTGCACGTAATGACATTAATACTGGGTCCCTCATCATGTGGTTCTACCTTAACCCTTTGTACATTCTTTGTTGGTGTCTATTGTTTTTCCTGCATATTTGCTATTAGTACTAAACAATCTTTGATCACATGATCCAATTTTCTACAATATCTGTAACACTGTCATGCAGGGTTCAGAAAATCCCTTGCGAAGTGCCCTACTTCTCCACAATTATAGAAGATACAATATCACCGACCTAGTTGTGCGACAACTACTAGCTTTGATCCATGAAAACAACTTGTGGATCCAGGACCGTATTCCCATCGATGTTGCCATAATTCATCATATTACTAGTCTCCCCATGCAAGGGATGAATCCCATGGAGTGCGTCGGCAAGAAGTATGAGCAACATATCACCGAAAAGGTGCGAGAAGACTACCATGTCGATCGAAAAAAAATAGGGTTCCTGATGGGAACCATTGCTGACCCTGGAATGCGCATGGGTACCCTGCTACTGGCTTGTAAAATGATGCACAAGTGCCAGGCCACAATTGTCTCCACCTATGTGATTTAGCCTGTTGGCCACTATGAAAAGGGGGTCTTCTTTAATTGGTCACAGTTCCTTTGCACCGAGTTTCTGGAAAATGTGCGCGAGGCCCAGGACCACGAGAAAGCATTTTGTTACTCTTATTTGTTGCTCCTAATTGCATTGGTCACATGGGAAGTCCTTGAAGGATCGGTCTTCCCTGAAATCGAACCAGACATGTGTGAAGGGGCGCGATATGAAAACTTCTGGGGTTCAAAGGATGCGAAGTGTATTGAGGAAACCAAAGTATTTTGGGTACTGTTTGATGGCATGCTCGGTGCATCAATTCTCTCTCGGCCATGCCTGTCACCGATGGTCTATGGCAAGTATAAGAGCATCGTGAAATTCTAGGTTACGATGCACAACGTGCAGATTTGGGGCTGTAAGGATCCAGCTTGGATGTCGTTGCCTTACGTGGTCGTCGATGAGGAAATTGATCGGCTCATCACCACTTGGTCGCCGCAATGGAAGTTGGGATTCAAATTAGATGGCCATGTTAGCCACCTATAAAAATTTTCCATATCAAATGGTGGCTAAATCTCTTTTTAGCATTTAAGGAACAATTTCATGACCAAATTGTGAGTTCTTAAAGTCTTATGAAAGTCTTTATCCTTTGAGTTAATATTCACTACTATTTCCCTCTTTATCCTAAACAACCTATTGTTTTCCGAAATAAAACTGCTTAAGAAGCCCATTTACCCCTTCATTTTACTCCTCCTTCCACTCATAAAAATTTTCCATTTTTCACCCCTTTTTCCTTCATAAAAATCCTCCAAAAACCCTTCATTTGGCTTCCAAATCATCAAAAACCCCCCTTTAAACCTTATATTTCTCTTTTATTTGGTTTAAAAAGGCTTTCATTTACCTACCTAAACCCCCATTTTCTCTTAAAAAACGCTACTTTGGGCTTAAAAGCACTCTTCCGAAATATAAAATCCTTAAGCCCCCAAGGGCTTATTTCCTTAACCCCCTATTCTCATGTGACCTACAGCCCCGCAATCGAGCACTAAAAGTCTAAAAAACCCTTTCCCAAACCCCTTTTCCTTTGTTTTTTCCATTGCCGACATGAATATTTTAAAATAAATCTAGGTCGTCAATCTTTGCAGATCAACGACCATCGGATCATCGCATTGCAAGTCTGCATGGGTCCTTCCTTTTTTCGTGTCTTTCAAAATTCTGATGTGATCCCTCAGAGAAAACCTCAGCTGTTGATCCACCTTCATCCAATGTTCTGGATCTCATCATATCGTGCCCATCCATCATGTTGCCCTCCGCCGATGCGATCCCTGATTTAATCTGGATTGTCGATCATCCTTCTAATCCGACGGTCAGTACACCATTGCATCACAACTTTCACTTTTCCTTTTCCCCTCCTCAAGTAGATCCATCTTTAAATCTCGACCATCCATCTGAGAAGATCTGACGATTGGGACTAAAACCTGATGAACCAACAAACCCACTCGCTACGCGACAAAACCATCGGTCCCACCATCCCTCGTCCGTGCAGCTTGCCCTCCATCGTGCGTTTTCTACACCATCGGATATAGCGCCTCTGACCCGACGGCTTATGCTTCATTTTGCATAATTTTTGCACTTGAACGTTAACATTCCAAAAAAATGCGAAATGGGCAGTATTGAAGGGATAGGTGTCAACAAGTGTGTGGTATCGCGTTTTTTTTGCAAAAATATGAAACTGCCCCAACGTTGTGTGAAAACAATTAATGGTTTTCTACCTTACCACTTTTTTCCATAGCATTGAATTTTCAGTTTTTAATCTTGGCCATTCATTATTTTAATCAAACAGCTTATATTACATTGCGACCCCAAGCCATTGCCCCTCACCTCTGCTTCCAAAACATCTCACTAAGCAATCTTGAGCGTTCATTATTTTGATCGAACGACTCTCTTTTAATTTCGCCCCTATTCGTCCACCAGCCATTCTATTATCCCACATGACTTGATCGAAAGATCTCGACCATTGGATATTCTAATCCAATGGATCTGACTTAACCTCACTCCCAAACCACCCAAAGTAGTATTAACCTATTTTTCACGGGATTTTCTTAACTTTTGTTCGTTTTTTGTAGGTTATAAAGGTTTTCCCCATAGTTTTAAAGTAATGCTAAAGCCAGGGATGACGATCCACAGGCCATTATTCAAGAAGAAAGGGAATCTACAACGTTCAAACTATGATTCTACCCATGCTTCATGAGCATCGGTGATATCATGTAAACCTTTTGCGCGCCTGCAAAACAACAAAAACAAAGTGAACATCAAAAATACAAAGTGTATTAGTGAAGAAATCAATAGTAGAGGGATTAATGCCTAAGCCTGAAAATCAAGGTTTTTAATCCCCAGATTTAAAGAAATAAATCCAATATCAGAGAATGAAGACCGAATACTAAGATCAAGGCTTAATCAAGCCTACACACATAGTAAAGCATATTAAAGACGTTTTAAGGTAAAACAGAGGAAAATATCAGCAAAGGGGGCCTCCACTGCCACATCAGAGGCTAATTGAATCCTCTTCAGCTACCAAAGATCCACCTACAGCTTTCATAAATCAAAGAAATGCATAGTTATTTCCTATTCAGAAGATATTTTCCTAAAGACACCTGAACAATTATTTCAAACAAAAGAACTTATTTCAAATTGTCAGCGAAGTTATTGAAAAGATAAGAAAGAGCCTTGAAGTCAATCTTCTCATCCACTAAGCCTAAAAAACAACAAACAGAGTTATGAGACAGAGTTCTAAACTGGATGTTTTCCTGCATTATGCCTTGCATGGTTTTCAAGGCTAGGAATTGCATTAAGTGTAGAATTAATGGTACTTGAACCCTAGAAAATCTTCCACCTCCTCATTTCCTTATAAAATATCCTTGAGGAGCACATTGTAAATGGTTGGTTATTGGATTTCTGATGTAATAGTTGATGTATTCGAATTATTTTTGAATGTAAATAAATTCTGAAGCTCTGAAGCTCTGTTAAGTTATTGAAGAAGTTAATCTAAGATGAGAAGTTGTTTCTGTGATGAAACATTGGACATGTAGTTTGTAACTGGATTGACATCAATATAAAAGTTTATTTTTGGGATCCTGGTCTATATCATTGGTGAAGTACCTCTTACTATTATTGTTTTTCCTTTCATTTATGCCATTTTTTTCACTTTTATTTGATAAAGAGCAACAAATATAGAGCTAGCATTTACTATTAAAAGTACCCTACTCTCACTAATAAGCTTTATCTTTATGTTTTCCTCCAATTGTGTTTTTAAGAATGACTTAAGTTAAGTGTAAACATTATCAAGGAATGTTGGTTTGTCCATGTCGTGATGTGAAAAACTTGAAAGGAAGTTCTTGAATGGTATTTTTAATGCCTTCTAAGTAGAGTTAAACTAGAAAATTTTATGGTTTTCCTTGTCTTCTAGTTCTTTCTCCAAAGGTTGTTTTGAAGGTTTCCCTAAGAGTGTGCTGAAATTAGGCTTTGATTTTAATGTATCTTGCTTGATCTTAAGCTGCACTTTGTTTTCTTATCTGTTTTCATCCCTTCTGAAAGTATTCATGTGGACTACTAGATTGTTTGTCTGATAGGTTAGCTTTAATACAAGCTTGTCAAAAGAAGCTTATGGTTAGTCCTGTCTTTGGTTGGTTTCAAACAGTTGCTTAAAAAGGCTTTTCTTGTATGGAAAGTTGATAAATCCTTGTTGAAATTACTGACTTCTTCCACTTTCTCAACACTTTTAATGTTCCATTCCATCATTTAATCTAAAGGATATTTTGATATATATGACTTGCACCTTGGACCACTCTTGAAATTGTTGTACAATTAAACCCTTTTGTGACTCCATTGCCCAATGGTTTAAAGTTGTCTTCATAGTAATCCTGTCTGCTGAAAACTTCTCAATATACTTGCATCTTCACCTCTTTTGAACTCTTTCATTTTTTTATATTCCATCCAATTAAAGATCATACCTGACCAACCAAACAGACAAAAAACCCTTGTTCTTAATAACTAGCCTAATATCATACTTAAAAACTTAAAAGATAAATCAATCTTTTCACTTATAGAGCGATCCCTCTCTGGATTCATGAGGGCTAGATCCTAGAATCTCAAAGTGGTTTTTGATTTAGTCTTTGTAGCATTAGTCTTGCCACTCTACTAATTTATAGAGGCCTAAAATTTCTGGCGACCATACTGGAGAATATTCTGAAGTAATAGATAACTTCACAACTCAGATAATCCCTTTTTTAACAATGAACCAAGTGTTTTCCTAGAGTGGTTTTGATTGTTGATGGTGAATAACTTTCAAACCCTGAAATCAAGTAAAAATTCTTCATCTAGTGACTCCACTGAACATCAGCAGGCCTGCTTATTTTTCTTAGTTTTCCAAGAGATTCCACTTGGGAATTCTGAGTGAAATCCTTAAAAAAAAACACTCAGCATTCAGTGCAGTATAAGTAGCTCTCTTCAAGCACTACCAAAACAAATGGTAATCATGATAGACTTATTTGAATCAGTGACAAACTAAGCAACCCTTAGGATTCTCATAGAGCCTTATCAAACCTTGAAGGAATCAGCTAACTAAGCCATAAGAGTAAACTTTGTTTGTCTCATCACCTTAGCTAAGTGTTGAAATAGATTTAGGACACTCTCATAACCCATAGGACTATAAAAAATCAGAAAATACAAGAATATTTCAGACTGGCTTCATAATAAACATGGTGGTGGAACCATAAAACATTTTACCTTCACAAAAAGCTAAAATATTTCCACCTGGTGACTCCACAATCCTAAATAGACCTAAAAACTCCATTGGGAAACCCATTACTATCATAACATCATTCAAGCTTAGTTAAGAAGACTTTGAGGATTAAAGTTTTCTTACTAAAAGATCAGTTAGCCTACTGAAGGTTGTCATATTTGGTTAAAATTTTCTTGTTGTTGGGTTTGAAAACATAGCATAGTGGCTTCTAGAAGAATTCATACTAGAGCCTATCCTGACCCAAATCCTCCTGAGATAGTTGATAACCCTGAAAGAATTTTTACAAAATCTCCTAAGGCCCAAGCCTCAACTATTGTTAGGTCACTCCATAGAGCTAATTCTGTCCCTGAAAACCTTGCAGCTCTACAAGATTCACAAGTTGACTTAAGAAACCCATTCAAAACTAGGTCACTTGATGATATAGATTAGATAGATTTAGAGTATCCACCTTCATCCCAAGATAGAGGTGAACATCCTGGTAGCAGAGAAACTACTCCACCTGATTTAAATTTCCTTCATAATTTTGGTTTCTCTCATCCTAGATCTACTCAACAATCTCTTTTTGGTCCATCCACATATGTTCTCCACACACCCAGTATTCATACCACACCATTCCATCAACCTCCTCCACTTGTAAACCCCCCAATTTTTCCACAACCTCCTATCATGGCAACATGGTATGCTCCCCTATTCCTTCCTTTACCTTTAGTCAATATACCACAGGACTATCAGTCCTAGATACCATTATTTGATGCCATTGGTACTACTACTGCTTCACAACATGTGGACAAGATGAATGACTATTTTGATAGAAATGAGATTGATGATGAAACTGTCAAACTTAGGTTATTCACTCAAAGCTTAGGGGGAGAAGCAAGAAATGGCTCAAAGGCTTAACCCCTAATAGTATTAATGACCTCCAAGCCTTTCATCAGTTATTTTTAAACAAATGGGAAGTTAGGAAAAACCCCCTCCAAATACTTTTAGACTACAACAATCTCAAAAAAAACACTGGGGAAAGTGTCCAAGCTTATTGCACTAGGTTCAATAGTGTTTATAATGCACTGTCCCCAGACTTGAAACCTCCACAAGGTTCAGCTTTAAACAAATTTCTTGAAATATTTGATCCTAAAATGGCCTATCAGCTGAGAGAGAGAGATTCTTTGACTCTAGAAGATATGCAGAAATGAGCCCTAGTTGTGGAAGTAAATCTGATGGAGAAAAGAGCCAGGATGAGGAATGAAAAGAAAGTATCATATAGGGAGGAATCTGCACCCTCCACATCTAGCTCAAAAATGGAAAGGATGATAGAGAAATGATGAAAAAGATGAGCATACTTGAGATAGCACAAGCTAGAGAAAACCAATCAGCTCCCCAAAACATAAATCAAAATCAAAATCAGAACTTTAGGAGAAATCAACCTCAAAACAGACAGAGAGAGGATGATCAATAGATTACACCTCATTTTCATCAAAACTATGTAAGTGAGGTTGAAGAAACAATTGAAAAAATAGAGGAACATGACATAAACATGTTGGGAGTAGGTAGTGATCATTTTGATGTTCCTATTAATAAGAAACAATGTCTATACACACCCTATGATGATAAAAGAGAAGAGGATGAATATTAATATCAAGAGTTGGAAAATGTCATCTGTTGTGGATGATTTTGTCACCCTCCTAGAGACAGTCTAGAGTTGCCATAGACCAGTGCCTAGGACATCTTAATATAGCAAGGAGTCCTTTATAGTTTGGGTTGTCAGTCCAAGGGATTCACTTACTATCTCTTGTTTATAACAAGGAGAATGAAATAGATTGAATTGATCCCAATTTTCTTTCAGTGGCTGATACACAGATAGGAATAAAGTAAAGACATCAGGTAAAACTTCAGCATGATAGAATCAGACAGCTAAGAGACCGCTTTACTGTAAAGAGGGCCGATTCAAGTAATATATTACAGACATCAGATATCAAGGAGTGCGTGCAGGAAGGAAACATGAGAAGATATTATTGACAAAAGGGCGCATCAATTTACGAATCCTTAAGCCATTAATATAGCAGAAGTTATGAAAGGAGTGAACATGGAACAGCATATCACTTCTAGGCCTATTTAAAGCGCTTGACCAATTCCAGAAAGGGCACCATTCAAGATGAATCCTTACTGCAAATTAGTGAGCCACTCGCATTCTAGAACATGATATAAGAAGAAAGTTTGCATGAAAAAGGATGATATATTAACACATGAGAGAAATTACATACTGCAATATACCAAAGACCAGAATCCTCAATACAATCATAACCCCTCCTCACTGAGACCCAACGGGCTCTGAAACCTCATACAGAAACGCCACAAGATGCATACAATAGTCTTCTCGCTGCGCAGCTTGCTTACAGAAATCTGGAACCCTAACAATGTCTTCTTTTTTGATATTTATAGAGAGGAGAGAAACTTCTGGAGGGAGAGGTAGGTATCCATATTTATTGATCTAATTTGAAAAAGAAAGGCGGGGAACAAACACGCCTTCTTCATGAATGACTAGCTATAAATGAATATACCTAACAAACTCCGAAATTGAGAGTTAATGCCGTATAAAAATTTCTGCGGCTAAAACGAAAACAATAAAATATACACACCGGGATGCTTTTAGTCAATAGCAACCGATGCCGTGAGGGCCTCGAGCCGGCCTCGCAACTCGGCACTGTACTTCTTGGCTCAAACCGACCTTGAATTTCGAATTTTAAAACGTGGGCGATTCTCTCGAGGGTTCAGATTCTCTCGTCCGTGTTTTTTGCGCCGTCTTTACAAATGCTTCGAAATTTTTTCATTTAATTTCGCCTACGAGATCGTTTTCCTGCATGTTCTCGATCCTTTGAAATGGAGGCGGCGTATCGATGCGCCCTATGTTTAATTTGAAAACTCGCAACTCTCAAAACTATTAGAGAAATGGACACACAGTGAAGGCGTGAATGAGTGAGGTGAAAATGGGCAGATGGGAAAGATGCACTTGGAGTGGAAGAAGACACTCGTGCAGATATATAAATGTGGAATGGAGACGATGGAGGTTTTTGTGAACGGGCGAAATAAGACACAGTATGGTCGTGAAAGAAGAATAGCGGTGGATTATGAATTAAACATATAAAACACATGCATATATATATATATATATATATATATATATATATATATATATATATATATATATATATATATATATATATATATATATATATATATATATATATATATATATATATATATATATCGGGGCCACGCCTTATTAATATGAGTGTACGGGGGAATATATTAATAGGAAGTAGCGGAGAACAAACAGACACGTACAGTGAATCGATGGGCAGAAGCGTGAAAACAAGGACACGGTGGTGGACCGTGGGACGAAGGACATGGCAACAAACGATCAACTCTGGGACACATCTGCCGTCGGATGGAGGTAGGCAGATCGGACGGAGCGGGTGAATCCCGCTGCCCGGACATCGACCGAAGAATAACGTGCGGGGAGAGAGTGGTTTCCCGCTCGTACCAAAGACACGTGGCCCCTCTCGTGTGGGATCGCTGGTCCCGCGGTAAATACCGCCAGCCGACAAGAGCGGTGCGGGGGGAAACCGCCGGTTTCACTGTGCGCCGGGGTCAGAGGTAGGGCCCTCACTCCTTGATTTGTGCCGTTGATTGAACATGGATCGGACGGCTGTGACGGCGCCCGGGATATAAGTGATAAGCCCCCGCTTCTCCCAGCCCATGGTCCTGTAGCTCGGGTCATATGAAAATCGAAGTGGGAGGGGCTAAGGCTTAAGGGGCTTCGGCCCGATATATAAAATATACATTTTAAACGTTATAAAGCAGATTTTCGGGCGGGGATGATAGAATTAAACGGGGCCCCGGAGTTTTTACTCTCAAAAACGTTAGAAATGGATTTTGGAGAAGGTGGTGGCCGAAAATTAAATAAGGAAAGGGGATATGTACAACACTGGCTCCATTTGGGGACGGCATGTTCGTCCTCGGGCATGTCGAGAACACGCAGACCATTCAAATTTTTCATTCCACTGCTCAATTTCTGCTACGCTTTCTCCTCAGGTAACTATCAGCATCCCCCTTTTTCCCTTATAGAAATTAGAAACAAAACAGCTTATGTACAATATATACAGTGGGGTGTTTCCAACCTGGGTCAGAATTGAAAATACGGCTTGAGGAATTGGCCATTCACGGGGGCATCCAACAAATCACCCTGTAGGTTTTCCAACATAAAAGTATTATTTCCCCCTTGGCTCACGATTCTAAAAGGACCGAACCATAATGGATCAAATTTAGCGTGCTTGCCCTTTTCTGCTCTGCGAACATCCCATCTAAGAACTAGGTCTCCAACTTGAAAATTCCTATCCTTTGCGTGCTGATCAAAAACCTTCTTCATTTTTTCTTGGTATTCTATTAGTCTCTGGTCTACCTGATTCCTCGTCTCATCCAATTCTACCAACTGATGAATTCTTCTAATCATCTCATCCGGTTCTTCTTGGTTTTCCTGTATAAAACGTGCCACTGGCAATGCCAGTTGCACAGGAAACACTGCGGCCCGCCCATACACCAGCTCATATGGAGACTTGCCTGTTGCTCTTTTGCTTGTTATCCTATTTTCCCACAGAGCAAACTTTAACTGAGAATCCCAGTTCTTCTGATTTTCAGCTATTGTTTTCTTGAGGGCCCTTATCAGGGTTTTATTGGATGATTCTGCTAGACCGTTCCCCTGGGGATAATACGCTGTGGAATGAGTTAATACAATATTATATCTTTGGCAGAAATTTACAAATCTGGTAGACTTAAAAGCTTGAGCATTATCAGTTACAATTCTTGCAGGACAGCCAAACCTAGATATGATATTGTCTTCTAAAAAAGACATGATTACAGCATCTGTAGCTCTTCTTGTAGGTATGGCTTCCACCCATTTAGTAAAATAATCTGTAGCTGTCAGTATCCATTTATGTTGGCCGCTGGATGGGGGGTGTATTTCTCCTATAAAGTCTAATCCCCATTTCTGGAAGGGTTCATTTACATGCACGGGAATCAAGGGAAAAGATGCTAACTTCTGTCTTTCTGCAAACCTTTGACATTTGTCGCATGTTCTGACCCAGGCAAAAGTATCTGAATATAATTTTGGCCAGTAAAAACCAGCCTTCAAGATTTTATTGGTAGTAGCCCTCCAGCTGTAGTGTCCTCCACATATTCCTTCATGGAATTCTGTCATTATATTCTGCACTTCATTTTTTGTGAGACATAACAGCAATATACCCAAAGGGTCTCTCCAATAGAGCTGTCCATTGGCAATGACATACTTCTGGGATCTCATCCTTACAGCTCTGTAGTTTGCCTTGTCACATCCTGGAGGACAACTAAGTGTCAACAGGTATTCAACTATTTTCTTGTACCATGGACTAGTCAGATACTTCACTTGTACCTTTTGTGTGGCCATTTCTAGTCCATGTTGCTCCTCTTCTTTTCCTGATTCTTCATTTGCCATCATGGATAAATTAATGCCCAGAGCTTGATGATTAGATTCAGATAACATCTTGGCAAGTCCCTGTCCTTTGATCAATTTAGTAGGCTTTATGTCTAGATCATATTCCTGGATTTTTGCAATCCATCTTCCCCTTCTGCCTTCACTGTCCCCCTGAACTAGAATGTCTTTTACAGCTGCTGTGGGAACATAAGCAGTACTATGGGATTGCAAAATATAAACTCTAAAAGCTTTAAGGGACTTTACCAGGGCATATGCCTGCTTCTCCAGTATATTATACTTTAGTTCAGCATCATACAACACCTGACTGAAGAATGCTATGGGCTGTTCATATCCTTCTTCATTTTTCTGCAATAACACTCCAGCAATTGTGTGTGGTGAAGCGAAGGAAAATACCATAAATGGCTTAATATAATCCGGTCCTGCTAGCACGGGAGCTTCGGAAAATGCTTGCTTAATTCTTGTAAATGCATCCCTAGACTCCTGGGACCACTTAACTTCATTGTCCTTTTTCAACATATTAGTAATGTGCCTAACTATCTCCGCATAGTTAGGAATGAATCTCCTTAAAAAGTTTATTCGGCCCAAAAACACCTGTACTTCTTTCTTATTTCTTGGCAGAGGAATGCTATTTATTACTTCAACTCTCCTAGGATCAATCTTCACACCATCCTTAGTCACAATATGTCCTAAGAGTTTCCCTTCGTCTAAAGCAAACAGAGATTTTTGAGGATTAAGAGAAAGGCCGTACCTTCTGCATTTTTCAAAAGTTCTTCTTAAATGCCCAATGTGCTCGTCATCATTCTTTGAGAACACCGTGATATCATCGAGATATACTACTACCACAAAGGCTATATCCATTGCCCTTTGAAAAGTAGCACCTGCATTAATCAATCCAAATGGCATCCTTGCATACATAAAGGTTCCCCATGGCGTGGTGAACGCAGTATTCTTCTGATCTTCTGGGAAAACAGCTACCTGATTGTAGCCTGAAAATCCATCCATCATTGACATTCTGGATGCTCCCACCACCTTCTGCAGGATATGATCCATTTTAGGCAGTGGATAGTTGTCTTTGAGAGATGCTCTGTTCAAATTTCTGAAGTCTACACATAGCCTGATTTCTCCGTTCTTCTTTCTGACAGGAACAAGATTCGCTATCCATTCTGAGTACCTCAAGGGCACAATTATTTTGGCCTTCAACAATTTTCTAATTTCTTTCTCAATTGAGGGAAGAAGCAGAGGGTTAATTTGCCTGAGCTTCCGTTTGTATGGCTTTGCATCTTCCCTGAGTGGGATCTTGTGCTGTATGATATTTACATCAAAAGTTTTTAGGTCCTCATAGGACCAAGCAAAAACATCTTTATAAGACTGAAATAACTTCAAATACTTTTCTTTATATTATTCTGAGATTCTTTTAGATAATCTAACAATCTTGGGATCAGTAGCGGTACCCAAATTTAAATTTCTCATTTGATCTTCTTCTACTGCTTTGTTTGGCTGCATGGGGACATCATTCTTGTTGAATAGTCTTTCTAGAGGTACTAGTCCTCTAGGGATGACATTTCCTTTTAACTGCAATACTCTGTTTCCTGCTATATTCTCTTCCCATTTACCTTCAGCAATATTTTCAGCTTCTTCCTCCTCATCATCATCAATTTCCATACCTGTGAATTCTCCCACTGTCTCCATGAATCTCTTCATATGTTCGTCATCTTCAAAGACCTGCCAATGCTTAATATTGTCTGGGATAGATGGTCTGTAACGTACCTCTACTTCATATCTTAACAATGGGTTCTGAGGAGGTCGGAACGTACTAGCAGCCACAGCAAGAGAGTCTGCTATTCTGTTATGCTCCCGGGACATGAACTGTATATTAAATGCTAAGAAGAAATTTTCTATCATGTCCCATACTTCGTTTCTATATGCTCTGAGCCGAGGATGCTTAGTTTGGCATTCATTCTTAATCTGTCTCACTACTAGCTCAGAGTCTCCAAACACTTTCAGACATTGAATGCCCATGTTTCTAGCTGTCTGTAGGCCCAACAACAAAGCTTCGTACTCGGCTACATTGTTTGTAGCTTCATACTCTAATTTGAAAGACAACGGCACCCATTTTCCTGTGGGGGAGATTAACAATACCCCAGCCCCATTACCTTCTCTGGAATTTGCTCCATCGAAATGCAAAGTCCATACTTCTGATTTCTGGCCTTTCTTGGATTGCTCGGCTTGGAATTGACCAGAGGGGGACTCATGTGCATAGTCTTGACTCTCTTCTAACACAAAACATGAGAAGTCACCCTCTTTATTATAAACTGGAGAGTTGTCTGAACAATCAGCAGTGGTCACCATTTTAACAAATCTGGTCTCCCTGTACAGCCTCCTCTCCTAACCACCAAAGACTGGGACAGTGGCATATGTTAAGTCGAGTTTAATCGATCCCCCAATCTTAGTACCCCAGGACCTTGACAACAACATGCCAAAGCGAGCTGGGATATCAGCGACCACAATATCCATGACCACACTTTTTGCTGGGATTTGAGCTAGATTGACCACTAAATCTTTAATCATTCCCAAGCATTTAACCCTTTTCGAATCAAATGAATATAAATCTTTATAAGGCCTTGTAATCTGCAGCCCTAGTTGCTCCATGACAGACAAAGGCATACTATTATGGGAAGCTCCGGAATCTAGCATACAATTGTGAAGCAGCAGGTCATGAATGACTAGGGACACATAGAAGGGAGGAGTTGAAGGGTCCATCTCCTCAACGTGTGGGCCAAAGACTACCATAGGTCTTTCTTCTTGAAGATTTAGACTATCAGGTGCAATTTGTGGTTCAGAAAGAGGCATGAAAGAGGTGACCTGAGACTGATATACAAGCTGTTTCAACAATTCAGTCAGAGGAACAGGAATCTTAATCTTTTCGAGCTCTTTTTGCAGATTAAAAGTAGATGTGGACTTTTCTATCATTACTTCTTTTGACTCCTTATTCTCAACTGAGGACTTGACTTCTTGGGACACTGGCTCAGCATTAGAAGGACTGCCTACTTTTGAAGAGGAAGGAATTTGATCATTTGACTGCAAGGGGGTATTTAGAAAATTCTTACCTTTTTCAACATTCTTTTTGGTTGCTGACTCCTTCTGAGCAGATGCTTCTTTCTGAGGTATTTCTTCCTCTTGCTCCTGAGTTCTAGTCCTCTTCCTTGAGGATCTAAGATCATATCTGACGTTGAACTGGGCTTCCATGAAATCAGCAAATTGCTTACAGTAATGGTCAATCTCAGCTTCTTCATCCTCTGCTTGCACTGGGCACTCCATATCATCATTATTTGAAAAGGCCAGATTCGAATCTTCTAACCCATAAGCTGCATTTTCAGTGGAGTCATCTGTTGGTCCTTCCAGGTACAAGGGGTGAGGTACCTGATCTTGCTGCTCCCTTGTCTCTCTTGGTAGTATTTGCAATGGAGGCTTTCTATACTGAGGATTATATCCTCTGTTTGGAGCATTGTAATAGTTTTTAGGAGCTGCATTTTTGGCTTCCAGTTCCATCTTGACCATCTTCTTTATCATCTTACTTATTTCATCCATTTTATCTGAATCCTTTTCTTGATTAGAGGTAGAAACCTCTTCTTTGCCTTTTCTTCTGGCATCTGGTTCAATTTTCCCTTTTAACTTTTCTGTGGAGGCAAAGTTCGCTTCTAGTTCCAGAGCATCTGCTTGTGCATCATCTAAATTGGCAGGCTTTCTTTCTCTTAAGGAGAATCCAAAGTCAAAATCAAAGGCTGCTATGAAAACTATCTTGGCAACAGCTTCATTTGGCTTCATTTCTGGGGGCAAGCTTAGATATAACTTGTTGAATCTTTTGATGAATTCTGATACCCCTTCATTCTGTTTCTTCTTGATGGTATTTAGCTCAGTAAGGCACATTCCAAAATCCTTCTTTTCTCCCCATTTCCTGAGGAAAACGTTTTCCATCTGATCCCAGGTTGTCACAGAACGATTACCCAATGTTTTAAACCATTTTCTAGCTTCACCTTCTAAAGACTGCACAAATAATCTCAAAACCACATCCAGGTGTTCAACATTCAAATTTTCTGCAAAAGAGCAGAAATTCTCGAGATGTTTCTGAGCATCCACATCATTTTCACCATTGAACCTTGGCAGAATCTTCAGATAATCCTGGGGCATATCGTTCAACACTTGGGGTAAGGCCAGAGGAGCGTATTTGTTCAGGAGAAAAGCAGGAACATTGGCCATTGGAGGCGGTGGGGGTTGCACAACAATCTGAGAAACAAAAGAAGGGAGAGGGGTAGGGGGCAGCGGAGTGTGAATGACAATGAGAATATATTGGACCGAGGTCTGAGGTGTGGACGGGAATAGTTCTCGGTTGACGGGAGCTACTTCAGTGACCTCTTTAATTTCCTCAGCCTCGGGAACAGAATAAGGTTCTTCCCCAAATGGAGTATTTCCCCTACGTGGGGTTTCTAGATAAACTTCGGGATTTTCTGTTCTAACTTCTTGAGAAGAAGAGGGCGGATAATCTTCAACAGAACACTCAGGATTTTCAGCACGGGCTGACTTCCTCTCCTTCCAGACTTTTTTATGAATAGTTTTCTCTGGGTCAGACACGTAGTGTGTTTTCAGTTGGGCTGTATCTGACCTCAAATGCGGCCTACGAGGAGCCAGGACTACTAATGAGATTTATCAAATAAGGACCGGTGGAGTCGCCAAGGTGAGAAATCTGCAACTCTTCACCTCTCTGTGCTCACCTGATTAGAGAGTGAAATAAAATGTCGAAAACCCAGGGAAACTGATGTTCTTGAATTCGGTCCCCGGCAACGGCGCCAGAAAGATGTTGTGGATGATTTTGTCACCCTCCTAGAGACAGTCTAGAGTTGCCATAGACCAGTGCCTAGGACATCTTAATATAGCAAGGAGTCCTTTATAGTTTGGGTTGTCAGTCCAAGGGATTCACTTACTATCTCTTGTTTATAACAAGGAAATTGAAATAGATTGAATTGATCCCAATTTTCTTTCAGTGGCTGATACTCAGATAGGAATAAAGTAAAGACATCAGGTAGAACTTCAGCATGATAGAATCAGACAGCTAAGAGACCGCTTTACTGTAAAGAGGGCCGATTCAAGTAATATATTACAGAAATCAGATATCAAGGAGTGCGTGCAGGAAGGAAACATGAGAAGATATTATTGACAAAAGGGCGCACCGATTTACGAATCCTTAAGCCATTAATATAGCAGAAGTTATGGAAGGAGTGAACATGGAACAGCATATCACTTCTAGGCCTATTTAAAGCGCTTGACCAATTCCAGAAAGGGCACCATTTAAGATGAATCCTTACTGCAAATTAGTGAGCCACTCGCATTCTAGAACATGATACAAGAAGAAAGTTTGCATGAAGAAGGATGATATATTAACACATGAGAGAAATTACATACTGCAATATACCAAAGACCAGAATCCTCAATACAATCATAACCCCTCCTCACTGAGACCCAACGGGCTCTGAAACCTCATACAGAAACGCCACAAGATGCATACAATAGTCTTCTCGCTGCACAGCTTGCTTACAGAAATCTGGAACCCTAACAATGTCTTCTTTTTTGATATTTATAGAGAGGAGAGAAACTTCTGGAGGGAGAGGTAGGTATCCATATTTATTGATCTAATTTGAATAAGAAAGGCGGTGAGCATTCGCGCCTTCTTCATGAATGACTAGCTATAAATGAACATACCTAACAACCTGTATACATAAATTAATGCCGGGAGATAAAAATCTCCTTATGTACAAAACGAAAATAATAAAATATATACATCGGGATGCCTTTAGCTGAAGAAAAATCTGATGCCGTGAGGGGCCTGAGCTGGCCTGCAACTCTGGTACTGTACTCCTGGCCTTTGAAGTCTGAATTTGAATTCTGAATTTTAAATGCGGGGCGAATTTCTCTGGAGGGTTCTGAGATTCTCTGTCTGTGTTTTCTTTAATAGCAGTCATTTCATGCACCGGCTTCAGCTTTTTCCATTTAATTTCGCCCACAGGAGATCGTCTTCTGGTATGTTCTTGATCCTTTGAAATGGAGGCGACAGATTGATGCACCCCCTATGTTTAATTTGAAAACCTGCAAAACCCTCAAAACTATTAGAGAAATGGACACATACGAAGGCGTGAATGATGGAGGTGAAAAATGGGGCAGATGGGAAAGATGCGAACGGAGGAAGAAGACACTCAGGATAGTGGAATAGAGACGACAGAGGTTTTTGTGAACGGGCGAAATAAGACACAGTATGGTCGTGAAAGAAGAATAACGGTGGATTATGAATTAAACATATAAAACACATGCATATATATATATATATATATATATATATATATATATATATATCGGCGCGAGGATATAATATGAGTGTACGGGGCAAGAGACACATAGGCGAGCGGAGAACAAACAGGAGACGACGTGGCGAGTGAATTGATGGGCAGGGGGCGTGGAAACAGTGACACGGTGGTGGACTGTGGGACGTGGCGGGACATGGCAATGAACGATCAACTCTGGGACACATCTGCCGTCGGATGGAGGTAGGCAGATCGGACGGAGCGGGTGGATCCCGCTGCACGGACATCGACCGAAGAATAACGTGTGGGGAGAGAGCGGTTTCCCGCTCGTACCAAAGACACGTGGCATTGTTTGTGTGGGATCGCTGACCCCGCGGTAAATACCGCCAGCCGACAAGAGCGGTGCGGGGGGGAAACCGCCGGTTTGCTGTGCGCCGGGGTCAGAGGTAGGGCCCTCACTCCTTGATCTGTGCCGTTGATTGAACATGGATCGGACGGCTGTGACGGCGCCCTGGATATAAGTGATAAGCCCCCGTTTCTCCCAGCCCATGGTCCTGTAGCTCGGGTCATATGAAAATCGAAGTGGGAGGGGCTAAGGCTTAAGGGGCTTCGGCCCGATATATAAAATATACATTTTAAACGTTATAAAGCAGATTTTCAGGCGGGGATGATAGAATTAAACGGGGCCCAGGGGTTCTTACTCTCAAAAACGTTAGAAATGGATTTTGGAGAAGGTGGTGGCCGAAAATTAAATAAGGAAAGGGGATATGTACAACATCATCATAGAAACCCCAAAAGAATATGACCTTAGAAGTAAAAATAATCATGAAACTCCCAAAACCAAAAAATCTGACAATTCTGTAAAAAAAAGCCTTGTCAACAAATCCAAAGTTACAAAACAAAAAGACAAAACAGTTGCTGTAAATTCTAATTAAAAAAAAAGAGAAAGGCACTCAAATTAATGAAAAATAGAGTGCAGATCTTAGCAGTGTTAGTAATTCATCTATTGCTTCTATTAAAACAATTTTGACCAATGTAAATAGAGGAAATCAACAAACTAAATTTGCTGATAAGGTAGTTATTAACAAGGCTGAAACAAACATTGTAAAAAGTCAGCTACCTTTCAGTTTGGAACAGGAAATTGCCAAGATTAAAATCTCTGTTCCCCTCACTGAATTAGTCACCCAAGATGTATATAGATCACAAATTTTGAAAGCTTTCAACATAGCAGAAAATAATGACACTGTAAATCTTAATGATGACCAACCAGAGCTCATATTTGGTCCTAAGATTGAGGGAAGATACCAATAAGGGCCATTTCTCCCATTTTATGTTAGTTTGAAAATTCATGACAAAATTTTACACAATGCTATGCATGATTCAGGGTCCTTTCACAACTTAATGCCCAAAGCAGTAATGGAAAGTCTAGGCCTTGAAATCACCAGACCATACAAAGATCTATACTCCTTTGACTCCAGTAGAGTGAAATTTTTAGGTTTGATCAAAGACCTTTGTGTAAACTTAGCAAAAATTCCAACCAAGTGTTTAGTGATGGATATTGTAGTGGTTGATGACCCCCCAAGTATGGTATGTTGTTATCAAGATCTTGGGGAGCTAAGTTACAAGGAACAATGAAAATGGATATGACATATGCTACCATCCCTGTTTTTAATCAAACTAGAAGACTTTATATGAAATCTCATATGCAATACATAGTCAGTAGCCAAGAGAGACCAGAAAAATCTCCTCTTTATTCTGTACATACAGGCCTTGGCTCATTTATTCCCTTCAATCATGAAATATCAAATGAGCAAGAAACCTTAACTGATTTAATGGCCACCCCTCACTATAACATAGTGGCAGACACAGAAAATGAGGAAGACAAAACAGAAGCATCAAAATAGTTTGTCAAAATAGAAAATCACAACAAACTAATCACAGGTCTAGAGCTACAAAAAAATCATCCATTGCTTGAAAAATTTGAGAATGAAGAGAAAAATCTTCAACATGATGAAGAACATGAGGAATCAGAACAATTTCAACATAGTGCTAACTTACAAGAACAATTTGAAAGCACACACGATAAAGAGGATAGTAGTCAAACTGCTAAATTTGAAACTAGTCCTCTTTGGAGTATGAATTTTGATGGGTCTTGCACTAAGAAAAATGCAGGTGCAGGAATTTGGATACACAACACTGAAAAAAATCATACTGAAGGGCATTCTTATAGGTTAAATTTCCAATTTTCAAATAACATAGCTAAGTATGAAGCCCTCCTTTTAGGCTTACACTTATTGAAGAAATTAGGGGCGAAAAGGATAAAAGTTCATGGGGATTCAGAGTTGATTATCAAGCAAGTGAATGGGGAATATAGTGCCAAACACCCCAGATTTAGAGCCTATAGAAATGATGTCATTGACTTATTGAAAACATTTGATGAATTCCATCTTATCTTTGTCCCAAGAAACCAAAATATCCTTGCTAATGGTTTAGCCATTGCTGCTAGAAATTTTCTAACACCTTATGAAACCAAACAATGCTCTACTCAAATCAAATTTAGACTAGCTGTCCCAGACAATGAAAAATATTGGCAAGTGTTTGATGGAGATAAGTAAATAGAAGACTTTCTACAGTCCAAAAATTAATTTGAGCCACCAAGTTCAGATTCAGATTATGAAAATGACTATCCTATTGAAGAAAACCCACTTGGTGAAGAAGTAAACTCTCCAGAGGTTGCTGATATAAATCTATCATCTAATAAAATTGAACATACCATAGAAATTAGTGCATATTTAGAAAAAGAAGACTTAGAAATGCTGCAATCTAACACTCAAAGCTTGCCAAAAGGTCTGGTCCCACTAGAAGAGTTGTTTGATTTCAATGATGTTGTCAAAAAACCAAAATTGGAACCTGTTGAAACTGAAGTAGAAGAATGTAACATAGGCAATGAACAAAAGCCAAAAATGATTAAACTGTCTAAAACCTTGCCAACTCACATTAAACTGAAATACATTGAGCTCTTTAAGGAATTTCTGATGTGTTTGCATGGATTTATGAGGATCTAAAGTCCTATGATATAGAGATAATTCAACATAAGATACCTCTCAAAGAAAACCAAAAACTTTTTAAACAAAAATTGTGCAGAATCAACTGTGTTCAATTACCTTTGGTTGAGAAAGAAATCAAGAAAATGTATGAAGATGGAATTATTGTCCCTATTAGATACTCAGAGGGGGTGTCTAATCTTGTGTCAGTTAGGAAGACGACAGAAGAAATAAGGCTTTGTATTGATTTTAGGAACTTAAATAGAGCCTCATTGAAAGACAACTACCCTTTACCCAAGATGGATCACATTTTACAAAAGGTAGTTGGTTCTAAAAGAATTTATTTGCTATATGGCTTCTCAGGTTACAACAAAATTCTGTTACATCCTGATGATCAACTCAAAACATCCTTTACCACACCTTGGGGTACTTTCATGTATGTGAAAATGCATTTTGGTTTAATGAATGCTGGTGCTACATTTCAGAGAGCCATGGATATTGCATTCTCAGAAGAATTAGGCATCTTCATCATTATTTAACTTGATGACATCACTGTCCTTTCCAAATAAGATGAAGAACACCTAGAACACTTGAGAAAAGTCTTTGAGAAATGCAAAAAATATGGGTTATATTTAAATCCAAAGAAAACAACGTTTGGTCTCCAAGAATGTAAACTTATTGGACACATCATATCAAAAGAAGGGATAATATTAGACCCAAAGAGGATTGAGGGTATATTGCAAATCAACCATCCTAGAAACATCAAGGAACTTCAATCTTTCATTGGGAAGATTAATTTCTTGAGAAGGTTCATACCCAATCTAGCTGAACTCCTTAGAAACATTACAAACATGCTGAAAAATGGAGTTAAATGGACCTTAGAAGCAAAGAAATCATTTGAACTGGTAAAACAAGCATTAACCAAAACACCAGTTCTCATTAGTCCTGATTTTACAAAATATTTTTTCATTTTTTCATTTGCATCAGAACACACAGTAGCTGCTATCTTATTACAAAATAATTTAAAGGGACAAGAGTAGCCAATTGCATTCTTTAGTAAGGCATTAAGAGATGCACCTTTGAAGTACAATATCATCGAAAAACAAGCCTCTGCCTTAGTCAAAGCCTTAAGAGACTTTAGAGTTTACATTTTACATTCCCACATAATTGCCTTTGTGCCAAATTCAGTTGTAAAATACATTTTAACACAAGATCTAGATGGAAAAAAAGGAAAGTGGATAGCTGTGATACTTGAATATGATTTAGAAATCAAGCCCACTAAGCTCATAAAAGGCCAAGGACTAGCAAGGTTAATGGTTGAGTCTAATTTTGAAGCTCTTGATATAAACATGATAGATGCATTAGATGAATAGGAGGAGTTGTCAACCCCCATTATTGAAGATCATTTCTTGTTTTCATCTTGGTATGCTGATATTTTATATGTTCAATTTGAATAGACTTCCTGGTTTGTCTAAAACAAAGGCAAGATTTTTAAAGTTGAAAGCTATTAACTACTGCATTTTGGATAAATGTCTATATTGGAAAAATGCTAGTGGATTATTTCTTAAATGTTTTCCTGAGAATAATGCAGATAAGATCAAGCATGAGTTCCATGAAGGAGAATGTGGAGGCCACCTTTATTGGAGGAAAACTTCCAATAAAATCCTTAGCGCTGGTTACTACTGGCCCGCCCTCTTTTAAGATGTCCACAAAATGAATATTTCCTGTCATAAATGTCAACTCTTTGAAGTCAAAAGAAAATTTCTTCCCTTACCTTTGCATCCAATCACTGTTGAATCTCCTTTTCAGTAGTGGGGTCTAGACTTCATTGGGGAAATCCATCCACCCTCATCTGCCCAACATAGATGGATCCTCACTGCAACAGACTATTTTACCAAATAATAGAAGCCATCCCTTCTAGGCAAGCCAATGACTTTGTCATCATAAAATTCCTTGAAAATCATATCCTATCTAGATTTGGCTGTCCTAGGAATATTATCACTAACAATGATGCTACATTTGGATCCAAAAATATGGTTGAATTCTATCACAAATATCAGATTACATTGGGCCATTCTACTACTTATTACCCTCAAGGTAATGGGTTAGCACAATCCTCAAACAAGATTTTGGTGAATATAATCAAAAAGTTGCTGGAAGACAATAAAAAATCATGGCATACAAAGCTAGTACATGCACTATGGGTTGAAAAATTAACAATTAAGAAATCAATTGGAATGTCACCCTACCAGCTTGTTTATGGAGAAGATGCAATTTTTCCAACCAATCTAGAGTGCTAGTCATGAAGCTGATCGAAGAAGTGAAGTATGAAGAAAATGATATGACAAGAAGAATCAATCAAACTATATATGCAACAAACCAGAGAGGAAGTCTACAACAAAGCATTACACAAGCAAGAGAACATCAAGAAGTTGTTTGATAAAAGAACCAAAGCAAGTGATTTCAGCATTGGAGATAAAGTTTTGAAGTGGGATTCCAAGAGAGAATATAAGGGAAAACATGGAAAATTTGATAACTTATGGCTAGGCCCTTATCTCATTCATTCTAATACTGGTAACAATGCTTATTTCTTGCAATAATTGAGTGGAACTGAACTCTATGGAGGTTCTGTCAATGGCAGGATGCTCAAACATTATTTTTCTTGACTATACCAATTTGAAGCTTTTTCCTTTTTTCTCATTGTAAATATCATTGTTTAAACATTGCATTCAAAGTTATAAAATGAAAAAATACAAAAACAATAGAAAAGAGAAAAGAGGGAAGAGTGAAAACAAGAGAGGTACAACCCCATACCAAAAAAGAGACAAAGTCTGAAAGTGTGCAAGCTCAAATGCCACTCCTAAAAACACACTTCTAGTTAATCATACAGCCTAATCATGACTAATTAATTTTTAAATTTACTTTTGATAGGTTAGTGAATTAGATCATCCAAACAACATAATATTGGCTTATCAGTAAGGTAGATTAGGATAGAAAAACAAAGGTTCAAACTAGCTTAAATCCTGAACCTATGAGATTGATGAAGAATTGGTTCCAATATGCTAAAAACTTGAACCAGATAAGAAATAAAAACAACTCAAAAAATCCTAAAAATAGAGCTGAAGAAATAATGAAGGATGTTTTAGTTTTCAGATCTTAAGCCTTCACCATTTTTCTTTAATTTTCTGCCAATTTTAATCTATGTGCAACTTGTTTTTATGCCATAGATCTGCAGCAAGTCAAACTGCTTAACCTTGGCTTGTTTTCTTTTTAATTTCCTGTTTTAGAATTTAGAGAATAAATTTTGTCAGACAGTCTAATCCTGACAGATAGTAGTTAGGTAGAGAAATTTATAAACTCAACTGTTTAAACTGAGTTCATGGAGAAATAAGAGTATAAATAGATTAGTTTCCTGTTTTCAAAAGAATAAAATGTTTATGAAAAGATTTTTCCAATCCAAATGCACTCTAAAATAAGAAAAAATTCTAGGATCATTAGGATTGGGTAGGTAGAGATGTTGTTTTGATAGAATTCCATTGTTTCAAATTGTTGCAAAGATTGTCAGATCAAAAGAAGATCAGCAAAAGAAAAGAAAGGTTGCTGCCCAATGGATAAGGCACTGGTTTACTGAAAAGCCAGAGATCAAAAGCTGAGGTTCTTGACACCTTCAAGAAGATGCCATCCCCATGTGGAGCCACTGTTAGCCACCTATAAAAATTTTCCATATCAAATGGTGGATAAATCTCTTTTTAGCCTTTAAGAAACAATTTCATGACCAAATTGTGAGTTCTTAAAGTCTTATGAAAGTCTTTATCCTTTGAGTTAATATTCACTATTGTTTCCCTCTTTATCCTAAACAACCTGTTATTTTCCAAAATAAAACTGCTCAAGAAGCCCATTTACCCCTTCATTTTACTCCTCCTTCCACTCATAAAACAATTCCATTTTTCACCCCTTTTTCCTTCATAAAAATCCTCCATAAACCCTTCATTTGGCTTCCAAATCATCAAAAACCCCCTTTAAATCTTATATTTCTCTTTTATTTTGTTTAAAAAGGATTTCGTTTACCTACTAAAACCCCCATTTTCTCTTAAAGAACACTATTTTGGGCTTAAAAGCACTCTTCCGAAATATAAAATCCTTAAGCCCCCAAGGGCTTATTTCCTTAACCCCATGTTCTCATGTGACCTACAGCCCCACAATCGGGCGCTAAAAGTCTAAAAAACCCTTTCCCAAACCCCTTTTCCTTTGTTTTTTCCATTCCTGAAATGAATATTTTAAAATAAATATGGGCCGTCGATCTCTGCAGATCAACGACCATCGGATCATCGCATCGCAAGACTACATGGGTCCTTCCTTTTTCGTGTCTTTCAAAATTTTGATGCGATCCCTCAGAGAAAACCTTAGTCGTTGATCCACCTCATCCGACGTTCTGGATCTCATTTCATCGCGCCCATCCATCATGTTTCCCTCTGCCGATGCGATCCCCAATTTAATCTGGGCCGTCGATCATCCCTCTGATCCGATGGTTAGTACACCATCGCATCGCAACTTTTCACTTTTCCTTTTCCCCTTCGCAACCCCCTCCATCTTTAAATCTCAACCGTCCATCTGAGAAGATCCGACGATCGGGAATAAAACCCGATGAACCAACAAACCCACCTGCTACATGACAAAACTGTCAGTCCCACCATCCCTCGTCCGCGCAGCTTGCCCTCCATCGCGCGCTTTCCACATCGTCGGATCTGGCACCTCCGATCCGATGGCTTATGTTGTGTTTCACATAATTTTTGCGCCTGAACGTTAACATTAAAAAAAAATGCGAAATGGGTGGTATTGAAGGGACAAGTGTCAGCAAGTGTGTGGTATCACGTTTTTTTTGAAAAAATCTGAAACTGCCCCAACACTGCGCAAAAACCATTAATGGTTTTCCGCCTTACCACTTTTTTCCACAACATTTAATTTTCAGTTTTTAATCTTGGCCATTCATTATTTTAATCGAGCGGCTTATATTACATTGTGACCCCAAGACATTTCCCCTCACCTCTGCTTCCAAAACATCTCACCGAGAAATCTTAAGCATTCATGATCTTAATCAAATGGCTCTCTTTTAATTTCGCCCCTATTCGTCTGCCAGCCATTCTATTCTCCCAAATGACTTGATCGAAATATCTCGACCGTTGGATATTCTAATCTAACGGCTCCGACTTAACCTCACTCCTAAACCGCCCAAAGAAGTCTTAACCTATTTTTCACGGGATTTTCTTAACTTTTGTTCATTTTTTGCAAGTTATAAAAGTTTTTCCCATAGTTTTAAAGTAATGCTAAAGCCAGGGATGACGATCCATAGGCCACTATTCAAGATGAAAGGGAATCTACAACGTTCAAACTATGATTCTACCCATGCCTCATCAGCATCGATGATATCATGTAAACCTTCTACGTGCCTGCAAAACAACAAAAACACAGTGAAAATCAAAAATACAAAGTGTATCAGTGAAGAAACCAACAATAAAGGGATTAATGCCTAAGCCTGAAAATCAAGGTTTTTAATCCTTGGGTTTAAAGAAATAAAGCCAATATCAGAGAATGAAGACCAAAGACTAAGATCAAGGCTTAATCAAGCCTACACACAGAGTAAAGCAAATTGAAGATGTTTTAAGGTAAAGCAGAGGAAAATATCAGCAAAGGAGGCCTCCACTGCCACATCAGAGGCTAATTGAATCCTCTTCAGCTACCAAAGAGCCACCTGTAGCTTTCATAAATCAAAGAAAGGCATAGTTATTGCATATTCAGAAGATATTTGCCTAAAGACACCTGAAAAATTATTTCAAACAAAAGAACTTATTTCAAACTGTCAGCAAAGTTATTGAAAAGATAAGAAAGAGCCTTGAAGTCAATCTTCTCATCCACTAAGCCTAAAAAAAAACAAACAGAGTTATGAGACAGAGTTCTAAATTGGATGCTTTCCTGCCTTATGCCTTGCATGGTTTTCAAGGCTAGGAATTGCATTAAGTGTAGAATTAATGATACTTGAACCCTAGAAACTCTTCCACCTCCTCATTTCCTTATAAAATATCCTTGAGGAGCACATTGTAAAGGGTTGGTTATTGGATTTCTGATGTAATAGTTGTTGTATTCGAATCATTTTTTAATGTAAATAAATTTTGAATCTCTAAAGCTCTGTTAAGTTATTGAAGAAGTTAGGCTGAGATGAGAAGTTGTTGCTGTGATGAAACATTGGACATGTAGTTTGTAACTGGATTGACATCAATATACACGCTGATTTTTGGGATCCTGGTCTATATCATTGGTGAAGTACCTCTTACTGTTATTGTTTTTTCTTTCATGTATGCCATTTTGTTCACCTTTCTCTGATAAATAACAACAAATATAGAGCTAGGATTTACTGTTAAAAGTACCCTACTCTCACTGATAAGCTTTATCTTTATGTTTTCCTCCAATTGTGTTTTTAAGAATGACTTAAGTTAAGTGTATACATTATCAAGGAATGTTGGTTTATCTATGTCTTGATGTGAAAAACTTGAAAGGAATTTCTTGAATGATATTTTCAATGCCTGCTAAGTAGAGTTAAACTAGAAAATTTTATGGTTTTCCCTGTCTTCCAGTTCTTTCTCCAAAGGTTGTTTTGAAGGTTTCCCTAACAGTGTGTTGAAAGCAGGTTTTGATTTTAATGTATCTTGCTTGATCTTAAGCTGCACTTTGTTTTCTTATCTGGTTTCATCCCTTCTGAAAGTATTCATGTGGATTACTGGATTGTTTGTCTGATAAGTTATATTTAATACAATCTTGTCCAAAGAAGCTTATGGTTAGTCCTGTCTTTGGTTGGTTTCAAATAGTTGCTTAAAAAGGCTTTTCTTGTATGGAAAGTTGATAAATCCTTGTTGAAATTATTGACTTCTTCCACTTTATCAACACTTTTAATGTTCCATTCCATCATTTAATCTAAAGTATATTTTGATATAGATGAATTGCCCCTTGGACCACTCTTGAAATTGTTGTACAGTTAAACCGTTTTGTGACTCCATTGCCCAATGGTTTAAAGTTGTCTTCATAGTAATCTTATCTACTGAACACTTCTCAATATAATTACATCTTCACCTCTTTTGAACTCTTTCATTTTGTGATATTCCATCCAATTAAAGATCATACCTGACCAACCAAACAAACAAAAAACCCTTGTTCTTAATAACTAGCCTAATATCATACTTAAAACCTTAAAAGATAAATCAATATTTTCACTTATAGAGAGATCCCTCTCTGGATTCAGGAGGGCTAGATCTTATAATCTCAAAGTGGTTTCTGATGTAGTCTCTGTAGCATTTAGTCTTTCCACTATACTAAATTACAGAGGCCTAACAGGCCCTATAATGACTGACACTGCTAGTACAAGCGCAGCTTCGAAGACCACCACCGCACCTGATACTACCAAGAACTCAAAAGGTCGTGGCTCAGAAGGCTCCACCAGGATGGAGGTTCCCCTAGATGCAGTGTAGATCAAGGAGCAGGAGTCGCAGCGGGACATGGAGACTGAGGGCCTAGATGCGCAGGGCACTCGTTCCTCGTGTGGCGCGAAATGGGCAACTGAACTGTTGGGTATGTGTTATATTATTTCCATGACTAAGAGGGGGTTCGATAGCCCCCCTTTTGCATCGGGTGCAACAAGGGGATCACAGGGGGGGAAGTAGCGCCCCATGTCGGGGTCCAGGGCAATGCCCCGACAAAAATTTTTGGTCCTTAATTTTTCGTGGGCCGTTCGCACCCATGGTTTTGTGCATGGTTTTACACATGGTTTTGGGGTACAATTGTTTTCGGCCCCTGGTATTTTGTAGATCCGGTCAAGGGAACTATGGTTATGATCTAATCTAGGGTTAATGGATTAGGATTTATGTATTCTTTGGCATGTATATATATGTGTGTTGTAACACTAAAAGGAATATAATGAAATATCAAGCTGGTCGTACCGATTTGGGATCCAGGGGAAAATATCTATGTTTATCTGCTTTATGTTTTATGCTCTCGCTATTGTTTATTTTTTGTAATAAGATTCATGTGTAGATAATCTCTATTCAGGGTTAAAACCTACATGAACCTCTCTAGGGCCAGAAAACAAAATGACAGGCTATGAGGCCCTGTATGAAGATTGAGGTTACTTTAACCAAGGAATATTTGGAGCAAATTGCAGATGTGGTCACCATTGCTTCGGAGGACAGGTGGCTTGCCTTGGAAGAGCAACAGAAGGTTTCAGTCTCCGCATTATAGTCTGAGCTCCAAGCTGATACCCTGCAGACGAGTGTGGTTCAAGTGAGGTTGCCTCAAGCAACCAACATTGAGATGATCTCCACGACTAAGAGCCACCTCTACCCCCTGGCAGGTGCAACGATCACACTGAGTCCACCCAATTTATGTGCACAAGTCCAAGCTTTTGCGGAAATACATCTAGACATGGCCTGGCTTTAGGGCGAGCCGATGCAGGCTCTCCACACATCCCTCTCTGAGGAAATAAAACACAGAGACCAATGAGCGTAGCAGCATCTAAGTACAATCGAGCAAACCATTGTAGAAAATACTACCAAGGATTCCTAGGTGCAAGCCATGTGTATCCTTGCCACTGCACAATAGACCGAGTTGGAACGTCTGATCAGCAGACTCTGTGAAGATGTGACCGAACTCATTCCAGCCTCTGCCACCCCCCAGGCCAAGATTGAGGGACTCGTCATAGCCCTGAAAGCTTCTTGGACTGAGATCTAGAGTGTTAAGGCTAAGATGGAGTTGCAGCTGAAAACCCCTCATGAGGTACATGCCCAGAGAGCTGCGTTGGTCACAGAAGCTACAAACACCATTACAACATAATATACTCATGGCACCAAATTTTTTGAGATAGTTATGTTGCTATGGTCTACGGTGTACCGTAACCCTCTTCTATGCAAGTCTACCCAATAATTGCGCCAGAAGGAAGAATAATTCGAGAAAATGGAGGCTACAATGCCCACTCTAATCCTAGCGTCTGCGAGCCAGCCATTCGCTCAGGGATGACTTGGAGGGGCTTCACCACAAGAAGAAGGTTTTGAGTGACCACCTCAAGCCATGGGTCGATGAAGCCCTCAAGTTATCCGAGGACTTGGATGCCATGATTAAACAGTTGAATCAGACCTTGGAGAGTGTCACCGCTGCCACTAAAGGCCCAAATTTGCAAAAATTGGTGGGCATTGCGTAGAATTTCACGACGAAGAGTGAAGGAGTGTTTCCCCCTATGGTCGATGCAATCAAGTAGTCCCAGAAAAAGATGCAAACACCACGACCGCTGTGAATCAGGACGAGTCACAAGATTGTGTTGGGGGCCCATTGGAATGGGGTCCCCTAGCTGCATTTTATATATATATTCTATAGTAATTAGTCTAGTGTAGGGGCTTTGGTGTAGGTCAAAGCCCCCAATGTATTGTAACAGGTCAAAGGGTCTAACCGGATCTTTGCATAGCTATGGCATAGGATGCCAATGCACAAAGGTTATTGGCACAATGGGGTCTTCTCAAGTTTTTTGAGAATGACCTCCTAAGGTTGCAGGATCGCCTGATGCGCTTCCTTCTCCATAGCTGGAACAAGAGGCACAAGGTGATGGTCTTGCAAGGGAAGGAAATTCCTATGCATCCAGAGATGGATATCTACTTCATGACTAGCTTGCTGCCTCAAGGTGAGGCACTTCCCAATCCCCTCCCACTTGGGAGGGTGGCGCTCCAGCATTGGTCGGAGTAGCACAGTGGTGAGTCGCCACTTTCGAAGGGGTGTATCCTTATCTCATCAGTGGTTTATCTAGTTAAGAGATGTTATTTATATATGAGCATATGGTTGACAGGGTCATCCTTGTCACATAGGGCGTCTAGGCCTCAAATTAGTGTTCTGCGTCGGCTTTGGGCCGGTCATTTTTATGATTAGGATGTCATGTTTGTGATGGCATGGTGTCGCAGTTGGAGAAGGTCCAAGGAGGATCTTCTAAATTATTCACCTATGCTAACATCCATTGTAGCATTATGTTTGAGAGGGTGGTACTTCTGTGACCCGTCATTCCTATTCCTATTGGGCCTCGCTGGAACCCTCGGATAAGGTGATCAGCACTAGTGATGCCTCGAGGTGGGGGAGGGGAGGTGGGTTGATACTGGAATGAAACCACAGAGGCATGGTTCGAGGTGAACCCCCAAATGTTCCTAGAGTTCCCATACTTAGGGATGGATTTTTTGGGAGATCCATATATGGATCTTCATGCTAGTTACATGTGGGGACCTGCAGGTATGATTTTTTTATGTTTTTCTACATTTTTTGAGTATTTATGATGTGTATATTTATATTTTTATTGTGGTGACACTGACACTATATTTTTTTCTCTTATAGATGTGGGAGAAGTTGGATGTCCTACTGCTTTCTTGGTGGGACACCAGCCCCCTAGGAGGGTTCCAGGTGGAGTTTCTCAGCCCCAAGGTGGGGGGAAGGGGGGTGATGTTTGAAAACCTCATGGTGGAGGGACGAGTGATGGTGTTGGCCCCTCAGGGGAGGGTAGCAACTTGATTGATGCTGAGTATGCTGCTGCTATTTCTCGTGCTGAAGTGGCAGAGGCGCAGGTGGCAGAGATGGAAAAGCAGCTTGCTGTCACTGAGGCTCGATCCACTGACCTAGTTGATACTTGGGATTGAGTGGAGAGCTTGACCTAGGGTATGCCGACCCGGGGTTTTGTCAATGAATTGGATGATACCTAGCTCGAGGAACTAATGGCTTGAGAGAGAGGACATCGTTCGACACTCCATCATGTCGCACTTTCTATGTTGGTTGCTGCTCTAGTCTTGGCACTGAGTGTAGCCGTGGGTCCAGATGGTCCACTTAGCAGGGCTTGACCCTAGAGATACTTTTGTATTCAGGGAAAAAACCCATTATGAGGATGCTTCCCTTATTTTTGATGACATGTATATATTTTTGGCTGACCTGTGAGTCAGAGACCTGACTTTTGTATTTGGACTCACACATATTTTTTGGTATATATGCGAGATATGTATTTTTTGCAGCTCTTGATGATGTGCCTATGGTTATATTATTTGATGGATGTTGTGTATCATTGATGGAGATCTATTTTTTATGTTTTCGGTTTTACGTATGATGGTTTATATGAGATGCATTCCACTATAGGATGTGATTAGCTATGTGATCCACTTTCTGGTTTTGATTTCTTGGTAATATGTGAATGTAATATGATCAAATTGATGGCTTAATATTTTTGCATGAAAATATTTTCTGAATAGTTGAGAATATCGTACTTCACATTCTTGGTTTAAATGTGAAAGAAATAAGTGGGAATCAGGGTAGATATGCAGGTGGCAGATGCCTTAATTGAAGGAATCACTCATGAGCTCGATGACAATGTCATATTCTGCATAATTATTAGTATTTGATCCGATACATACTCCATTGGTGAAGAATGGCGATCGGTCAGGATAGTAGATGATCCAGGTGGCTACTGCTAGATTTTGATACCATCATAACGATCCATCAGCGTATCCAAAATAATGGTTTGGGGGGATGATCCATATGTGAGACCAGAGAAATTTTTAGAACAAGTATTTGATGTTTGTGATAAAAAAACAAAGTGTGCTACATGCATGTTATCTCTAGGGTTGAGGTATCTTGACCCTTACGGGTAAAATTTCTTAAGGTAGAGCCCATTAATGGGGTTTCTTAGGCATGTTCCATCAAGATCTGACATGATATATGTGATGTTTTCTATCATCGACATTGGGTGGGGGAGGAATTTCCATCGTGGCAGCTTGCATGAGAGAAAGTCTAGGTTCATCACAAGTCGTACCAAGAGTAATTTCAATTTCTTGTATTTGGAAATTCTCTTGGTGCAGAGGTGCCTAAATGTTTCCATTAAGGGGAATGCCTATGTTTCATGGTTAAGACCGGTGCAAATGGTGCACAGTACCATGGTTCTTACCGAGTAGATGGTGTGAGAACCAACAATACTCTTTGTGCCTGAAGTGAATGCTCGAAGAGGATTAGGCGTAGGGGAAATGTTCCATTGTTTCCATCTTTGATTTTTTGGTTTTGGGAGGTCCAACTCCTTTGGGGGTGTAAGACTTAATGCTGCTCTTGACACTCTTAGCCTTGGGAGATACTCACAATTCATTGTATGATGAAATTGTGAGAAAATCCTGCAATAGTAGTGTGTGGTCTTCTCTTGATTAGAGATATTGATCTACGGGATGGGGTTAGCTCTATGAAGGTTGTTTGTAAGGTTCTTCAGTTCCTTACATTGATTGACTTGGTGGTCAATTTTATCACATAGCCCGCATGTCGTCCTTATTTGAACATCGGTCTTGCTAGGATGGTGTGTCGTTTTAACTCACCCAATGCTTTGGTATTGATAGGGGGTAGGTTGTCTGGGGGCAGTCTGCCTTACATTATGTTCTCTTGGTTCTGGACTGATTATATCCCGGCGATGTGTTTCCAATGAATGTATGATATCTATTAGCGAACACACTCGAGGGATGTAGGTATAGTGTTGAGCATGATGGTTTCCTTGACACACTAGACAAGAATGTCTTTCTTGGGTATTCCCTTCTCTCTGGGCCAGTGAGGTGATTGAATACCATCTACACAATGATTCTAGGTCTAGGAATTTGGTAACCAAATGGTTACATGCATTGCATAATACACAGGTTGGTTTTCTCTGTGGAGGGTGATTGGGGGTGACTATTTCCCCCCCAACCGACTGATTTTCCACTAACAGACAAATAATGGATATGCTTTTCACATCCTCTTATTTTTTTTATCTTTCCATGGATTTCGTATCCGAGTCATCTCCTAGGGAGAAGCGCATTATGGCCATGCGTTATCTAGTTAACGTTGAACGAAATCGAGGGATATAATGGCAATGATGTAATGGGTGATCGCCAGAACATATCTGACATGAATACTAGGTTGCTCGTAGGCCCACATAGTATACTGGGTTAATAGGATACCATCTCTGAAACAGCTCTAGGGTTGCATAGTCAACGATGAAATGATCACATTCATCACAGAGTGCACAACATTGGATGGGAGGAGGAGGGACAAAAATAAGTCTTTTAGGTGACTGCCCTACCTCTTGTAGGTATAATATGACCCAAGGTTTTTCCCCATCTGTCTACATGTGGGGATCCTCCTGGTATGATTTTTCTAGGTCATGTAAGGCATACCTATGTCGTGCCATTTCTGGGAAATGATGAGTGTAATGCCAATAATTTTTTCAGATAGCGCATGCGTGGTTGGTACGCAATGCTTTGCCTTGATTTTTTATGGTTGGTTCCTTTTTATGGAAACTTGTGGCCACGACATTTATTTTTAACCTAAGGAGAGGTTTTAATTCATCTAACTAAGGGAAAATATTGGTAGGACGACCTATAATATCACACAATGCACAAGGTTGCAGTGCCCTTAGCATGCTAGGTCTTTCTATCTTTTTCCCCTTTTTGTGGGTTTTCTTGTTCGCTTTAACTGATGTTGCTACAAGAATATATTTAACCTGTGTCACCTCCTGAGGAGGTATGGGAGTTATTCCTATAGATGTAATGCCAGAGGCTCCCAACATGGTTGGTGGGACCAGATACTAGACAGGTATCATGAAATAAATGTTTGGTAATGTTACTGTTGCCAAGACTTGTTGTGACATGAAACCAGGTGGAGGGTATAAGAGTGGATTTTGTGAGATGGAGTAGGGTATAAAATCCATGCCTGTGGCCTCAGTTTCGTTACTACTAATCTTCGTCTCTTGGATGGTTTCGGTGTTTTGTGATGACATCATGCACACTGGGGCCCCTATGATATCAGAGAATAATTCTAGTATGACAGGGGGATCTCCTAGGAATGATTCGGGGATATATGATAGTTTGAACTGGATAGGCCATATTATTGGTACCACATGAGAATTTTTTTTTGATGTTTCTACATAGGGTAGAACGAAATCTGCGGCCATCATGGGTCATTTTTCATGGTATGTCAACTGGTCAACTGTGATGATGTGATCCTCGTGGGGGAAAATCATACTCTGGAAGACAAAGGATGCTATGGAAGACATGGCTTACATATAACTCTTCCCAAGGAGTGTATTGTAGTCAAGATAAGCGTCCAAGAACTCAATATCTATGAGTGTTGTCTTGCCGGCCAAGCTGACCAGGACATTCTGATAGAGAATGACGAGAGATGAAGGGCGCACGTCGTATGCTCTGAGGGTGATGTCGGATGGCTTCAGTTTGGGAGATCCCAAATTTTTCCAAATTATTTTTGACATGATGCATGTAGATGCACCCTCGTCAATGATACATCGATGTATAGTGATGTTCTATGCTGACATCAGTATTTTGAAGGAGACCAATGAAGGAAGCCTGTGGGTGGATTTATCTAAGTCAAAAGCCATTAGATGCGAATCAACAGGGTCGCATTAAGGGAATTTTGAGGTCTAAAATGGGCCTCCTAAGGAAATAATATAATAATAGCTAAACCAATAAATAATATTTATGAATTTTCAATTCACTTTTTTCACCAAAATCCATGTAACCATGGTTAAATTCAATTCAAAAGTTCTACTAAACTAAAATTATTAAAAAAATTGTATTCATGTGACTATAAATAAGAATGATATTTTCAAGAAAAAATCATTATCATTGTACAACTAATGCATTTGTCCTTTGTACTTAAATAACTTAAAATAAAATATAAATATAAATTCATAAATTCTTAATTATAGAAGATACTCTTAATTAAAATTTATAGTATTTAAATTATATGATGACATGTAATTAATATACTATATAAAAATAATATAATATAATATATTGTTTTATGTATGAATTTTATATTACATATTGAATTGATTTTATTTATAAATAAATATTTGAAAATATACAAATATAATATTTATTGAAAAGTGTGTAAATACATGAAGATTGTGTAGGGATATGCATTGTTTCTTTCAAAAAATATGAAATGGTAATAATAATATTTTATTCAAAAAGTGTGAAATGACATTTATTATGAGTACTTTACTTTATAAATTTAAAAGTACTTAGAGCACTACAATGGTTAACCATGATTTTTTATCCACCATTGAGAATGTGACAAGTACCTTTAACTCAAGCAATGCCACCTCAACCATTAGGAATGATGTCATCCCCTAAATGTGATTGGTTCTCATAAAGTGAATTTTTATTGTACATTTCCTTAGGAGGCCCATTTTAGACCTCAAAATTCCCCTAATGATGGCGCCTAACATGGAAAGTAAGGCCTTCTGTTTCTTTGGGAAATATTGCAGGACCTATAAAGTTGACATGGCAGTGGGAGATTGTGCTAAATCATCCACAGTGTTGTAGTTATGGGCCACTTTAGAGTGGTGTCTTACTAGCCTTGTTGGACCTTTAGCCATCTTTGGTAGGGGTTCAATAGGCATTTTGGATATAGTTAATGGTCCGGTAGGTGCACTTGTGCTGACCCCTAATGATTTGGTGTTTAGAGAGGAATCATAGATTTGATTCCTTTTCTGAAAGAACATTTCCTTGCCAGTCGTATAGATTTCATCGTTGTTGTTTCTGGAATCATTTGGGGGTGATTGTTGCTATTGGGTACTAACCACCCCTTGGTGGGGGAAGGGCTCCTACATTACAGTGGTTTGCTGTGTAGGTCCCCCTTGTCCACGGTTACCTTGGAGCTTCTTTAGCTTAGGTAGTTCGGGAAAGTGATAAGTGTAATGGCCATACTCACTAAAAATGGCACAAGAGTGGTTTTACACATACTAGTCATCTTATTCTTCCTTTGGGATTTATTTGGCTCTTGGTTTTGATTCTGGTTAGGGTTTCCCCCAGGATGAGATCATGGAGGGTGTTGTTGTTTATTACCCCCTTATCTAGAATCTCCATTTTGTTTATTTTTTTTATTTTTACTTGCCGTGTTAGGAGAATGAATACGATTCTCCTAGTCATAAGACTGGTGTGGTTGGGCCTGAGAAGGTTGCACTAATTTCACCGGTGCATTATTTTGCAGCGATGGGTTTTGTGCTAGGGAGGAGTCCCTGTCCCTAGTTTTTATATAGTTAATAGGGGGAGCTCTTCTATGACTGTTCCTAGCTGTGTATTGGGTCCCCTGTAAGGGATGGTATGATTCCCCCCTGCTGATGGTGGTATGACGAAGCCCTATTGGTCCATTCTGTAGAGGTACAAGATGACTCTGATGGTAGCCTATTTGTAGGATGTTCTGGTTAGGATCATATGAGTAACCGAGGTACGGGATACTGCTTCCTAGGTGACTTTGGGTCAATGACCTTATCAATCCATTTGCAGTATTCTATGTGCCTGGAAATTCTATGTAAATTTGCAGGCACGGGGCGTTAGGTAGGATGTCGTAAATGTATTCTTACTAGGTGTATATAAGCTCAAGTTTCTAGGATTTACTAATTACATCCTCCTCGAAGGTAGGTCCTTGGGATTCCACGTCCTTCAAAATCTCTACTGTGAGAGTCTTCAAAAATAGGTCCAGTAAAACTATATCATCGAGTTTGGCTTTGCACAAACTTCAACGTTTCCGCCATTCATGGAGGTGGTACGAGATATGGACAACTGGAGTTTGCCTAAAATGAGTCAGTAACTCCATTCTTGAATCGTGTTGGATGGGTAACTAGAAATACATGAGGAACACAGTAGCGAGGGCTCTAAAGGTTCCATGCGAAGCAAAAGGCTGCTCCACATAACATTTCGCAGCTGGTTCGGTTCAGGTGCACTGAAATAGTATTAGTCAAACAGTATCATCAGTAATACTATTGGAATAACACCATAGGTGGAAAGTCATTATATGATTTCAGGGTCTTCCACTTGCTTCCCTTCAGATTTTGGAATGTACGAAGGGAGGTTTGTGGGCATGGGTGGCCAATTGGGATTGTGTTCCATGGGCTCATTTGTTAACTTTGATAGATCTTAGATGTTTAATGATGCTAGGAAAGGTAACTGAGTATTGAGTGCCATTTTGAACTGTGAAAACACAGGAATATTTTTGTGTATGGGGGGGTGTATGGGGGATATTACCCTGTGATGTACCCAACTATGTGCTCTGTTGGCTCTCTAAAGGGGTGGTGCTCCTTTTCCCTTTGGGGGTTGTGGGAGGAGTTGTGTGTGGTGACCCTTGGGGGGTTTCCATAGGTGTGGCATTGGGTGACCCTTGGGGGTTTCCAAATAAATATGCCCCGATAAAGGATGAACCAATAAGGGTGGTTGTGTGTCATCTTTGATGCCTGAATGGAAAAAGACCCGACACTCCTCCCTCTAATGGGGGGATGTCCAAAAAACATCTAGATCTATGAGGTCCCGTTAGATCTGTTATGGTGTCAACTCGGCTTGATTTTGGAAAAATATTTTAGTGTTCTAAGAGGAGAGAAATTATTATCAGATAAAAATGAGATCACATACATAACATTAAACGAAAAATAAAAGGTAAATTTGTCCTTTAGATTAATACTATGTGATCAATCAATCAAAAAATATGGTTTTGGTTGTTTCACGTATGATGCTCAAAAATTCTAGAAGGCCTAATTGCCCTCACACTCTCAAATGTAACTAGACCTTGCGAATATATCTTCTAATGGGTACTGGGGCTAACGTACCAAAATAATTGGCGACGCCTTCTAGTAGTTGAAAAATCAACCAAGGTAAAGGTAAGAGGATCTAGTTTGCCTCCACTGTCACCTATAGCAAAGGATGCCCTAGATTTGGCCACTAAAGTACTGTCATCTCACGTGAGTGTTCAGTTCTTGAGATTCTTCATATTAAGATACCAGCACCAAGCACTAAATGGGTCAGGTAGCCCCAAATAGTATCCGCCCATAGCATCCTTTGTCTTCCAGATTATGATGTTCCCCCACAAGGATCACATCATCACCGTTGACCAGTTGACATACCATGAAAAACGACCCATGACGGCCGTATATTTCATTCTACCCTATGTAGAAACATCAAAAAAATCACTCACGTGGTACCAAGAATATGGCCCTAGCCAGTTCAAACAGTCATATATCCCTAGATCATTCCTATGAGATCCCCCTCTCATACCAGAATCATTCTATGATATCATAGGGGCCTCGATGTGCATGATGTCATCATCAAACACCAAAACCATCCAGGAGACAGAGATTAGTAGTAAAGAAACCGAGGCCACAGGCATGGATTTTCTACCCTACTCCATCTCCCAAAATCCATTCTTATACCCTCCACCTGGTTTCGTGTCACAACTAGTCTTAGCAATGGTCACATTGCCAAACATGTCTTTCGTGATACCTGTCCAGTATCTAGTCCCAAAAACCATGCTGGGAGCCCCTGGAATTACATCTACAGGAATAATCCCCATCCATCCTTAAGAGCTGACATAGGTTAAAGAGATTCTCGTAGCAAGGTCAGTTAAAACGACCAAGAAAACCCACAAAAAAGGGAAAAGGATAGAATAACCCAGCATGCTAGGGGCACTGCAAACTTATGCATTGTGCGATATTGTAGGCCATCCTACCAATATTTTCCTTAAGTTAGATGAATTAAAACCTCTCCTAAGCTTAAAAAGAAATACCGTAGCCACAAGTTCTCATAAAAAGGAACCAACCATAAAAAATCAAGGCAAAGCATTGCGTACCAACCACGCATGCGCTATATGCAACAATTATGGACATTAAACTCATCATTTCCCAGAAATGACGTGAAATAGGGATGCCTTAAATGCCCTAGAAAAATCATACTAGGAGCATCCCCACATACAAATAGATGGGGAAGAACCTTGGGTCATATTATACCTACAAGAGGTAGGGCAGTCACCTAAAAGACTTCTGTTTGTCCCTTTTCCTCCCGTCCAATGTTGCGCACTCTGTTATGAACGTGATCATTTCATCGCTGAATGTGCAGCCCTAGATCTGTTTCAGAGATGGTATCTTGTTAACCCAGTATACTATGTCGGCCTATGAGTAGCCCAGTATTCATGTCGGATATGTTCTGGCGATCGCCCATTACGTAATTTACATTATATCCCTCAATTTCATTTAGCGTTAACTAGATAATGCATGGCCATAATGCGCTTCTCCCTAGGAGACAGCGTAGATACGAAATCCATGGAAATCTCGACAAAATAAGAGGATGTGAAAATAATATCCATTCTTTTTCTGTCAACAGAAAAGCGGCCGGTTGGAGGGCACATAGTCACCCCCAATTTCCCTCCATGAAGAAGACGAACATGTGCGTTATGCATTGCATGTAACCATTTGGTCACCAAATGCCCAGACCTAGAATCACTACACAGATGGTATTCAATCACCTCACTGGCTCAGAGGGAAGGGAATACATAAGAAAGACATTCTTTTCTAGTGTGTCAAGGAAACCATCAGTATCAACACTGTACCTACATCCCTCGAGTGCACTCGCTAACAGAAATCATACGTTAATTGGAAACACATCGCTGAGATATAATCAATCCAGAGCAAGAGAACCTAATGTAAGGCAGACTACCCTTAGGAAACCTACCCCCTATCAATACCAAAGCATTGGGTGAGTTAAAATGACAAACTGTCCTAGCAAGACCCATGTTCAACTAAGGACGACATGCAGGCTATGCGATAAAGTTTACCACCAAGTCAATCAATGTAAGGAACTGAAGAACCTTATAAACAACCTTCATAGGGATACTCCCATCCTGCAGATAAATATCTATAATCAAGAGAAGATCACACACTGCTATTGTAGTATTTTCTCACAATTTCACCATACAATGATTTGTGAGTATCTCCCAAGGCTAAGATTTTTAAGAACAACATTAATTCTAGCACCCCCAAAGGAGTTGGACCTCCCAAAACCAAAAAATTGGAGATGGAAACAATGGAACATTTCCCCTATGCATGATCCTCTCCGAGCATCCACTTCAGGCACAAAGAGTATTTTTGGTTCTCACACCATCTACTTAGTAAGCACCGTGGTATTTTGCACCATTTGCACTGGTCTTAACCATGAAACAGTGTAAAATTCCCAAATAGGGAAACTCAGCAATACATGCAGTAAAAACACATTTTTCAGAAAGATATGCAATAACATTTAAATGCAGTCCATGGATCCAATAATTCATACATTATAACAGCCAAATGTAAAAGGATATCTGAAACAAATCATGGTAGCTTAGTTAAATAAACCTCACAAGCCATCATTGCTCAAAATTCATGCAAAAAGAGGGGCTGCAATCATGAATAAAAGATGGAAATACCTTGATAGCATTATTTTATTACTCCTGCAACAAAAATAAGTTGTACATCAGATCTAGAGCTTCTATGTGCATAAAAATTTAGATCTATATCAGATCCATGCACTATAGAGGCTCCTCTAATGAAACCCCTTGGGGTTTTCAGCAAAACACCATGTACAAAGTGTAGATATGAGATCTAAGACCACAGATCCAATGAAAAAATTACAGATCTAGAAAGTGTGGATGATTTGATATATGCAGAAGAATATCCTCCACCAATAGATCTCCAAAGTGAAGGGCAGGTCCCAAACACTCAGAAAATCAGCTCTCCAAATGGTGCATTGAACCACCCTACAACTGCTCCTTCAGAAATTACACAGATCTGGATCAAGACTGTGATGTAGGGAAAAAAATGTGATTGGCCTGCAGCCAATATATGAAAATGAAGCTCAATACATTCAATACCATCCTTCCAATGGATTAGAACCCTCCTCCACTGAAAATGAGTATTGAAATGGCCTAGATTTGAAGATCTAGTCTCCACTTGCTGCAGCTTACTGAAACAAACAAACCTTTAAAAATATTTTCACTATCAAAGGAATATGAAACTTGGCCTTCAACCAGATAGTAGAAAATATGGTGCAAGACTCCTCCAAGAGCTACTCAATGGAAGAGGTGGGATTCCCGATTAGGAACACCCTATGCTAAACAACATACAATCTCAGCTAAACATCAAGAGAAATTTATATGTCTAAACAGACCATATAATCAGAAAATAATCATCATAAGCTAACCACATATGGCTTCCATCCTCTTCCTTCTCACCTTGGGTCCCACTCATTAGGGTTTCCATCTTCATGCAAACAATCTCCCTCCAAAACTGCGCTGTCCCATCATCCATGTCACTCCTCCATGACAATGTTGTTGGATTTGGTCAACCTTGACTGGATTTCCATGCAATATCTTCTTCCACACTCAAGGTGGCTTTATTCCAACTATCTAAACTAATCCATATTCCCACTAGATTATCTCCATTAATGTTCAACTTCCTCCATACTAACTTTGTTGACTTGGTCAAACTTGACCTTGTCCACATGCATTAGCCTTTTTTCACACATGAAGGTGTTTTATCCAGCTATGAATATGATCAATTTTCCCATTAAGAGAGATTTTATTGCTGCTAAAAATATTTATGAGCCTCCTTACCCATTTATTCATCTAACTATGTGTTAATAGAAAAATTAATATTCCTATTAGCTACATGCTAATTTAGGAATATTACAGTCCTCCCCTCCAAATTTTTTCTTGCCCTCAAGAAACTGCAAATATAGAACTGAAGAGCCTCTCCTCTTCCCCCGGTAGCATCCTCAAGTGATATGTTCCTCCAAATTACAAGATGCTCTTTCAACAATATGTCCTCAAGTTGTTCCTCCCATGTGTATAAGTATGCCTTTGGTGAAAACTCCAAATGGATCTCATCATGAAAAAGTGGTATATCCGTGGAAAAAAATATATGTCATCTAGAGGCCTTCTTGAGGCATGGAATCTAAAATATATTGGGAACCATCATCCCCATGTGAAGCCTCCATCCCCAAAAATTGAGTCACCCCCCAACATGGTAACTCCTGAAACTTCTCCTCCACCTTAGGCTCCTGTAGAGATGGTGGGCAGCATAGCTGAATATGAGGGATCAAAATGTCCATCCCACATTCTCTCTCTCTCCACTTATGATGAGTGAAGGGATGTTGCTGAATATGGGCTGAAATAATGTTGCCTTCATGGAGCAAAAAGGCAATAGGGTCCTCAAATATCCCCCCTTTGTTTCTTGCCCAAATCATCCCATAAAAAATGAATATGACATTATCATCATATGGAATCAAAATAAGAGAAGTACTGAAGGTTTTACATAGTGATATAAGGTACCAATAGTTTCTCAAGTAGTCACAGTGCATTTTTTCCAACTGCAGTTTCAGAACATGATGTGGCAAGTTGTCTCCCAACAATTTTCTAGTTGTACATGTCATCACACTTACTAGTGAATAGTAAATGGAATTGGATATCAACTCAAAATACAATAAATAGTACAACACTTGCCCAAATCCATACAAGAAATGGCTCTCTCCATCATGGAGGTTGGTCCCAAAATGACCATGAAGCCCAAATAGAGGCTTTCCCTCTTGTGGAGAAATGCACTATATAGAGATGGTAAGAGAATGAAAATACTATGTTAGATGATAAACAAGTGAAAAAAAAAAATTATTACCATTTACTGAGAGTAATCTGATAATAAGACGCATGAATGAGCCCTCCATAGTGATATGACATAGTCCCATGAAGAGGAATGAACTATGTGCTGCAAGCAGATCTTTCTTCTTATGCTTGAAAATCCAAGTCAAGAAGATCATATAATGGTAATAGATGTCTCCATCCACTACTCCACCACTCTAATCTCCTTCATGCCCATCAAGTGCATCATATATGAAGTGATCCTAGGGACACTCCATCAACAAGCCCAAGCTCCCAAGTGACATCGTTGTTGGCCTTTGTAATAAGGCTCCTGTCATCTCATAGCTCCATCCTTTGACATCCCACATGTCAAAGCCATCAATCATAATTCTGCTATATAGGGGAGATTCCTTCCCAAGTGGAAGTACCTCTTAATCCTCCAGGGCTAAGGGGTAGCTGCTTTGCATCATGATAGTGTCATCTCCTACTCCTACAACATCATGCAAAGTATGGGAGAAGATCATCCCATACTCTCTCAAGAACAACCAAAGCAACAAAAACCATTGTTTCCTCTCCACACCATCACCATATAAATCATGGAGTAACAACCTGATAGTTTATATGAAAAATATCACATCACCCCAATACACCCAAACTCCTTGTTTCCATATGATGTAAGTGCCATGCCAAGTTCCATCCACCAACCAACTCTTTCAAATAGAATGTGTCATAGGATGATCAAACTCTTTCAAGAGTAACCAACGCAGTCTTGCCTCCTGCTTCCCTATATCATAAATCTACAAGTGGATTTCCAACCTCTTGCTCATCAGTATCACCCATCCAACCCATGGTGAGTGTCTATCATCATGTCCAAAAGTGGCATCCCTCCAATGGAGAATACCTTCCTCCCAAATCAGATTTTTGTCTTTGCATTTCATGGGATATTGAAATACAATCTCCTCAATGACCATGTTGACCCCATCAGGATCCAAATAGGTGGTAGGAAAAAACCTCCCATCATGATGTGAAAGGTTCATCAAGAAACATCCATCACAACCATGAGAGATGTTATTCATCATAAGATGTCCCCCAACAACTATCTGCCCATCCTCTGTCGTACATATGGGAAGGTCATTGGAATTCTCCAACAATGGTTGGGCCCCCAAATCATCACTGCTGCTCAATGAAAACATTTTTGAACTCCATGATGGTGTATCTGCTGTCTTCAGATCATACTCAATGTTGAACACATAGTTCTGCATAGCATGCTTAAGGACAATAGTCATCCCCTCCTCCAAGAATCTACACTCCAACCCCAAGAGTTGTGTGGAGCTCAACAATGGCACTCTAGGATGAAGGTACATCTCCTCCTTGAAAAAATCAAGGTTTCCCAGCGCAGTGATAGTCCACTGCTCCGAATCATCAATATACTTTGACCCTTTGTCATGCAATGGTACATTCCCACAATCCTCCACAAGATGTGTTGAAATAACATAAAGTGGAAACTTATGCATACCTTGGTAAAGTTTGGGAACATCTTGTACTGCTACAAGGGTTCATCCTTCTGGTGTGATGGATTCCCCAACTACTGATGATGATGGTTTCTCTTCTATGGCTTCCTCAGCGCTGGTACAAATATCCTCCTCCTCATGCATCTCCAGAATAGTGCATGGGACTCTAGATGTCAAGAGATCAATACCACTTTGCAAAGATGCAAGTGTTCCTTATCCTGATGCAAGTGCTCCTGCAGTGAATGGCGGTGAAGGCTTCTTCTCCTCTGATTTCTTCTTGTCAAACTTCTTGATCAACCTTTGAGTAAAATATACAAATGAAGTCACTCTTGCATGACTCAAATGGCTGAACCACCAAATTTTTTCTTCACCCTCAAGGTGCAGTGCTGCAATCTCAACAAATTCTTTCTATAATACTGGATGTAGTAGGAAAATGCATCCAACCTCATTCCTCAAGCTCTTTCTATGCATGAGGATGACCCATCAAAAGTGGACAAGAGAAATGTATTTCCCTGTTTCCTTCTATTGCTACAAGGTCTCCTTTCTTCTTTGAGCTGAATGAACTGTGGGAGAGTTAGATTCTCCTTGAAAGCTCTAGGTTGAGACTTATATTCTGCGAGATACTCACTTATAATCTCATGATCTAAGTTTCCTTCATCTTCAAAATAAAAGGGCATAACATGTTTATTTGGAGCTCTATGCAATACCAGATCTTCTTTTTGCTGATAGGAAGTACATGGACCTTCCTCATCTTGAAACCCTAATGTGGTTTCACTTCTTTTATCCATTCTTCTTTGCTTGACCTCCTTGGTGAGGTCCTTCTTAGATCTAAAAAGAGAGGAGATGAAACTCATTCCTCCCATAATTATAATATCTTTCTCCTTCCCTTCTTCTTCTTATAGCACATTGGCTGAAAACTCATAGGCTGAGCCAAGATGATGCTCTGATACCACTGTAATATTCCCAAATGGGGAAACTCAGCAATACATGTAGTAAAAATGCATTTTTCAGAAAGATATGCAATAATATTTAAATGCAGCCCATTGATCCATTCATTCATACATTATAACAACCAAACATAAAATGAGATTTGAAACAAATCATGGTAGCTTAGTTAAACAAGCCTCCCAAGCCATCATTACTCAAAATTCATGTAAAAAGAGGGGTTGCAACCATGAATAAAAGATATAAATACCATGAAAGAATTATTTTATTACTCCTGCAACAGCAGTAAGTTGCACATCATATCTAGAGCTGCTATGTGCCTAAAAATTTAGATCTATATCAGATCCATGCACTATACAGGCTCCTCTAATGAACCCCCTTGTGTTTTTCAGCAAAACACCATGTACAAAGTGTAGATCTGAGATCTAAGAATGCAGATCCATTGAAAATTACAGATCTAGAAAGTGTGGTTGATCTGATATATGCAGAAGAATAGCTTCCACCAATAGATCTCCAAAGTGAAGTACAGGTCCCCAACACTCAGAAAATCATCTCTCCAAATGGTGCACTGAACCACCCTACAACTGCTCCTTCAGAAATTACACAGATATGGATCAAGACTGTGCTGTAGGGGACAAAATCTGATTTTCCTGCATCCAAGATATGAAAATGAAGCTCAATACCTTCAATACTTTCCTTCCAATGGATTAGAAACCTCCTCCACTGAAAATGAGTATTGAAATGGCCTAGATATGAAGATCTATTCTCCACTTGCTGCAGCTTACTAAAACAGAAAAACCCTCAATAGGATGTGTGTTTTCAAAGGAAGATGAAGCTTTTCTGTCATCTAGATAGTGGAAAATATGGTGCGAGACTCCTACAAGAGCTACTTAATGGAAGAGGTGGGATTCCCGATCAGGAACACCCTATGCTGAACAACATACAATCTCAACTAAATAGCAAGAGACAGTTATATGTCTAAAAAGACCATACAATCAAAAAATCATCATCATAATTTAACCCCATATGGCTGCCATCCTCTTCCTTATAAAAAATGTGAGCCTTCTCACCTTGGTTCCCACTCATTAGGGTTTCCATCTTCATGCGATGAATCTCCCTCCAAAAATGCGTTGCCACATCATCAATGCCACTCCTCCATAACAACGTTATTGGATTTGGTCAACCTTGACTGGATCTCCATGCAATGTCTTCTTCCACACTCAAGGTGGCTTTATTCTAACTATCTAAACTGATCCATATTCCCACTAGATTATCTCCATTAATGTTCCACATCCTCCATACTAACATTTTTGACTTGGTCAAACTTGACCTTGTCCACATGCATTAGCCTTTGTTCACACATGAAGGTGTTTTATCCAGCTATGAATATGATCCCTTTTCCCATTAAGAGGGATTTTATTGCTTCTAAAAATATTTATGGGCCTCCTTACCCATTTATTCATCTAACTATGTGTTAAGATAAAAATTAATATTCCTATTAGCTACATGCTAATTTAGGAATATTACAAACAGAGGCATGCCCCTTAATGGAAACATTTCGGCACCTCTGCACCAAGCACAATTTCCAAATATAGGAAAGTGAAAGTACTCTTGGTACGCCTTGTGACGAACCTACACTTTCTCTCATGCAAGTTGCCACGATGGAAATTACTCCCCAACCCAACATCGATGACACAAAACATCACATATATCTTGTTAGATCCTGATGGAACATGCCTAAGAAACCTTGTTAAGGGGTTCTACCTTAAGAAATTTTACCCATGAAGGTCAGGAGGCCTCAACCCTAGAGGTAACATGCATGTAGTAGACTCTGTTTTTTTATCACAAACATCAAATACTTTCTCTAAAAAGTGCTTTGGTGTCACATATGGATCGTCCCCCCAAAAAATTATTTTGGATAAGCTGATGGAGCGTCATGATGGTATAAAAATCTAGCAGAAGCCACCTCGGTCATCTAATATCCTGACCGAGCACCATTCTTCACCAACGGAGTATGCATCGGATAAGCTACCAATAATCAGGCAGAATATGATATTGTCATCGGGCTCATGAGTGATGCCTTCAACCAAGGCATATGCCACATGCATATCTACCTGGATTCCCAGTTATTGGTTTCACATTTAAACCAAGAATTTGAAGTACCAGATTCTCAACTATTTAGAAAATATTTGCATGAAAAAATATTAAGCCGTCAATTTGATCACATTACATTCACACATGTACCAAGAAATCAAAACCAGAAAGCGGATCGCATAGCTAATCACATCCTAGACTAGAATGCATCTTTTATAAACCATCATACATAAAACCAAAAACATAAAAAATATATATCCATCATTGATACATAAAATCCATCAAATAATATAACCATAGAAACAACATCAAGAGCCACAAAAAATACATATCACGCATATATACCAAAAAATATGTGTGAGTCCAAATACAAAAGTCATGTCTCTGACCTGCAAGTCAACCAAAAATATATACATGTCATCAAAAATAAGGGAAGCATCCTCATAATGGGTGATTTCCCTGAATACAAAAGTATATCTAGGGTCGAGCCCTGCTAAGTAGACCATATGGACCCACAGCTGCACTCGATGCCAAGACTAGTGCATCAACAAACACAAAAATCATGATACGGTGTAGTGTCAGACAATATCCTCTCTCTTGAGCCATCGGTGCCTCGAGCTAGGTATCATCCAAGTTATCGACAAAACCTTGGGTTGGCATACCCTAGGTCAACCTCTCCACTCGATCCCAAGAATCATCTGGGTCAGTGGATCAAGCCTCAGTTGTAGCAAGCTACTCTATCATCTCCACCACCTATGCCTTTGCTGCTTTAGCATGAGAAATAACAGCAACATACTCAGTAGCAGTCAAGTTCCTACCCTCCCTCAAGGGTCAAACACCATCACCCGCCCCTCCACCATGAGGTTTTCCAACATCCCCCCCCCTGCCCCTCACCTCGGGTTGAGAACCTCCACCTGGAACCCTTCTAAGGGGCTGGTTTCCCACTAAGAGAGCAGTAGGATGTCTAACTTCTCCCACATATATAAGAGAAACAATTATAGTGTCAATTTCAACACAATACAAGTATAAATATACACATCATAAATACTCAACAAATGCATACAAACATAAAAAAATCCTACCTGCAGGTCCCCACGTGTAACAAGTAGGAATACCCATATATGGATCTCCCCAAAAATATATCCCTGAGTATGGGAACTCTAGGAAAATCTGGGGGTTCACCTCGAACCATGCCTCTATGGTCACATTCCAGTATCAACCCACCTCCCCTCCCCCAACTCGAGGCACCACTGGTGCCCATCACCTCATCCGAGGGTCCCAGCGAGGCCCAATAGGAACAGGAATGACGGGTCATATCAGTACCACCCTATCAAACACAATGCTGCAAAGGATGCTAGCATAGGTGAATAATTTGGAAGATCATCCTCAGACCTTCCCTAACTTTGACACCATGCCATCATAAACATGACACGCCCGGTCATAAAAATGGTCAGCCCAGAGTTGGCTCAGAACACCAATCTGAGGTCCAGATGCCCTATGTGACTAGGATGACCCTATAAACCATACAATAATAGCTAAATCACATCGTTCAGTTAGATAAACCAATAATGAGATAAGGATACACCCCTATGAAAGTGGTGACTCGCCACTATGCTGCGCCGACCAATGCTGGAGAGCTACCCTCCCAAGTGGGAGGGGGTGGGGAAGTGCCTCACCCTAAGGTAGAAATCCAGTCATGAAGTAGATATCCATCTCTGGATGCATAGGAATGTCATTCCCTCTCAATACCATCACCTTGTGCCTTTTTTTCCAGCTACGGAGCAGGAAGCACATCAGGCGATCCTACGACCTTAGGAGGTGGTTCGAGATATGAAAAGCTGGTGTTTTTCCTAAAATGAGTCAGTAAATCCATTCCTAAATCGTGTTGGATGGGTAACTAGAAATACATGAGGAACATGGTAGCGATGGCTCTAAAGAGTCCATGTGAAGCAGAAGGCTACTCCACATACCATTTTGTAGCTGGTTCGGTTAAGGTGCATTGAAATAGTCTTAGTTGAATAGTATCATCAATAATATTATTGGAATAACACCATAGGTGGAAAGTCATTACATGATTTCCAGGGTATTTCGCTTGCTTCCCTTCAAATTTTGGAATGTATGAAGGGAGGTTCATGGGCATGGGGGCCAATTGGGATTGTGTTCCATGGGATCATTTGTTAACTTTGATAGATTTGGGAGGTTTAATGATGCTAGGAAAGGTAACTGAGTATTGAGTGCCAATGTGAACTGTGAAAACACAGGAATCTAGTTGTGTATGGGGGGGTGTCTGGGGGATATTACCCTATGACGTACCCAACTGTGTGTTCTGTTGGATCCCTGAAGGGGTGGCACTCATTTTCACTCTGGGGGTTGTGGGAGGAGTTCTGTGTGGTGACCCTGACGGGGTTTCCACAGATGTGGCGTTGGGTGACCCTTGGGGGTTTCCAACTAAATATTCTCTGATAAAGGATGAACCAATAAGAGTGATTTTGTGTTATCTTTGATTCCTGAATGGAGAATGACCCGACACTCCTCCCTCTAATGTGGGGAGGTCCAAAAAATGTCTAGATCGATGAGGTCCGATTGGGTCCGTTATGGTGTCGACTCAGTTTGATTTTGGAAATATGTTTTATTTTTCTAAGAGGAGAGAGATTATTTTCAAAGAAAAGTTAAATCACATACATAAAATAAAGCGAAAAATATAATTTAAGTTTCTCCTTTAGATTAATAGTATGTGATCAATCAATCAACAAATATGGTTTTGGTTGTTTCGTGTATGATACTCAAAAATCCTAGAAGACCTAATCATCCTCACACTATTAAATGTAACTATACCTTGTGAATATATCTTCTAATGGGTAATGCAGCTAACGTACTGAAAGAACTAGCGTCGCCTTCTAGCAGCCGAAGAATCGACCAAGGTAAAGGTAAGAGGATATAGTTCTGCCTCCACTTTCACCTATAGCGAAGGATGCCCTAGATTTGGCCACTAAAGTATCTTAATCCCACATGAGCGTTCATTTCTTGATCTTCTTGGTATTAAGATACCAGTATCAAGCACTAAATGGGTCAGGTAGCCCCAAATAGTATCGCACTCACTGGGTGGATAGCCGAATTTTAAGCTCCCTAAACAGTGAACTTATATGTTTCAAGAATGAAAAAATGACCATGGCAGCTTATTGGATGCCTACCCCCAATGGTCCTAACCTAAAATATTAATTCTTATGTGGCCCCTGTGGGGAGATTTTAATGAGTTCAATTAATGGTTAGTTTTAAGGAGTCTTACTTTGCTTATGGTGTGCCTTGGTGAAACGACAGTAAGAAGAGGACCAAGGTCCTAATTTACTAAAGCTTCATATGTGTAATAAATTTTACAATCACAATTTTATAGGATGTGGATATGTGATGATCCTTTACACTCCTTCCTAATTACACTATGTTTGGTTGTTCCTTTCAGAAAATAAACAATGCGCGGATAATGGGCTTCTTACAATTTTTCCTAAGTTGAATAAATATTGCACTATAGGGAGATGGAAAACTATCAAAAGAAATAATTCATATGCGTAACCATTATTACCAAGAGGTGCAAGGGTGGCAGATATTACTTGCCTTCTTTGATACTTTGATCCTAGTTCCAAACCCTAATGCAAAATTTAAACTAAACTTAATGATTTAAAAAAAAAAATGAAAACTAGCTAAAGATGCATGGATATGGGCCACTTACTTCCTACTAATTAATCCTATGTGTTTGGTGTATATTATCAGTAACTAGTTCATTCATATAGCATGTGTGGATTTAAAAACCACTTACTTTCCCCCTAATTAAACTATGTGAATTTGTGATAATAAACTAAAATTAGAACTATGTAATAGCTAAGCTAAATTTCAGCCAAAAGCATGTCCTAATAGTCAAGAAACACCATAACACAGTGCTGGAAGATTTATTGTGGGCTTACAGTCACTTTAAAAGTGCAAAAAATGAAGAAAATAAATGAAAAAATGGCTCACTGGTTTCCATGTGCTTTATTTTAATAGAGACGCGCAAGTTTCCGCGAGTGTCTGGGCTCAACGCACGTGGGTTTTATGTGCACATAAATCTTGTCTTTTCTGAACTGGATTTCTTCAAAGAGGGTGAATGAGAGAAGCTGAGAAAAGGAAGAAACGGTCTTGTAGCAATATTGGGTAGAAGAGAGGTCCTACAAAACAACAACCACTTAGCTTAAGATGAAAAATAAGTGGAGTTGCCAATCCTGTATTGGCGCATTTGACACGAGGGTGTAAGAAATGCACGGTGCTTGGTAGGGGAGGTTTATTTCCTACAAGAAATTTCATAGGGAAAAAATGAGTTGTTAGATGGTTAGTGAAGCATCATAACATGTAGAAAAACTAGTTATAAAACATAACATACTACAATAGAGGAGGAAACAAGAAACACCAAATACAAATATAACACAAGCACAATATTGAGTTTAAACAAACCAATAATACCAATGGAGAATGAATCCCCTTTTATTATCTGTTGGTAGTAAAAGAGAGGCATAATTCTAAAACACTCGTAGTGAGTCCTTAGAGCTATGGAGCTCTAATACTCAAAGCAAGGAGGGCTCTTCCCTTAAGCTTCTTGAAACATCTCTCTTCTCCTCGAATGAGTGATCGGATAACTGAAAACTAATGCACTTATCCTTTGGGATTGAGATGTTGGATGGCCAACAAATGAATCCCTTCACTCCTTTGCTTCATGGACAACACATTGTTGGTTTTCTCATGGGAATTTTGGTTAGCATAAAAATGTGTTCTAATTTGTTCTTCTCATGGTGGTCTTTTATAGGAAAAATTAAAATATTCTTCTCTCTCAGGAAAAATTAAAATATTCTTCCCTCTCTTGGTACAATTATGGATAGTGACCCAAGAGTGGAGGTTGATTCAATTGTGTGCTACACTTTAGGTCTCAAGGTGGTTCTAAGCAGCTGTCCTTAGCGGCCTTGAGTGGAGAATATTCTTCCTGAAGTGTGCAAAGTGGTCCTGGATGGTGACCTTCCACCATACCCAGGACCACGTGACTATTTGAGGGATAGCCACGATGATTTGTGCTAATATTGAAGAAAAGGCCACGTGGAGGGCTTAGTGCTAGTGCTTTCTGTGTGTGGCTTGATAAATTTTCCTGTTTGACCTTAGGAAAAGTTAAATTTTCCAGATTTTGTAATGTTTTCATTTCCTGTAAACCCTTTTGCTTGACATTTCATGATGTCATCTACCTGTCTGATTTTCCAGTGGTAACACTTGACCATGCTCTTTATTTCCTGCTTAACATATTGGATAACAAATAGGGCTTACTACTTTCATATCTTCAATTCGTTAGTGACACCCTAGTGGAACTCGTGCAATGTCTACAGAGGAAATGCAGCTAGGTTAAGCCTTGTGATATGCTAGTGCACCTTCTACTCAAGCTGCTCCATATTATCAAAACATAATGTTCCAACAAGGATCGATACCATGTGGGTATCATTTGTAATGACTAGTTCGTGCTCTATCATTCTTGCATCTGCTGGTGCCCCACTCACTTGAGTCGCGCTTGCTTGACTCACGCTCACTTGTACCGCACTCCTGTGAAACTGTAAATATTTCAATAATTATGGATGTCCGCCAATAAATTCTTGCACTGATCTTCAATGTTACCCCATATGTGTTTGGTGAGTTTCTAAAAAATGTATCTTATCTCATAGAAGTCCCCCTTAGTGAGAACCATTGCTTCTGGGCCTGTGGACCTACTGAACTTCATTTTCTTCCATGCACCTCCACTCTATGGTTGTCATCTCTTAGTAGAAAAAGGAGAGGTGGGGATGGTCAGATTCGTAATTGTATCATCTCCATGAGCATCGATCATCACCATGAGAATCATTTATAGTCCCATGCTCTCTTTCCATTGCGTGGAGCATTAAGACTTTTCCTTGGCCATATTGTCATTGTGAACTTCCAGGGATGGATATTTCCCTATATAACTTCAATCATATGCCATTAATAAGTCTAAGGAACAAATATCCATTCATCTTCACGATCTTAACAGTGCCCCCCTCCGAGACATTCCTGACAATTTAAGGTCCCAACCAGTGCATTTTCAACTTCCCTCGGAGCTTTGCGAAATTTTTGTCATGAAAAAGAATGAGGTCCCCGTCCATGAACGTCTTCTACTTAATATGATGGTCATGCCAAGAATTTTACATGTCCTTATACACCTGTTGGTTGAACCGAATGATGAACCTATCCTCCTCCAGCGAGAGCATATTCTCAAATATTTTCTCCATAATGTCGTTGTCCTTCATATTCGTAACTACTATGATGAAGATGCTAGGAAAAATGTATTCCATTACCATCACTACTTCCTTTCCATACACTAATCTAAACAGATTCTGACCCATCAACTTCTTACAAGTGGTCCTGTAGGCCCATAAGACTACATGAATGTAGATCCAAATCATCCATGTTGACGTTGCACATCTTCATCAGAGAATTATCTAGAATTTTGTTAAAGGCTTCCGCTGTCCCATTCGCTTGAGGGTTGTATGGCATAATATTTTGTTGATGCATTTGGAACTCTGGAGTTAATGATTCGATAGTTATATTAAAGAAATGCGTACCTTGGTCACTCATCAAGATCTTCAGGAAACCAAACCTTGACAAAATATGTTCAAATATAAAATTCACCGTTATGTCTGCACTACCATTTTTCACTAGCTGTGGCTCAGCCCATCTAGTGAGGTAATCAATCACAATAATAATGTACCACACACATGTTTTCTTTCCAGGAAAATTAATCAATCCCACAAAGTCAATCACCCATTTATCAAATGACTGAAAATTAACTTGAGGGTGCAATGCCATTTCATCCCTTCGCGAAGGTCTACCAGTCCTCTGACAAACATCGCAAGTGCTGCAATACTCCTTCGAATCATTATGCATTGTGAGCCACCAAAATTGAGCTCATAGGATCTTCTGTGTAGTGGCCTTTCCTGCATAGCGACCTCTAGCAACTCCGCCATGTGCTTCAACCAAAATTTTTTGTCGTTCAGGCTCATGAACATATCTTCGCAAGATCTCGTCAGCCCCCATATTATATAGATGTCCTGCGATCAGAGTAAAGTATACTACCTTTACTACCAGCTCTTTCTTCTGCTATGTAGTGTACTCCGCAGGTGTGAATAATATAGTCAGAAACTGAATGATATCCAAAAAGTGCTCATCTTCAACCCGAATAGCGAACAACTACGCATCAGGTAATCCTTCCTCAATATCCGTTGGCTCTTCGCCTATATCGATCCCAGACAAATGATCCTGTCCTACATTCAAATGAACTGGCTTGATAATCACTTCGAATTCATACTCTTGGAATAGAAAGATCCACCTAAAAATATTCCCCCCTAACACAGGCTTGTTAACCAGGTATTTCAAAGGAGATTGATTCATGAACATTTTGAAGTGTGCACCTAATAGATAGTGTCAGAATTTTTGTAGTGCATTTACCATGGCTAGTTCTTTTCGCTCTATGGTGGAGTATTTTCTTCTCCACCTTAGAAAACTTCATTCTTTCAAAGGTTATAAGATGATCTAGATCACCTGCTCTTGGCTATGCTAAGAAAACTACCAAAGCTATTCAAGACGAGTCGACATGTACATGAAAATACTTCTTCCAGTTTTGAAAGACTAGAATTGGCACAGTCACGATCTTTTCCTTTAGCACATCGAGTCTCTTCTGACAATCATCATCCCAACAGAACTTGATATATTTCTTCAATAGTTTCTCCATCGGCGTAGTGATCTGCGCGTAGGCCTTAATGAATTTCCTATAATAAAATGTATTCCCAGGTGTCATGCATAACTTCTTCACATTTTTCTGAGGCTCCAAATTGATAATCACAATGATCTTCACAGGGTTTACCATAAATCCATGTTTACAAATAATGCGTCCTATGAGTATAGCATATGGCACATAGAAAATACACTTCTTCGGGTTAAAGGAGATTTGCACTTCTTGCAAGTATCCAACATTAGGTGCAAACTAGAGACATGTTTCTTTAACAATTCGAAGACTATCTGGTCATAAAAATATACCTCCAGAAATTTGTGGATATATTCTTTAAATGATGCGACGATGACCCTAGAAAATATGGCTAGAGAAATTTTTAATCCAAATGGCATGACTGTGTACTAAAATGATCGCCATTCAGTAGTGAAAGTGGTCTTGATCCTATCTTCCAACACTATCTTGATTTTATTATACCTTGAAAATCCATCAATAAATGAGTTGGTGTCCTTCCCTCCAACATTCTCCAGAACTTCCTCAGCGAATAGAGTCAGAAAGGGATCATGGACACACACATCATTCAACTTTTCTAGATAAACACAAGTCCTTATTTCTCCCTTATTTTTGTTTTCCTAGAATACCATAGGGATAACCCACTCAGATTCTTCCACTGGTTCAATGATGTCAACGCTAAGCATCTTGCCTAACCATTCTCGCACCTTTTCTTTGTATTTTTGGTTCAACCGATATGGGCGCTACTTGACCTACTTCACGTCAAGCTTCAAAGTGATGTGAATAAATCCCAAATCTCCTATAATGACTTTCAACTCTAAGAAATTCATTGGGAAAAAATCCTACTATTTATGCATCAATTCAGTGACCTTTATCACCATGTCGTTGTCCCAATAGTCCCCAATATTCACGAAATTGGGCTCTTCTTTTGAGCCTATGTTGAATTGACGAGTCTTAATAGGTTGTGCTATGTCTGGCATCGTTACTTCAGGACCAGTAACCTCACATTGTCCTTCTGACTTAGGAATATTTAGATTACGTGCATCCTCCTCACCTTCTTCCACACTCAGATTGTAACATTCTCGGGCTTGTTCCAATCGTGCAACCTATTCAGGTTGTTCTGAAACCCTTGGCTCAATAGTAATTCTGAATATCCTTGTTATAAATTTTTGAAGAGCATCATTAACACAATCCCATCCATCTGATAATTTATAGGTCAATAATAAACCTTCTATAATCTCATACTAATTTGTGGTTCCATGGCGCAACTCTGTTTCAAAGTACCACTGCTGACGTATCATATCCAAGGAATGAAAGAAGATATGCACTTTTTATCACTCCACCATATTACCAAGGCTGAAGAAGGAATCCCAACAGAGGTAACCACATACCAAGCTTTTGACTTGGTAGCTAGCCCTACCAAGTTGAAGGGAGCTCTCTCCAAAAGGTCACAACCAGGAGGGCTGGAGGAATTAGGGTTTTTAGGCTAGATATAAAGTGCATGGGTTGTTTCGATTTGATTAGGTTGGGTTTCACTGGATGAAGAAATTAGGTCAAGGGATATAGGTTAAGGAAAATGAGTAGGGTTGTAGGGATTCAATTGGGAAAGGTAGGCATAAGGCTTATCACTTAAATATTATTGTGATGAGATGGTTTTGCGACTGAGGAGAAGCTAGGAAGAGCATGGAAGATTTATTCTTTCTAAACAGAGGAAAATGTACAAACTATGATCAATTCCCCAAAACAGAGCATGAGCAAGCATGCCTTCTTCCTAACAAAATTGAAAGAGATCATATCATAGAGATAAAGTGAACATGAATAAAATACATTTTAACATATGAAACTAAATAAAAAACAATGATAAACATCATACCATAAGTATCCCAAAAAATAGTTGCAACTCTTCTTTATTAATTGGCCAAACTGAGTACAATAGTTCCTTGATCAACAAGTTAACATCCAAATTGATTCCAACCCTTGCTAAGAATGAAGAAAGGGACTAAATAGACATCAAAAAATAATTGACTCATCCTCAGGGTTCAAATCCATGAGGTGAGGAAGAGATCCACAAAATATTGAACTAAAAGATAGAGTATAGGGTGGTCTAAGTGACTCACTCCTCATTACATTCAAATTGATTCATTTTGGCTGAAGGATAACTTTACCTAATGAATCTACCCCTAGGTAACTTATCCTTGACATAATTACATTTACCATGATGAATCACATTAGTATAAACATGATTTATTGAAGAAGAGTCAAAATTTTAGAGAAACTTAGAAAAAATCAGAAAATTGGTCATTTCTGCCCTCCACTGTGCATTTGTGCCCTGGTAGTGTCATTTTCGCCCTCCATGTTCAAGGCCACTTTTGACTAACCTACAGTTGTCCAAATTAAGCCCAATATGGCTTGTTGGAAATCCCTTCCTGTCCTCCTTTTGAATATGCTTCAAGTTTCAAAAATAAATTTCATTCCCCCCCTCAAAAATTCATTCTCCCAAGACTGGTATTTGCACAACGCCTAGTTCAAAACAGGGGCAAAAAGGTGATTATTTGGTGGTTTTCTGAGATTTTCACCTATAAAAACTGTAAACCAAGGCTGGGAACATGGTTTTATGAGATCAATTGGTTATTAGGAATCAAATGGTATCTTTCTTTCCCTCAAAAAGTTCCCCAATCATTTGCGTAGCACCTAGGGCGTTGCGCAAATGACAATTTTTCTGCTAAATGTATGTCCCAAACAACTCAAAAATTTCTATATTTCTCAAAAAAGTTTGGAAATACCTCAAAATTTTTGGAGTGGATGATGATGATGTGTCTAGGATTTGAGGGAAGCCTCATCAATAATGTCAAATTTCTTCTCCTCCTCCATGGTTAAATCTTCAATTTTTGCATTGGCACTTTTGAGCTTGGCCAATGAAATTTTCTCCTTCAGTGCATGGTGTTTGAATTTCCTCCTCAATAGGTCATTATCCTTATTTTCTTTTGTTAGAAGATTCTCCAAATGTTGATTTTATTTATCAATTCATGTCTCCCTATTCTCATTGATCACAATATCAAGCTGCTCATTTAGGGTTAGCTGATCAGCAAGCTTAGTTGCCCTTTGTCTTTCTAGAGCTAGAGCTCTTTTCAGCTCTCTAGTTTTAGGTCTCTATCTTGGTACTTGTTCTTCTTCATCATCAAGTAAGCCATACCTATCAAGTGTTTCATATAGCATGGCTTTGGCCTTTTATGCCTCCCTTTGAGCAGTGACATACTTGAATTCATCAATGACCTGTTTAGTCTTCAATTTCTCATTTTCTTGCTCAAGGAAATGTATGACATATCTGGCCCTATTAAGATTAGTATGGAGCTCAATAATATTGGCATCCTTTCCTTTGATAGCTACATTAGTTATTTTGTCATTTTCATCCTCATCTAGGTCAACAAGCTGAATTTTTTTTATGTTTCATCAGGATCCTCCTCATTTTGACTAACTGCCTCAATGACCTTCTCTTTGCTTTTGTCCACCTGCTTTGTTTTTGTAGAAGGAATGGCCCCTTCCACTCCATGTGGAGCAAACACATGCCTGTGGCCTATCTGGTAGGTTTTTGGCAATGGCTCAACCTCGACCATACTAGCCCATTTAGGCTCAATGTCCTCAATCTTGCTAGATGACCCAAAGTCATGATGAGTTGGAGATGAAGGAGGTGAAGGGGATTGATCTGATGATGATGAATGTGTTATGGGATGAGATGGAGGGATGGAAGTGGATGGATGAGATGATGAAGGGAAATTTTGTGCATGCTAAGTGGATGGCTCATTGAAAATATCATTAGCTATGAAGGTGGTCCATGCAATGTTTAGTTGGTTGAGATGGTAGAGGACTATGATTTTTATGAGGGAATGATTGAATAAGCTTTTCATTTGCTTCTCATACTCCTTTTTTTGGGAAATGTGCCATTTTATCTATACTCTAGAAAATATAATAAGGTATGTTAAGCATCCTTACCCTAGTGAAATGCATTAAGAGGCAGATGTGATAGGAATAAAGCCTTGAAAATTTGTCTTCACATGAAAATTATTTCATTATTATCTTCATCATTGGGGCATATCTATCTAGGAGGTGGGAAAAAGGAAAGAAACTCTTTGTTTGATTTTGGTGTCCTGGTTTTAAGAAGAATTCAAAGTCCCGTTTCTTCAAATTACCTTTCTTGAGCCACTTCTCCCCAACAGTTGGGATCCCAGTGGTGGCTAAAATAATAGCAGTGGATAGAGTAAAAGTGACACCAACTAATGTAACTTGGTTGTCATGGAGTCCAGATATGAAAAGTCTAGTCAACATGGAATGGTGTTGGACCCTCTAAATTTTCTCACAAAAATCATAACAACCAACATGTTTGAAGCATGTCACAGCCAATGGAGAAGCCAAGAGTTCCCTAGTGTTGGTAGGTTCAAGTCTGAGCACTCTTCCCCCTTTATGTGGCCTCCTCACCTCTGTTTCCTCTCCTTCACTGAATGATGTGTTTTCTTCCTCTGTTACCATGGTTTTTTTGTCAAAACCCTAGGGATTAGGAAAGGGAAATTGAGGGAGATATTTTCTGGGGATGTGTGAAATAGGGAGGGGATAGGGAGTAGTAATATGATATATTTAGGATAGGGATTTAGAGATTGTGAGCCTAGGTAGATGTAACACCTAGGACTTAGGGTTTTGGGAGAAATTTATAGGAAAAGGGAATTTTTCAAATGAGGGGTTTGGGAATGGGTTTTTGTAAGTGTGGGAAGGATGCAAAGGGTAAGGGGGTGGATTTTTGGAGTTTTCAAAAGTGTAATGGGATGCTAGGGTTTTTCTTCTCAATTAAAACACCAAATTACAACCGAAATTTACAAGACTTGAAAAAATCACATAAACTTATGAAAATGGGTTTTTAATGGCATGAGTGTCTTACTGGTTTCCTGGAGGTCAATGAGTGAGTTGGTGGAGCGTTGAAGAAAAAATTTCACCACTTGAACACTTTCTAGGGCTTTCTGGTCATTTGCACCATGAATAGAGCATTTGCGCCCTTGATTGAGTATTTGTGCCCTTACTCAAGCTTTTTTTCCCTGAACTGGTTATTTGCATCCTTCCTTCAACATTTGGGCTCTCAACTCTGCTCTTTTTCCTATTTTGCCCATAAATTCACAATTTTTCTTTTTTTGAGTGATTTCTTGATGTTTGGAGGAGGAAAATGAATTTCAATTGATGTTAATGAATCATAAATAGCTAAGTGAGTTTGAATTTGAATTGAAAAACCCACTTTTCTAATGTCTCATTTCACTTTTTTGAAAACTTTTGTTGATTACCCTTTCATTTGATTTTTCTTCTTTGCAGGATGATGTTGCTTAAGTTTGGAATTTTTCACTTCCATTTTTGGCATATGTGTTTTGAGTTGGAAGCTAGGGACAAAACTTATTACATATAGGAAGCATATAATTACATAAAAAAATAAATAAGTTAAAACTATTTTTTTGAGTAAAATTACATTTGAGTATGAAAATCATACTTGAAACTATAATTACAACTTTAAAAATATCATATTTACATGTTGATAATCCTCTTTAGACAATAAATAATATTTATTGAGTCACTCTCGCACCTTTTGCTGACCTTATTGAGATGAAATGGTGCATTTTCGACCTTGAAAAATGAAACCTAATAACCTAATGGGACCTTGAATGACCTGACTCCGTGGTTGACTTTGACTGACATAAGACATAGTGAAATGAGCCTTTCAAAAGTGTTTTTATGCTCAACAAGACATGAAGGTGGGCCAGAAAATGTGAAATTTTGAGGGAGAGAGCTTTTATGACTAGGGCTACCATCAATGAATCAATTTTTTGCATGACCTAATGGAAAGATAAAAAACAAATTGAGTGGGACCCCTAAAATGAATGTAAAAAGAACAATTTTGATCACTGATGGCAGAATGCATATTATGACACTAACATCTACCTTATCAGGGATGACATCTCTTTGGTGGTGTCAAGAACGATGTATACCAAGTGCCTAAACATTGGGCCAATACGGTAAAAAAAAACTTCAAACTAAAATGCATGACTAAATAATGAAAACTCAATGACACAAACTGACTTTGAAACTAACTGAAATTGACTTGAACAATGAATTACAACTTAACTTGATTTTCTAAAAGCTGAATCTTGAAAATGGTAGAAACTCAATGAAGCTCCATGGCCTTCAATTCAGGCTCCAACTCGAGTGGTTTTCCACTTCACACTTGTAGGAATATCAAACTGATATATACAATGACGATAATTTTTCTTTTCACAATTTCAGATAAAAAAATATAGTGCTTCAGGAGCCTACCATTAACTAGACCTCCTAAGCAAATTTTCCCATCCATTTCTTCCAAGAGATATGCATTTTTTCCATTAGAAGCTACAATCTTAAAAGGTCCTTGCCATAAATTATCGAACTTCCCGTGCTTACCCTTGTCTTCATTCTTGGCATCCCGGTGGAGTACATCACTGATATTGAAATCATCTTGCTTGTTTTTTCTGTCATAGATTTGCTTGATATTTTCATGGAGTTTGGAAGTAATCTGAAACACTTCTTCTCTTGTTTACTGTAGGTGAATCATTTGGTTTATGCAGAGCTGTATTTCATTTACTTCACTTCCTGTTTCTTGTAAAAGTTTTATAACTGGGATAACCAAAGAAAAAGGGAAAACTATGTTCACACTGTAAACTACCTAAAATGGATACATGCAAATGGATTTCTTGTTGGTTACCCGATTTTCCCAGAGTACATTAATTAGCTTCTTGTGTTGATTCTTCTTATTCGCCTCCAACATGTTTTTTATTATACTAATCAAATAATTATTGGAGGACTCCGCAAATCCGTTGCCCTATGGATAATATGTTGTAGAGTGTCCAAAATTAATGTTAAACCTGTCACAGAATTCTATCATCTTCTTTTATTTGAATTCTGCAGCATTATCCATGATGATCTTTCTAGGAAAACCAAACCAGGACAAGGTGTTATCTTTTAAAGACTAAATTATAACTTAGTTTATAACTTGCCTGGTTGGTATCACTTTGATCCACTTTGTGAAGTAATCTGTGGTGATAAGTATCCATCTGCATTGAGTGAATGAGGGTGGATATATTTCACCAATAAAATCTAAGCCCCATTACTGGAAAGGAGCTTCAACTGAAATGGGATATAATGGTAAACGAAGTAGCTTACGTTTAGCTTAGAAAAGTTGGCATTCATGGAAAATTATGACCGTCTTGTACAAATATGCAAACAATGTCGGCCAATAGTAACCCGCTCTCAGAACTTTTTTGGCCATGGTCTTCCAGTATAAGTGACCTCCACAATCTCCAAGTTTGTGAAAATCCTTCATCACTTCTTTGGACTCATCTTCAACCAAGAAATTGAGTAACACTCCTCCATGATCCTTCCAGTATAGTGCACTATCTAGTATGCAATATTTTGAAGCCTTAAGTTTCAAGGACCTGCTCTTACTCTTTGAAATGCCTGAAGGAGGTTTCAAATTTTGTAAAACATCAATGATATTAGCATACCGTGGAGATTATGAAAAGAGATATGATACCTGAATAAGACTTACAAATTTTCCCTCCTCGAATAGTGTTGATATGAAATCGATTTCAAGTGCATGTAGATTTGACTCAGCCATGAGCTTGGCTAAGCCTTTCCCTTTGATCAGCTTGGTCAGCTTGATCTCAAGGTCATACTCTAAGAATTTTTCTATCCATCTACCTCTTCTTCCTTCTAGATTTGTTTGCAGGAGTACTTCTTTAACTGCTACATTTGGAACATATGCCAAAATATGCGAGTGCAGAATATAAACATGGAATTCCTTGAGTGCTTTAACCAAAGCCAAGGCCTATTTCCCAATTATGTTGTATCAGAGGGCTACATCCCTTATTGTGTCACTGAAGAATTTTATTTTCAGCTCTTTTCCATCTTTTTTCTGCATAAGTATCGCTGCAAAAGTATGCTCAGAAGAAAAAGAAAATATAATTAAATCTAGAGAATAATCGGCACTTTCAAAACTAGAGCAGTGGTCAAAGAAAATGTCACCAAGTTGAATGACTTACGAGCATTTTAATACCATTTTACATCATTCTCCTTCTTCAGCATGTCAGCTAACTCTCTAAGATTTTCTGCTAAATTGGGAATGAACCTACATAGGAAATTCATCCTACTATTGAATGCTTAGACTTCCTTCTTGTTATGAGGAAAATCAATTTGTTCTATCACTTCAAATCTAGAAGGATCTATTCGGATCCCATATTTTGAGATGATGTGACCCAAAATTTCTCCTTCTTCCATAACATATAGGCACTTTTTAGGATTTAGAGATATCTCGAATTTCCTACATCGTTGGAACACAACTCTAAAATGGTGTAAATTTTCATCATCTGAATTTGAATAAATAGTTAGATCATATAAATAAACAACAAGGAAGACATCTTTCTTGTTACCAAAAGATATGTCCATGGCATGCTGGAAATTGGCCCCAACATTTTTCAAACCAAACGACATACTGGAATATTTGAATGTACCCCATGGTGTAGTGAATGTTGTATTATCTTGATCATATTCATGCACAAGAATCTGATTGTACCCTGAGTAACCATCCAGCAATGACATACTACTGGCTTCTACAACTCACTGAATTATTTGGTCCATTTTGGGCAGCGAGTAATTGTCTTTCAGCGACACTAATTTAGATTTATGAAATCTATTTATAGTTGGATTTCACTGGCCTTCTTCCGCACTAGAACCAAATTAGAGATCCAATCAGAAAATCTGACTGGAAAAATAATTCCTACCTTATAGAGCTTGTTTACCTCCTTCTCAATAAATGGCAACAACTTTGGGTTAATTCTCCCGAGCTTCTGCCTAAAAGGCTTTTGGTTTGGCTTTATCGGGATAGTGTGTTGAATGATATCTTTATTGTACACCTTTAGATCTGAGTAATCCCAAGAAAACACGTCAGAAAACTCAGTAAAAAAATCAACATATTTAGGCTTTGCTCCAAAACCATCAAATTCCATGCTCCAAAGACCATCTTCTTCCTTAAGGTGCTGAAACTCTTGAATCTGATTTGACACAATTTTTTGATCTGATTCTTTATGTTGTTCTGAACTTTCATCTGCCTTCTCTGATGGTTGTTCAGATATAGTAGACAGATTCTCTGTCTCTTTTTCTAACACTGTTCTAATGCAATTTGAAATCTCAGGAACATCCTCTATTTCTACTAATTGACAATCTACATCATTTAATCCATAATCATTATACGAAATGAAGGACTCTAAGTCTGTATCTACAACATTTATAGGATGATTATTAGGCCTTTACTTATTTCTGATCATGTATTTCATTTTAGTCTCATGGTATAGTTTTCTCATTTGACCAAAGACAAGAATTGTTGCATAGGAAAAGTCCAACTACAGTGTACCTCTCAATTTATCCCCCCAGGATCTTGATAAAAGCATACTGAAACATGGCGGAATTTCAGCAATGACGACGTCAATTAGGACATTTTTGGCCAGGATTTCCTCTAGGGAGACAACTAGATATTTGATTAGACCCAAACAACGGACACAACCAGAATCGAAAGAATACGAATCATGATATGGGCGGGTTATGTCAAGGCCAAGATTCTCCATGATGGCTTTAGGCATGAGGTTGTGGGAGGCCCCAGAGTCTAAAATAGTATTATGAAGGTTGAATTGATGGACTTTGAGACTCAAGTAAAATGGTGGGACCTCACTATCTTCAAATTGACCATTGATTTCATAACTCGGGCTGATCATCCTCTATATTAACCATGTCAGATAAAGGGTCAACTTTCAAAGTTTTGACTACATGGGATTTATATTTATCAAATTTTACCAATTCATTAAGAGGAATAGACACCTTTAACTTTGAAATTTCTGACTCTAAATCAAAAGCTATAGTTCTGTCTACCTCTTTTATGAAAATATCCATTTTCTCAACATGATCTCTTGGTGAAACTTCCTTCCTTTGAATATCTCTTTCTTTGACAGGTGCACTTATAGAAGGATGATTGCTTATATTTTGATTTGGAGATGTAATCTCTTTACCCTTATTTTTATTGACCTGAGAAAATTGCTTCTATGGTACTTCTTTCTGCTGAATTATCTTCTTTAGAGGTGGATTTATTAGAACATCATGGGTCCTCAAAGAGTACTACCTTTGTTGGGAACTCAATGCATTCAGGTATCCTCTCTGATAATTATAATATTCTACTTATAACTCATGATCATTTGCCAATATGAAGTCTTTATCACTAGGTGAACTTGTTTTTTCCACATATTCTTCATCCCCAGTCAGAAACATGGGTTGACCATCAGTTGTGAAAAGAAGGTTCTCCTCTACTGTTGATTCTTACTCTTCATCAATCTGAGAATAGTTTTGTTGTAGTGGTGTCCTTTGTTGTTGTTGCTGTGTTTCAGGGGCTCTTTTCTCTCTTTGCTTTATCCAAAACTAAGGTTGTTGTTTTTGGCCTTGAAAGTTTGGATTTATGATTTGTGGCTCCGTCTGTCTATCTGAAATATAAATTTTATTGACCATTCTTTCCATGGTTATAAGAAAAGCATAAAATTTAGTATCATATGAGGTGGAAGGTTCCTCTTTATTGATCACTTTGCATTTAATTTTTAGTTTTTACTTTTTAATCAAGAGGCCAGCGTCAACACTCATTGAATTTATGATCATTTCTTCTAGAGTAGTGGGATTTATCTCTCTCTCAATGAGTAGGCCATATCTCGGTCAAAAGCATTAGGATAATGCAGGAGGGAAAAACCAAGAGGTGGTTTCATTTCATTTGGGATGGATTTATAGATTTTGAGTTATTGGTAATTATAATCAGGCATTGATTCAGTAGGATTGCGCTTAAGGGAATCATACTTAGCAATTATTTTTAAAGGTTTTTTCTTCTCATCCCACCTGGATAAGAAAGCATCAGTTAGTTCAACAGGATTCCTAATAGAATTAGTTGCTAGGGCACGAAACAAAAATTTAACTTCACCAGAAAAACTTTGTGCGATGATTCGCATCTTGGCATCATCTCCATCTAGCTCCTCAAGATCTATGAAAGTTGTGATTTTGGCCATGTACTGACGGGAAATGATTTCATAGTTTTCATCGAAGAGGGAAAGTATTTGGCCATATCATTTAGGTAAATCATGCAATTAGGCTAGTAAGATGAGTGGGGAAATATTTCTATAATTCCTACTGAATGGAATACTGGATTGCCAACAGGAGGGATGGGATGAATAGGTAAAGGAGTTGAAGTTGTTGGTACTGAAGTGGTAGGTATGTATGGTGAAGTCAAAGGTGTAGATGAATACACTATAATTGACTGATTTTGAGGTTCATATGAAACAAAAACTTCCCCTGGATGGTAGAATTGGATCCACTCCTTAATGTCAAGGTAAAATTTGGGATTAATTTCTTTGAAAACCAATATTTCAAAGTAATTAAGTCTAATTCAGACAAATATTTTACCTCAGATAATATTACAGGATAAAATACTATATCGGACAAAGAAGTTTCAGATTTCGATTTAAATAAAGACAATTCAAACTTCAAGTCATAAGGTATATCTTCTAGAGAAAGTAACTTAGCAGGTAGAGAAATCGATCTTACCAATGGAACTAGCCCTGATTGAATATGTGTAATTTTGATATTTATGTCTTCGAAATAAATTCTCTGGATCATCAACCAGATCGACTAGATCATGGTCTGGGTTCACTCTGGTATATCTTGTAGAAGCCAGATCTGCTATGAGGCACTGCAATTATGAAATCAACCTTATGAAACTCAATCCTATCATCCAAAGGATCAATTTCCAATAAATATTTGTCATACACCTAGGGAAAATTTGTCTTTTCATTCCCTGGCAGCGGTGCTAGAATTTTATCACTTTGCCAAATTCCCAAGGCTGAAGAAGGAATCCCAACAGAGGTAACCATAGACCAAGCTTTTGACTTGGTAGCTAGCCCTACCAAGTCAGAGAGGGCTCTCTCCAAAATGTCACAGCCAGGAGGGCTAGAGGAATTAGGGTTTTTAGGCTAGATATAAAGTGTAGGGGTTGTTTTGATTTTATTTGTTTGGGTTTCACTAGATGAAGAAATTAGGTCAAGGGAGCTAGGTTAGGGAAAATGGGTAGGGTTGTAGGGATTCAATGGGAAAGGTAGGTATAAGGCTTATCACTTAAATATTATTGTGATGATATGGTTTTGAGACAGAGGAGAATCTATGAAGAGCATGGGAGATGTATTCTTTGTAAACAGAGGAAAATGGACAAACTATGATCAATTCCCCAAAACAGAGCATGAGCAAGCATGCGTTCTGCCTATCAAGCTTGAGAGAGATCATATCATAGAGATGAAGTGAACATAAATACAATACATTATAACATATGAAACTAAAAACAATGATAAACATCATACCACAAGTATCCCAAAAAATAGTTGCAACTCTTCTTTATTAACTGGCCAAACTGAGTACAATAGTTCCTTGATCAACAAGCTAACATCCAAACTAATTCCAACCCTTTCTAAGAATGAATAAAGGGAATAAATAGACATAAAAAAATAATTCACTCATCGTCATGGGTTGAAACCATGAGGTTAGGAAGAGATCCAAAAAATAATGAACTGAAATTTGGAGTATAGGATGGTCCAAGTGACTCATTGCTCATTACATTCAAACTGATTCATTTTGACTCAAGGATAACTTTACCTAATGAATATACCCCTAGGTAGCTTATCCTTGACATAATTACATTTACCATGAGGAATTAAATTAGTAGAAACATCATTTATTTAAGAAAAGTCAAAATTTCAGAGAAACTTGGAAAAAATCAGCAAATTGGTCATCTGTGCCCTCCACTGTGCATTTGCGCCCTAGTAGTGTCATTTGTGCCCTCCATGTTTAGGGCCACTTTTGACTAACCTATAGGTGTCCAAATCAAGCCCAAGATGGCTTGTTGGAAAGACCTACTTGCCCTATTTCTCAATATGCCTCAAATTTAAAAATTAAGGTCATTTTTCCTCTCAAAAATTCATTCTCCCGAGACTGGTATTTGAGCAGCGCCTAGGTCAAAACAAGGGTAGAAAGGCGATTTTTTGGGGTTTTTTTTTTAGATTTTCACCTATCAAAACTGAAAACCAAGGCTGGAAACATGGTTTTATTAGATGCATTGGTCATTAGGATTCCAATGGTACCTTTATTTCCCTCAAAAAGTTCCCCAATCATTTGCGTAGAGTCTAGGGCGCTGCACAAATGATCAATTTTCTGCTAAATGTATGTCCCAGAAAACACAGAAATTTCCAGATTTTGCAAAAAAATTTGGAAATGCCTCAAAATTGTTGGAATGGATGATGATGATGTGTCTAGGCTTGTACGGAAGCCTCAACAAGAATGTCCAATTTCTTCTTCTCCTCCATGGTCAAATCTTCAATTTTTGCATTGGCACTTTTGAGATTGGCCAATGCAATTTTTTCCTTCAGTGCATGGTGTTTGACTTTCCTCCTCAATAGGTCATTATCCTTATTTTCCTTTACTAGTAGCTTCTCCAAAATTGATTGGCTCTATCAAGCCATGGCTCCCCGTTCTCACTGATCACAATAGCAAGCTGCTCATTTAGGGTTAGTTGATCATCAAGCTCAGCTTCCCTTTTTATTTCTAGAGCTAGAGCTCTTTTCAACCCTCTAGTTTTAGGTCTATGTCTTGGTACTTGTTATTCTTCATCATCAAGTAAGAAGCCATACCTCTCAAGTGTTTCATCTAACATGGATTTTTTCTTCTATGCCTCCCTTTGAGTTGTGGCATACTTGACTTCATCAATGACCTATTTAGTATTCAATTGCTCATTTTCTTGCTCGAAGAAATGTATGATATATCTGTCCCTGTCAAGATTAGTATGGAGCTGAATAATCTTGGCATCCTTTCCTTTGATAGATGCATTAGTGATTTTTTCATTTTCATCCTCATTTAGGTCAAAAAGTTTAAATTCTTGTTTTGTTTCATGAGGATCCTCCTCATTATGATTGACTTCCTCAATGACCTTCTCTTTCCCTTTGTCCACCTACTTTGTTGTTGTAGAAGGCATGACCCCTTCCATTCCATGTGGAGAAAACACATGCTTGTGGCCTCTCCGGTAGGTTTTTGGAAATGATTCAACCTCAACCATACTAGCCCATTTAGGCTCAATGTCCTCAATCATGTTAGGTGACCCAAAGTCATGATGAGATGGAGATGAAGGAGGTGAAGGGGTTTGATATGATGATGATGAATGTGCTATGGGATGAGATGGATGGCTCATGAAAAATATCATTAGCTATGAAGGTGCTCCATGCAATGTTTAGTTGATTGATATGGTGGAGGACTATGATTATTATGAGCAAATGATGGAATAGGATTTTCATTTGTTTTTCATACACCTTTTTCTGGGTAATGTATGTTATTTTTTATATACTCCGAAAAAGATAATAAGGTATGTTAAGAATCCTTACCCTAATGTAATGCATTAGGAGCCGAATGTGATAGGAATAAAGCCTTGAAAATCTGACTTCACATGAAAAGTATTTCATGATTATCTTCATCATTGGGGCATATCTTTCTAGGAGGTGAGAAAAAGGAAATAACCTCTTTGCTTGATTTTGGTGTCTTGGTTTTAAGAAGAAGAGAAAGTCCCAGTTCTTCAAATTACCTTTCTTGAACCACTTCTCCCCAACATTTGGGATCCTGGTGGCGAGTGAAATAATAGCAATGGATAAAGTAAAAGTGACACTAGCTAATGTAACTTGGTTGTCATGGAGTCCAGATATGAAAAGTATAGTAAACATGGGATGGTGTTGGAACCTCTAAATTTTCTCAAAAAAATCATAATAGCCAACATGTTTGAAGCATGTCACAGTCAATGGAGAAGCCAAGAGTTCGTTAGTATTGGTAGGTTCAAGTCTAAGCACTCTTCCCCCTGTATGTGTCCTCCTCACCTCTGTTTCCTCTCATTCACTGAATGTTGTGTTTTATTCCTCTGTTGCCATGATTTTTTTGTCAAAACCCTAGGTATTAGAAAAGGGGAATGGGAAAGGGAAAATGAGGGAGATATTTTCTAGGGATGTGTGAAATGGGGAGGGGATAGGGAGTAGTAATATGATAGATTTAGGATAGGGGATTAGAGATTGGGAGCCTAGGTAGATGTAACACCTAGGACTTAGGGTTTTGGGAGAAAGTTATAGGAAAAGTGAATTTTGTAAATGAGGGGGTTGGGAATGGGTTTTTATAAGTGCGGGGAGGATGCAAAGGGTAAGGGAGTGAATTTTGCAAGTTTTGAAAAGTGTAATGGGATACTAGGGTTTTTATTCTCAATTCAAACACCAAATTACAACCTCAATTTACAAGACTTGAACACATCACATAAACTTATGAAAATGGTTTTTTAATGGCATGAGCATCTTACTGGTTTACTAGAGGTCAATGAGTGACTTGGTGGAGCTTTGAAGATATTTTTTCACCACTTGAACAGTTTCTAGGGCTTGCTGTTCATTTGTGCCATGAATAGAGCATTTGTGTCCTTGACTGAGTAGTTACGCCCTTGCTCAAGAATTTCACCCCTGAACTGGTTATTTTCACCCTACCTTTAGCATTTGCGCCCTCAACTCTGCTCTTTTGCCAATTTCACCCAAAAATTCACATTTTTGATCTTTTTGAGTGCTTTCTTGATGTTTGGAGGAGGAAAATGAATTTTAATTGATGTCAATGAGTCATAAATAACTAAGTGAATTTTAATTTGAATTGAAAAACACACTTTTCTGATGCCTCATTTCAATTTTTTGAAAAATTTTGCTGATTACCCTTTCATTTGATTTTTCTTCTTTACGGGATGGTGTTGCTGAAGTTTGGCACTTTTCACTTTCGGTTTTGGCATATGTGATTTGAGTTGGCAGTTAGGGACAAAACTTATTACATATAGGAAGCATAAAATTATATAAAAAATGAAATAAGTTAAAACTTTGTTTTTGAATAAAATTACATTTGAGTATGAAAATCATACTTGAAACTATAATTACAGCTTTAAAAATATCATATTTACATGTTGATAACCCTCTACAGATGATAATGAAATGTTTTTTGAGTCACTCTCACACCTTTTGTTGACCTTATTGAGATTAAATGGTGCATTTTGGACCTTGAACAATGAAACCTAATGACCTAATGGGACCTTGAATGACCTGACTCCATGGTTGACTTTGACTGACATAAGACATAGTGAAATAAACTTTTCAAAAGTGTTTTTATGCTCAACAAGACATGAAGGTGGGCCATCAAATGTGAAATTTTGAGGGGGAGTGGGGTTTAATGACTAGGGCTACCATCAATGAATCAATATTTTGCATGAACTAATGGAATGATAAAACAATAATGAGTGGGACCCCTAAAATTAATGTAAGAAGAAAAATTTTGATCACTGATGGCAGAATGCATATTCTGACACTAACAACACCCACTTAGGTTGAGGTTCTTTGACCCAAGATACAGTCTGGCAGGATAAATTATTGCGAGGATAATATTTACCATTGTAATTCTCTATAATATTAGTGTCTACATGATCAAACTTGAGACTTATCAGTTTGCAAAATTCCTTCCATCCTCCTAAGCTTTCTCTGTGCGCACCCCACCATCGGGCTGGAGTGGACCTCATGGAAAATTCAAAAACTTCATATCATTGTTCCTCAAGCACCTTCTTCTCAAATTATTCCAAAAATAAGACAACATTCCCAATTCAATCATAAAGGGGAAAGTCACGTACCTCTTAGGTGACACAATGAAGTGTTTTGGTAACCATGTTATACCACTTAGTAGATACTTCATGCAAGCGGTTCTGCCAATGTTCCAATTCTTCATCAGAGTATGAAACACATGAACTATCATGGTGCCAACTTATTCTTCCATCAGTAGTAGGATTAATCCAATCCTCATTCTACATAGTAATCTTATAGATCTGATAAATATTACCATATTCATGTTAGATTGGTTCCGTGTATCATGCTCCTTCAGATGGGTCCAAAGGAACAAGAACCCTTGTTCTATTCTTTTCAAACACCATATGTATATTTTTCATATTGATTATACCATCCATGTCATAAGCCCAATCAAACCCAAGAAATGCAGGATATAGATTTCTATCATCAATAATCTCAATAACTTCAAAATCGAACAATACACTTGCAACATCAATATCTATGCTAATGCCATGCAATCGAACCATAGGAATGATTTTCTGTTCGTTTTCCATTCTTAGTTGAATCAGACCTTTGTAGCTTAGGTCTTTCCATTTGTTCCTAGGTATATTTTGGAAAAAAATTAGCATCTGATCCAAGATCAAGGATGACTTGGTCCATTTCATAGTCCCCGATCTGCACAGTTAACCAAATTTCCCTTCTAGTTCTCCTCTTATCTTTGTAGACCTTATTTATTGCATGATGTTCAAGTCATGGCTCCTCTTTGCCAACATAGTTTTCTATCAAATCTTGCAACCATTCCACAAATTTTTTATCCATTATAAACTTCATACATGTATGCAATAAGGATTTTAGAATAGAGGAACAAACTTCCTTCGTTTCATTAATCTCCTCAGGTTTATTCTTCAGCGGAATCAACTGTCTCTGTGTAGATGATGTTGAAGTTCCAGGAGTCATAAATTTTTTGTTTGATTCCATGAATGTTTCTTTCTTGTGTTGTACATTGAACTTAACGTGCTTGTATTTATCTTTCCGGACCCATGTATCTTCCATCGACCTCTTTCCTTTGGAGCAGTTTTCCCTGATATTTATACCATTTTGTGTTACTATGTTAACACTTGGATATTGCTTGTGCGGTTCATCTCTCGTCATCTGTATCTTTTGAGACAACTGCTAGTTGTTATTTTTTTTCATCTTAGCCAATAATACAGGACAATCTTCGATTTCATGATCAAATTCACAAAAATACTTACCATAAAATGCAACAGCATTCTGGAAATCCCTAGAAAAATGTTGAGGTTGTATGCAATTGTAACAAATGATCTGGATCGTCCAGGTCTAGCGCCTCCTCCTCAGACACACCCTTAGCCTTGGAAACCTTTGTGCATTGTTGGTGAACCTAGATCTGTGTGACCATCTACTTGCATTCTATATGCACTATGACTCTCCTGCATCATTAGATCATATATTCAACTTTTATTTTCATCATGTCCCACGTAACTGTAGTAACTATAGAACAATTTCTTCAGTGATCGAATATACTTTTGTAGTAGATGACGGTAATCACTAGAGTTCTGGCCTACAAATTTTCATATTCTAAACCATAAATTTGGCCCTATAATTGTTCTAGTGCTCAGTCCAGGCTTCAGTGGACTTGACATCCCAGTGCCCAAGTAATCTCAAAAAATAGTGCACTAATCCTTATAGTGACCCTCCTCTTTGCACTTGATGGACCAAAATTCTGACCGTATATTAGGCTGAATCTCCTTTCCCTTTTTCAAATCTTGGGGCTCCATATGCAAGCTTTCCAAATGGATTTGGATCTATTGAACACCAACACTAGTATCAGCTACCGACAACGCTTCTAACTTCGTGGCAATTTCAAGCACTTCAACATGGGTCGCGATATTCTACTGCGACAATGGAAATCTGAGATGAGGCAAGAATTTAGAAATAAACCATTCCTTTTGCTGCTCATTAAGGACCTCGAAGCTCATCTGGATTAGCATTGTATTAAATCTTTGATCTACCTCCCACACAATTTCAGTCACTAATTTCTTAATATATTTGATCTCCGTAATATATTGGAACTGCAACTTCGGTTTCTTAAACTCAACATTTAGTGTTGCCTTTTTCTAGGACTTCGTGGCATTTTGGTTCATCGAGGTGTATTTCATGTACCAAGGCAATGCTCTATCCTGCAACGTGGTTACCAATTCTTATTTCTTCATATTCTCATCCGTAATATTCTATGATCTCCATATCACTTCTGCAACGAAGCAGAAGTGCTCAGGGTCATCTAATCCTTTGAAAATCGGTATCTTGGTGCTTGAGCCATGGTAAACAGGGGAGGTGGAGGTGGAGTAACAATATGGCGATGGGTTATGATGGGAGTGTATGGTTGTGGAATTCCTACAGTGCTCTGATGGTCTCCAAACTTTATCAACGCACTTCTAGGGGTAGCGAGGTTGCTTTCTCTTTCTTCGCTCTTAGATCCAAAAAATGTACTATACTTAGATTCAACATATGTATCCTAATCTATCCTAAAATTTTTACCTTGTTGCGGGGTACCGATTTCTCTTCCTCTGAAAATCAATTTGATTGCATCCGTAGTACACCCTTTTCACATAATAGAATTTTAATCCAAAGTTTCAGTGAGTTCAATTACTTACTTCGCAGGACTTTAAAACATTTCCATTCTTCTTCGCTATATGATACAAAAGTATTGATCATGAAATTAGTAATAAAACCTCCAAGGATACTATCAATCCAATAATCAACAACCCTCGCGATATCGTTATCAGTCCCTGTCAATTTCTTGATCAACTATGTAGTCCACACAGTAGGATTATTGTTGAAATGGGTCATTTTCTTAGCTAGTATTGATAACCACTCGTGCAACTCGCTATAAAATTATTAGAAAAATATCTCGTGTTTATATGTAAATATATATTATTGTAATCATTTTTCAATAGATATGAACATATTTCTGTTTTCTTGTGTAACAAACTCACGTTCTTTTGGATCTACCCAGTCTTGAATATCTTTCTTAGATGGATTCCACATCCACGTATCCCTCAGTTAGATCTCGTTCCTAGCAATAGAACCATTTTTTGGCTTGATGGAGCCTAGACTCAGGTTCATATATGGCTGTGTGAACCAACAAGACCCACTATTATCGGTCCTTTTGGCAATGATATGTTGCGCAGACCAAAGTCTCACCTGAGGCAATATAGGGGGATGCTAGAACCAGGTTTCTGCATCTAGAGGGAAAATGGATTTTGGATTTAGGGATTTCATTCATTTCAATACTTATTAGAACTTCACAAAGAAAATATACTAATTATACAGTCATTTTTCAACACTTCTATTGAATGATCTTGCAGACTGTGTGATTTTACCTTAATAATTATAAAACAACATACATAATCATGAACAAGACTTCACAATGAAATTATAATTAAAACACTTACTTAACACATATAACATAAAATGCAAGTAAAGTAAACACATAAACTCAAAATGGAGATCCTTCTTCAAAAGTATTTCATTAATGTTTAGATATTCCCAATACAATCAATTCCACCTTGCACACTTAGCTGCAGGGGTCTACGCATTCAGATATAGAATTCCTAAGGTCTCTACGCACTTGGTTGTAGTACCCTTTTCTCTAACCCAAACCACAGAACACTGAATCAAAATAACATTACATCCAAGTGAATTCTATCATCAGATATATGATTGGTTCTTCAAGATCTATCCTAGACTCCTTATATAGTCTTTACATTTACAATACCATGGTTTGAAAACCATAAGTGGAGCTTAAAATTCAGAAAATATTCCCATTATTTTACAAAATAAGGGGCCTTAACCCATCCCAAATCCCCTAATACTCAAACATAGCTCAATTTTTCACGCTCCGCTCCTCGACCCGTGAAGTCTTTCTCAAAATATTTCCTTGAGGGGTACCTTGTCCAACAAGTCTCCAACCTATTCAAGATCATGATCATGTTATTCACTTGATTTGAGGAAGTTTTCAGCAAAACATGAGACCTTACATATATCCATATGCCCAGAAGAGTGAAATTGAACGTATGGTTGCATAAATGCCAGAGGTTGGTATAATTCAACATAACCAAATTTAGTTCTATTCTCTAGTCGTATTTGTGCACAAGAAGGATGGATCATGGAGTATGTGTCAAGATTATAGAGAGCTCAAAAATATCACTATTAAATATAAATTTCCCATTCATGTCTTTAATGAATTGTTGGATGAGTTAAATGGATAAATTTACTTTAAAAAGCCGGATATTTTTTGAAGGTCATCAAATTAGAATGTAAGACAAAAGAAATTATGAAAAATAACATTCAAAACTCATGAAGGTCATTATGAATTTTTGGTCATGTTGTTTGGCCTTACTAATACAAATTCCACATTTCAAGGTTTGATGAATTCCACTTTCAAACCATTCCTTATAAAAATTGTGTTATTATTTTTTGATGATATACTAATTTACAACAAGTATTGGGAATATCATGTTCAACATGTTGACATTGTGATCAATTTGTTGGAGGAGAAACAATTGTATGCAAAACCCTCCAAATTTTTCTTTGTGGTACAAGAGGTGGAATATTTGGGTCATATTATATCTCAAGAGGGTGTCAAGGTATACCTTAAAAAAAATAAAACCATCAAGGAATGGAAAATACCCACAACCTTTAGGAATCTTCGAGGATTTCTCAGGTTGACAGGGTATTATCGCAAGTTTGTTAAGAATTATGGGAAAATAAGAAAACCTATAAAAAAATTATAGAAGAAATATGCATTTTCTTAGACTCCATAATCAACTAAGGTCTTTGAAAATATTAAAAAGACAATGTGTCAAGATACGGTGTTAGCCACGTCTGAATTCACAAAAATTTTTATTGTGGAATGTGATGTCTTAAGAAATGACATTGGTGTTGTTTTAATGCAAGAAGGAAGATTGATTGCCTTTGAAAGTTGTTCAATTAAGGGAAAGAATTTACACTGACCTATTTATGAGAATAAAATGTTGGAAATAATATGTTCCCTAAAGCGATGATGCCCTTACCTAATGTGAATACACTTAAAGTTAAAAAAATATAATGATAGTCTTAAATACTTCTTAGAACAAATATTATCTTCATAAGAGCAACAAAAATGGGTCACAAAAATGCTGGGTCATGAATTTGAAATCATCTTCAAAAAAGGGAATACAAATTTTGTTGCAGATGCACTTTCAAGAAAACATGAGGACATGGAGTCATTTTAGAAATTCCTTGTAGATTCAAACTGCTAATGATATTTATCTAAATCAAAAGACTTGAATCTACTCTACCAACTGCGAAAACAATTAAACGATTAGGAAATCACGAAACATACAAGAGAAAGAATTAAATCAACACAAAAAACAATTATTTCAAGGGGAAAGCCACAACTAAAAACCCCTCCTATCTGTATATTGCATTAGTTAGAAAGTTAAAGAAGATTACAATGCTTTTCTCAAGCCCAAGCAACCTCTAGACTATCACAATCTATCTCACTACTCTACAAGTTAGTCCTTGTCAATACTTGACCAAACACAAGCCTTCCCAAGTCTTTATTTTCTTGCTCCATTTCATTTTGAATTATCCCCTATTAGTTAGGAAAATTATTCATCCATAACTACGTAACCCTCCATAGCCCTTCCTTTGATCGCATGCAACACATGTACAATTTGGATGATTATACAACTGATAGTAAGCTACCCTTGAAATCCAATATCAAATAGGTAACTCATAGAACACACATGCATGAGTTATTTATGGCTTATTTCTTAGTTAAATGGTTGATCATGAAGTACACACCCACTTACTAGACCTCCTGCTAGTTCCTCCAACAGTTGGAACTAGTTTAAATGACTTTAACTCAGTTGTACTAAATGAAATAATTACAACTCAAAATAAACTCAGCCTAGGCTCCTATAAATTAGGAACCACTCTACATGACTCAATTTAGGCCCTCAACTTGAATTAACCTAACCAACTAAGTAAAACTAACTTAGTTAAATTACAATTTTCTCCAAGTTTAATTCAAGGGAAAATTAAATTAGGATCTTTCTTGATGTCATTTTCAACGCTCCCTCTCAACAAGAAAGGGATTATCATGTTGATATTGCAATAAGATGATGAGCTTATTGAAAAGAGTTGCCTTCACTAAGTGAGCATGCAGGCTATTTTTGGCGCAAGTCTATTTTTAGACTATGTCTATTTTTAGACACGTCGATCATATTCTATGAGTTGCAGGATGCTATTTGAGGATGGTTGGTCAAGTTGAAAAAATACATGGACTTCTATTTTTAGAAATATTGGGAAAAATCTATTTTTAGATTGCCAGTCTAAAAATAGATATGTCGAATATTATTAGCTCTTAATAATATTTGGACTCTAAACATTAAATTATTCTCTTTGAGCACTTCAGTTAAGTGCACAGATGTGGCACAGGAGCTGACAGAAGGAATTACACTATTCCTGAGGGTTAAGTGGAACTATTGCATGGAGACTTCACTTAGAACTCATGTGACATATTTTGGTGGAGTTATAGAAGTAGTTGGTGGAGTTGTGTTCAGTTTAACTTAGTTAGACACAGTTGAGCTAGTTGTATCTAGTATAACTGATTGATACAATAGTGAGAGTGATGTGAATTAATTAATAATTAATTCACTAAATATTAACTCATTAATCAACTGAAGAATACATCAGTTAACTACAGTGCATGGACAGTTTCATTGGAGACCAGTGGAGAGATAGGTGAAAGGGAAAGTTGACTATCAGTTGTGACTATAGTGATGCATTGATTGCATCCAACACAAAGTAGAGATGCCAATGAGGATTGCATGAGAAATGTTGGAAAAATTAGAGTTCATTCAGAGCCATTCTTCAGCAGATATTGCGCAGTAGAGTCAGGCTAGCCGGTGGCGAAGATCGGTGCATGGATTTGCTAGATCGGCCCTGATTAGTGTGTAGCGATTGTATTGTACTGAGAGCTTGTGAGAAGCTTTGTATGAGGATTTTTACATGATCTATATGACATATATTATATACATATATTTGGGGTTTTTAGCTTCAGGCTTTCCCGTTAAAATATTGTGTTCATATGTGTGAATTTTTATGGTTTTAATGTGTGCATGCAATTGATTTAATTTCCGCATATGATGATCAATAGTAAAAGAGATTATGTATTGTGCATGAAGTCAAATAGTGTGTTATCAGGAGAATATTGGATGTATAATGCATTATTTATATAATTTCTACATGGTATCAGAGGTATAATGATCATTGGAGAAATTGCAAATCATTGAAGCGGTTGAGTTTTGTGCTAGTGGAATTTGAATTTGCAGCAGTGTTTTCTTGGTGTCGAAGTGGAGATTTATTTCAACGGATTGTGATTGGAGTATGCCCTTTAGGGCAGCTCAAATTATATTGCATGGAAGGACAGGATGGAGGTGGTGCTGGAGGATAATGGGTTGAAGGAGTTCATAGATGCAGAAATTCCAAAACCTGCTTCTGGTGATGCTGCCGCACTTGACGCATGGCGAAAGAATACAACAAAATGTCGAAGGATTTTGTTGGAAGGTGTGAAGGATCAAATAGTTTCCAGCCTTCATGGTAAATCTTCTCCATTATTTATCTGGAAAGCTTTGACATACTTGTTTGAAAGCAAGAACGACCGGAAGATTTGAAAAACGAAGACAAACTCAAGCAAAAATAGGAGAAGATAGAAGTATGCCCAAGTGCCTCACCGAACTTTGTCTGGTGCGGGGATGGTGGGAAGTGTGGGGGTTCTTGTGGATAGAGGGGACTTGACGGAAGCTTGGCTCTCTTGCAAGGCTTCCTGGGAGTTGGAATTCCTGTGGGGACTGCGTCGATGGTCGGGAGAAAGCGCTGGGATGGGAGCAACTTTGGTCGGATCTTGTGCAAGAGGAGATAAGGCAGAGTACCAGGGATGGATCTTCATCGAAGAATGAAGATGAAGAAAATTTCACTTTGGCTGCCAAATCAAGGAAGGGGAAGGGAAAGAAAAATCCTTCTCAATCCGGTGCGAAAGGCAAGAAGCAGGACATGTCCAAGGTGAAGTGCTTTCACTGTCACCAACATGGACATTATGCCACTAATTATCCACAGAAGAAGAAAAATAAGTAGGCTGCTGGATTTGCAGCCGGAGAGGCCTTAGCCTCGTAGTTTGAGCTGGATTTTTCACTAATATCATGCTTGGTCTAGAGTGTGATGGGATCAGTGTGGTTTCTTGACAGTGGAGTGTCTTTCCATATGACTAGAGACAAATATTGTTTTACTGATTTGGATGAGAAGCATCTTGGAGTGCACATCGAGATGGGAAATGATGGTAGATACAATGTGACTGGTATTGGGACTATTTCCTTTGAGAAGGAGTCTGGAAAAACTTTCATCTTGAAGGATGTCATGCATGTTCTAGGATTGAAGAAGAATCTTATCTCTGTGGCGATGTTGGAAGACAAGGGATATGATGTTGTCTTTAGCGAGGGAAAGGATTTCCTGCACAGGAAGGCAAATGGTGAAACCTGGAAGATAGGGGTTCAAGTTAAGAACCTTTATTAATTGCAGGTAGATGGTTGCGCAAAAATGGCAGGCAAAGCATAAGGAGTGGTGAGCCGAGATGAGGCCGAATTGTGGCACAGGAGATTGGGCCATCTTCACCATGGCGCTTTGAAAATTTTGCAGCAGATTTTACCAGGCTTCCCAAGGGTAAACTTGCGCAATCCAATCGGTGCAAGGGATGTACTTTGGGAAAATTTGTAAAAGTCACCTTTCATGAGAAGGATAGTCGCGCCACGACGATCCTTGAGAGAATACACACAGACATGTGTGGACCTTTCTTAGTAGCTTTGACAACAAATCACAAGTATTATGTGATATTTGTTGATGAATTTTCTCGTAAGTGTTGGATATTCTTCATGCAAAAGAAGAACGAGACATTCTCAAAGTTCTGTGAGTTCAAGGCACTGGTTGAGAAAGAGTCGGGGAAGCAGGTGAAGGATCTTAGGAGTGATAATGGTGGTGAATTCATCTCTGGCGAATTCAAAGACTTTTGCAGTGTAGAAGGAATTCAAAGAGAGCTCATAGCGCCTCATAACCCATAGCAGAATGGGGTCGTGGAGCGAAAGAACATAACGATCATGGGTGCTGCATAGGCAATGTTGCATGATCAGGGCCTTCCCATACACTTGTGGGATGAATATTGCAACACTATGGTTTATGTGGAAAACCGTTGTCCTCATAGAGTACTTGGCATGAGTACACCCGACGAGGTGTTTTCTGGTAAGAAGCCTGATATTTCTCATTTGAAGATTTTTGGCTCACCTGTTTACATTCATGTGACGAAGGATGCCAGGAAGAAACTAGAGCTGACCGCAGAGGTTGGGATATTTTTGGGGTACACAGAAACACCCCACAACTATCATGTGTATTTTCCAGACAATTGGAAGACTGTTGTGCGACGGGATATCAAATTTCACGAGGAGAAAGCCATGAAGTGTTCGTTTGAGAGGGAGCCACACTTGCATGTAGATGAGGAGATATTAGTTATTAAGGATGAGCCTCAGGATGTGGATCAGCCACAAGAGGAGGTTCATGGATTGGAAGAAACCACTCATGCAGTGCCAAACATCAGAGGGTGGAAGCGCACTACAGAAGCTGAGCGACTGAATCTTGATGCAGAGAATATTGTAGGAGCACCTACATCACAACGCAGATAGAGATAGTCACTTGACCGATATACTAGATACATGGCTCTGATGAGAAAGTGTATCGTGACAAAACCATTTTCTTTCGAGGAAGCTGTAGAGGACCCAGCATCGATAGATGCCATGGTGGAAGAGTATGATTCGATTGTCAAGACAGTGCATGGGAGATTGTCCCAAGGCCGGAAGGGAAATCAGTGGTAGGTTCGAGATGGATCTACAAAGTGAATCAAGCTGCTGACGAGAGCGTCGAGAATTACAAGGCAATATTTGTTGCCCAGGGCTTCTCACAGATCAAGGGGATCGATTATGAAGAAACCTTTGCACCTGTCGCAAGGTATTCTTCCATACGAAGCATCCTTGCTCTCTCAACGCAGATGGGTTGGTAAATTCCTCAAATGGATTTGAAGATTGCGTTCCCCAATGAATTCATTGAGGAGGAGGTGTACATAGAGCAGCCCGAAGGTTTCGAGATCTTCAGCAGCGAGTCGCATGTGTGCAGGTTCAAAAGAGCATTGTATGGGTTGAAACAAGCGCCTCGTGCTTGGTACACACAGATAGATAGTTATTTCACCGATCTTGGATTCACCAAGAGTGAGGTGGATCCGAACCTATACCAGATTGTGGTGGAGGGTAAGTTGCTGATCATTGTACTTTATGTAGATGATTTGATTTTGACGGGTGATGAACAGTTGATACTCTCATGCAAGGCTGATCTTGTAAAGGAGTTTGAGATGAAGGACTTGGGCCTCCTTCATTATTTCATGGGATTGGAAATTTGGCAGCGTAGTGATGGATTGTTTGTGTCTCAAGGCAAGTATGCTCGGGAGATACTAGAGAAGTTCAACATGCAAGGCTGCAAGCCTATCGACACTCCTCTTCCTGGTGGTTGGAGGAAAGAGGATGCTACATCGGCAAAGGTAGTAGATGCCACTGTTTACCGACAGTTGGTTGGTTCGCTCATGTATCTAGTATATACATGACCGGATATATGCTATGCCGTTAAAAAACTTTCACAATCTATGGTTAAGCTTACTAAGCTCTTTTGGAAGGTGGGGAATATTGTATTGAGATATCTCAGAGGCACATCAGGATATGGATTGTGGTACAGACAGTCAGATGAGGTGAAGATGCATGGCTTCATGGATGCAGATTGGGCAGGGAGCCCAACGAACAGAAAGAGCACATCTAGAGGGATATTCAGTATCGGGTCTACAACATTTTCTTGGTACAGCAGGAAACAAAGATCCATGGCACTCAGTTCAGCGGAGGCCAAGTACATGGCAGCAAGTTTTGATGCATGCAAGGCTATATGGATGAGGAAGATCCTGGTCAGGTTGTTTGGTTCACACTTAGATCCTATTGTGATATATTGCGATAATCAGAGTTGCATTAAACTCTCAGTTAATCCAGTATTTCATGATAGGTCTAAAAATATTGACATCCGGTATCATCATATCAGAGGTTGTGTGCAGTAGAATATCATGTTACTTTCTTATATTCCTATGGAGGATCAGGATGCAGATATCTTGACGAAGGCGCTCACCAGGAGAAAATTCGAATACCATAGAGGCAGGATCGGGGTGGCAGATAATCCCTATCTTTTTGAGAGGGAGTGTTGAGATTGCAACAAGATGATGAGCTTAGTGAAAAGAGTCACCTTCACTAAGTGGGCCCGTAGGATATTTTTGGCGCAAGTCTATTTTTAGACATGTCGATCATATTCTATGAGTTTCAAGATGCTATTTGTGGATGGTTGGTCAAGTTGGAAAAATAGATGGAATTCCATTTTTATACATATTGGGCGGAATCAATTTTTAGATTTCCAGTCTAAAAATAGATATGTTGAATATTATTAGCGCTTAATAATATTTGGACTCTAAACATTAACTTATTCTCTTGGAGCACTTCAGTTAAGTGCACAAATGTGGCACAGGAGCTAACAGAAGGAATTACGCTATTCCTGAGGGTTAAGTGGAGCTATTTCATGGAGACTTCACTTAGAACTCATGTGACAGAGTTTGGTGGAGTTATAGAAGTAGTTGGTGGAGTTGTGTTCAGTTTAACTCAGTTAGACACAGTTGAGCTAGTTGTATCTAGTATAACTGATTGATACACTAGTGAGAGTGGTGTGAATTAATTAATAATTAATTCACTAAATATTAACTTATTAATAAACTGAAGAATACATCAGGTAACTACATTGCATGGACAGTTTCAGTGGAGACCAGTGGAGAGATAGGTGAAAAGGCAAGTTGACTATCAGTTGTGACTATAGTGATGCATTGATTGCATCCAGCATAGAGTATAGATGCCAATGAGGATTGTGTGAGAAATGTTGGACCAATTCGAGTTCATTTAGAGCCATTCTTCAACAGAGATTGTGCAGTAGAGGCAGGCTAGCAGGTGGCAAAGATCGATGCATGGATTTGCTAAATCGGGCCTGATTAGTGTGTAGCAATTGTATTGTACTGAGAGCTTGTGAGAAGCTTTGTATGAGGATTGTTACATGTTCTCTATGACATATATTATATACAGATAGTTGTGGTTTTTAGCTTCAGGCTTTCCCGTTAAAATATTGTGTTCATATGTGTGAATTTTTATGGTTTCAATGTGTGCATGCAATTGATTTAATTTCCGCATATGATGATCAATAGTAGAAGAGATTTTTTATTGTGCATGAAGTCGAATAATGTGTGATCAAGAGAATATTGGATGTATAATGCATTAGTTATATAATTTCTACATATCATATACCCCAATCTTGCCTCTATGGAACTCGAATTTTCCTCTGGTTAATTACTTATTCAAGATATATACATCATATTTCTCCATAGGAATGTACTCTAGAAACATGATCTGCCTCTACACACAATCTCATAGATTGTGGTACTAGATGTTAATATGTTTGGATCGATCATGAAAAACCATATTCTTAGAGAGTTTGAAACAACTTTTATTATCATAGTAAATCACTGTAGGATCCATATTCTAGCCAAGGAACCCAACAAGGATCTTCATCATCTAGATAGCCTCAAAAGATGCTTGAATAGAAACCATGTACTCTCCTTCTGCTTAACTGGGTGCAACTAATATCTGCTTCCTGTTGTACCAAGAAACTACCGCTGGCCCAATACTGAAGATTCATCCTAATGTGCTATTCCTGCCTGAAGGAATCCCTTTGCAATCTCCATCTGTGAAGCCTTGCAACCTCACTCCCTCTATCCATCTGTACCAAAACCCAAACTAAGTGGTGCACGTGAGGTATCTCAACACATTCTTAGCTACCTTCCAATAGAGTTTGTTTGGTTTAACCATTGATTGACTAAGTTGGTTAACTGCATAACACATGTTGGATCGTGTGTTCACCAAGTACATAAGTGAACCCACAAGCTTCCTGTAAATGGTAACCTCCACCACTTCGCCTGAAGTAACATCTTCCTTCCTCCAATTCCCTAGTAGAGAAGTGTCCATGGGTTTGCTACTCTCCATGTTAAAATTCTTCAGTATCTTGTTGACATAGTTTCCCTGAGAGACAAATAGTTTCCCATCTTCTTACTAATTTTCAAAACCAAAGAAATAATTCATGAGCCCCATGTTTATCATCTCGAATTGTCTTTCCAAATACTCTTTGCAATTTTTTATTAGGTACTCATCACCTGTTAGAATTAAATCATCTAAATATAATACTATAATCAATAGTTTATCTTCAACAACAATGTGGTGAATTTTTTCATCTTCTTCACTTTTGGTGAAGCCCAACCCAGTGAAATAATTGTTGATCCTGGTGTACCAAGCATAATGTGCTTGTTTCAATCCATACAATGCTTTCTTGATTCTACACACATGTGACTCTTTGTTGAAGGTCTCAAATCCTTCTGGATTCTCTATGTACACATATTCCTCAATCACTCCATTGAGGAAATATGTCTTCACATCCATATGGTGTGTCTTCCATCCCATCTGCACTGAAAGTGCTAGAATTGATCTGATTAAATAATAAATTTCTCTTGGAGAAAATTTCTCCTCATAATTAATTTCCTCCACATGAGATAACCCCTTGCACACAAATATTTCCTTATGTTTCTCAACACTCCCATCTGTTGATTGCTTCACCTTGTAGATCCACCTAGAACCTACCACTAGCTTGTCCTTTAGCCTTGGGACCACTTCCCAAGCATTTTTCCTGATAATGGAATCATATTCCTATACCATGGCATCAACCCATATTGGTTATTTCATTGCTTTCTCAAATGAGGATGGAAAATTCTCTACACTCTCACTCATCAGAGCCATGTATCCAGTGTAACGATTAGGTGAAATCCTCTCCACCATTATTGCTCTCGAGAGCCTTCACTTTCCTGCCATTGTATTTATCAAAAAGTTCTTTAAACTAACAAAATTTTGAGAATGTATGGTATTTATTCTACATGAAGAATATCCAGCACTTACGTGAGAAATTATCTACAAATATTGCATAATACTTGTTCTTGGAAGTGGAGGTTGTCAAGAAGGGTCCACACACATCTGAGTGAAATATTTCAAGGAGTGCTCTAGAGAAGGAAGAGAGAAAGGGACTATAAAAAATATGGTGGAATCCTAATCATCCTGCTCCAACACCTCCTTCCTCTCTAATACCCCCCACCTTGGTGGACTTGGTTGGCTAAAGAGGAGAGGCTAGTCAGGGTGGAAAAGTGTATATTCTCATTAGGATATGATAATTAGTATATGGTTGGTTTCTAAGGATCACATACCTCTTGAAAATGGCAAAGTGAAATGTAGAGATGCAATGTCGTATAGTGACAAACATGTACAATGTATTAATGAAGGCATCCCAACTTAGAGAAACCTCATGGAATGGAATTTTCAACTATCCTTATCATGAAAGGTAGCTTTGGTGTAATTCCTTAATGTACACCCTTTGCATATATCATGTTTCTTTAGTGCACCCTTGGGAAGTCCTGTAGAAATATGTTTCATGAACTTCAAAGCTCCATGGTGCAAATGGCCAAGTTTTCTATGTCATAATTCACCGATTTCTTAGCTCTGCACTTTATCTGCTTTCATGCTCAAAGCAACACAGTCTTTTACATCTAATTTTTAGAGGTTCTTCACCCAAACCGTGATCCCCTTCACTTTCTCCGTGGAAATGTGATGAAGGAAAGCCTTTTATTTGATAAATATCACATCATAGCCACAATATTCCAACATAAAAACTGAAACTAAATTCTTATTCAGACCTGAAACATGCATGACATCTTTTAATGTTAGAGGATAACTAGAATCCCTCTGAAAGTAAAAATACTGATACTGATCATGTTATACCTTCCATCATCTCCCATCTCGATGTACATCTGGAGGTCCTTCCCCTCTATGTCACTAAAAAATTCTTTGTTTCCCGTCATATGGAATGAGGCTCCATTATTAAAATACTACACATTACGCGTAACTGATGTCACCATGCATGCAATGTGGGTGAAATCCAACTCAAATTGTGAAGCTATAACTTCACTTGCTACTCCTCCCGAGGGATTCTTGTCAGACTTCTTGTATGGACACTTCATGGCATAATGTCCCAGCTTATGATAGTGAAAACATTTAATATTCCAAAAGTCCTTCTTCTTGCCTGCCTGACCATAGTCTCCTTTCAATTGGGATTTATTCCCTTTCCCTTTATTTTCCTTTCTGGCCAAGTCACAGTTCTCTTGATCATCATGCTTGGATGAGGTTCCATCTATGGCATTCTGCCTTATATCTTCTTGCACCAAGTCAGACCACAAATTCTCCCATTTTGGTAGCTTCTCTGTTATCACCAAAAATTGATCATCTGGCCATTTCTAACTAGATGGATCGAAGTAAAACATGTAGGTAAAATAGCTCTCACTATAAGAAATAATTTAGTAAACCATATTTTATTAATTTATTTATGGTTAAAACATGAAACCCCATGAGGAATAATTAAATAAATCATTATTTATTTGATTTTCCTCTATGAATAATTAATTAAACCATTCTTGGACAACGCGGTGACTTGTTGTCTCTTCAAAACACATGTGTTTATGTTATTTTATGTGGTCTGGATCAGCCATATCTGTATATACGGGTATTGATTTGGCGGATATCCCCTCTGCGAAACCTTCATCGGTTGAACCCTCCTCTACGGAACCTTCCTCTGCGGAACCTACAGTAAGAAATTATGGGTGCTCCATTTGCAGGAAACCCCGGTTTAACTAATATTCCTATTCATATTTAACCCAATTATGAGAAATAATTAGATAAATAATTATTTAAATTATTTTTCTATAGGAATAATTAATTAAATAATTATTTAGTTATTATGCCTTGTTAAATTTGACTAAATCACCTAGGAATAATTAAAAAAATAATTATTTGTTTATTATTATTTAACCACACACACACACACACACACACACACACACAAACACACATATATATTCATGCTATGGTTCACAAACATATTGTTCCCACACACATATGTACCCACTACATCCATCGGAAAATCTCGACAAAACCTCTCGAGGGGATCTAACCGTTAGCCATAAATGCGAGGCCTAACCCCAAGGGTGTTAAGAATATTTGATCCCCTGACCTCCCAAGTGACAAAGTACTTAGCAACGAGGACTCCACTAGTTGAGCTAACCCTTGGGGATTTCTTTAACCATATTCTTATTGTTTCTAAATAAAGGTATTTAAAAAATTTAAATATCTTTTCTCTCCAACAAAATATAATAAATTATTCCAAGAAGTTAGATCTAGATTATGGTTAATAATATTTTATTATTCTCTATTATTGAGGATAACACAATATTTTGTTATAAATAAGAATAACATATTATTCTTGAATATGATCATTCTCATTGTCGCTATCATTTTACTTTTCCATTTGTGCTCCCACTTGAGTTCATCGCATATTTTGGGTTTTCTACATCATTTAGAGAGAGAGACTCATGAAGTTGAAGCATTGAGGAAAACCAAGAACACATCCCATTTGAGGGGGATTGGTAAAATTTACTTGTTTCCTTCACTAGGTGTTACATAATATTAAAAAAAACATTATTTAAAATTGTCTTGTCTGTTGGTTATGGATTTATTTTGCATCTGTTGTTATTTATTTTTGTTGTTTAACTAATTTTTCTGCATAGATTTCGGTTTTTACTGAATTTATTCTCATTTTCTATTGCAGATCTAAAGGGTTTTACAAGAATTTCTATTGTTAGGGCTATCAATCACTTGTAGCTAAAGTAGGATATTTTCGTACACCTTCAATAATATTTGACCTTAAAAAATGAAGACTCCATTGTTGTAATTTATATTCTTGGGTGACCATCAGCTTTAGCGATTAGGGTTTTTCTTCAGTTTTTCAGTCTCTTGATGTTGTTTTATAACTTTTTCCCCCTAATTTAGTCAAAATTCTAAATTCTGAAAGTTCTTTGGTGTTTTTCGTAGGTAACAGGTACGAGCTGCACTGGAGATGACACTTTTACTACAGCCCACCACTCGAGAACTTTTGTAGCCTAAAAAGTGAGATTTCCCCCATAAATCACACTTATCTACTTAAAAAGTGTGAGATCACCTCTTAATAGATCAGAAACTGCAATTTGGAATTTTTTTTCTGAGTTTTTCTGAACTTGTCAGGGTTTGTCAAGAGCACTATTTTGGGTTTTCTGACCTATGTTTCAGCTTGTCTTAGGCTTGGATATGCTCAGTTTGTCTCCTTGAAGTAGAACCAATCCTCCTAGGGTTTCATTACACTTCCACCTTTTTAGGAGGAGTTGAGCTGAGTAGGTAGTCTGAGATTTGCAAAGTTTTCAACCATTGTTTCAGGGTCTGTTCCATCATTTTTATAGATCCTTAATATAGGTCAGTGTTTCATCCAAAGCTCCATCTTGAGTTTATTTTGTTCTTTTCCCTTAGGGTCCACTTGTTTTCCCTTGGTTCTTTTACCTTTAGCCCTATCTTTTGTAGCCATTTTCCCCTCTAGTTTCTTGTTGTTTTCTACATCATTTCCAGCAATGTCAAGTCATTAGATCCCAGTCTTATCGACATTAGATATCTTGTCCATTTTAGTGTGTTTTGAGTCAATTTCCCCCCCATATAGTATGGTTGTTTAATAGCCTTTTTTGGATTTGGATTTATGCATGATTAGCTGTTTATTTTACTGTCATTTTAGTTTCATTTACAATTTTTCAACATTTTTTATTTTTTAAATAACCGTTTGGGCTTAATTAAAATAAACACATGGCTTACACACACTCACACCTTAAGAAAATATCATTTGGTTTACATCACCAAGCCAAGACATAAACATCATAATTTAATTAATCTGCCATACAGATCCTTGTTTATCACTCTTCAACATTTTCATGTCAATTGTGTCTTGCCATAATTGCATGCCCAAGGTGTTTGTCATGGAGACTCCAAGGTATTCACCCTCATTTTCTATTAGGATGTCGCACACCCCCCCCATAGGTTCTGAGTTAGTCCTCCCTAGAGTCCCCATTTCAACTCTGGTTCTTCTGGTTCATCGAGTTCTTCCTCTGATTCTGCTTCTTCTCAACCTCATACAGTCACCATGTCAGGCACCAATGCAAGTATGGGAAACCAACTAGGCAGTCGCTCTGGCCCTAATCCTGGATTCAATTTTGGTGGAACCACTACCAGATCCATCCTGAATACTCCTTTTCTACATTTCATGGCAAGTTTAAGCATTCCTGATTTTATCTATTTAATCAATGATCCCATTTGTTATGATGTTGGTTGGACAACTATGCCAACCAAACTTCCTTCTGACATCCATAAGTTTGAATGAAATAGTGGAGAGGACCCCACTAATCACGTCCACTCCTTTCATGTGTGGTTTTCGTCTAATTCCATCATCGATGACTCCATCTGTCTTCAGTTATTCCAACATATTCTCATTGGAGAAGCTGCAAAGTGGTACCTTGACTAGCCCGCTGCATCTCATTTTTCTTTTGTGTGGAATGAACAAAGTTCGTACCTCAAGTAAAATACTCCAGAAGACTTGGAATATAAAAAATATTCACTGAGGATACAAGTATATATATAAATGTATGAATAATAATGATGATGATAGAATTGAAAGTGAGGGGTCTGCTTATATACAAGGTAGGTACCTATTCATGGATAGTCACGTTCCATTTAGACATCCTTCTTCAACCTAATTACTAACTAACTAATAATTTTTTATTTTTTACATTATTTATATCATTTTATCCATAACATTACCTTTCTCCTCAAAAATATTTTTCCTCAAAGCTTTTTGATGAAAAAATTTTGATTCTCATCTTGGAATCTTCGTTGATATTAGACGACATGATCCTTAGAGTGATATATAAAATTGTCGCATGGAGGAGGGATCATACCATCCTAGATAAATCTTTTGTGGAATCTTGTGGTGACTTGAAGCTTGTGATGAATTGTTATCACATGAGTGGATTTCACTAACATTAGTGTGCTTCGGAACATTAGTTTTTTGTTTTTGTTCTGAATACATAGCCTGATTGAGTTGCCTACTCTCGTGATTCTGATTTCGACAGGGAACATTTTTGGTTTGACATTACCTTATTAGGTGTGGTAATTTTTTTATTTTCTTCTGGCGAGGATGTTATTGATTTGGTTACAAAACCTTCACTTGAGATGTTCATCATCTAAACTGCAACATCTAAGTTTGTATTTTCTACAACTTTCTTGTCTTCTTCTTGAGTTGTGACATTTACTGGATCAGTATATGTTTCTTTCTCTTCAACTTGGACTTCTACATTAGATTCTTCCTTCTCGATAAACTCTTGCATCTTGTTTTCCAATGAAAATTATTCATTTTTGTCAATGGTGATTTTGTCAACTCTCTTTGCATATTTTGTATCACCTTTCTACCTTCTTGAAGAATTAATTTTGAAATTTCTTGTATGTCTTCAGGCGTCATTGAATTTGGCTTCAAGGTAACGTCCTATAGCACTGTATTTTTCTTTTTGTGGGAGAATGTCAAAAAATTATTTTTCATATTTAAGATAAAAGACCCTATGTTTTCCATCCAGGGTGAACCCAACACAATGTCACTATCATCAAAAAGTAAGGATTAAATAAATAATTTCGATATAAATGTATAATCGCCAATGTTTAACTATAAATCCGTTATTTTGTGTTGTTTTTTCCGAAAATGTTTAATTTTTTTATTATATTTAACTCATGAATCACCAATTGATTTGCAATTTTAGGCATTATATAATTTTTATCCTCGAGAGGTGAGATAGAAATAGTGACATATTTTCCTGCAATAGACCCTTTAATTCTAAATAGCACTGAAGCATAATTACGTGAAGTTTTTGGAAATCTTCCTCCCTTCAATTTCGAATTAGATGCCATTTTATTTTGTTGATAATTTCATCAAATGATACTTTGACTATTACGGTTATGTATTCCTTTGTAATGAACGAATTATACAAGTGAAAACACACTTTTCTTCAATATGCCTTGTATTATACTCTATCCCTTTGTGAATAAACCTCTATTTTATTTTATTTTCTTTTCTTTATTTTGTATTGAACGTTGTAAAATTCTTAATTCACTCTTCCTTTTTTATAAATGCCATTTTTCCTTAATTTAACCTTCACTTTTTTTTTTCTCTATTATTATATATGATTATTTTAACTCTTTCTTTTTATATTCTTTTAATAATGTTTGTTTTTTGTTTTTGTTTTTTGTTTTTTTTCTCTCAAAACTAGTCTATCTTTCTTAATCAAATGTACAATGTTTTTTAACTTATATTCTTTAATAAATAATCCCCAAGCTTGGTTATTATAAATTTACAATATGTATTATAATAACCATTAAACAACTTTAACTTAAATTTTGAATTATGAATCAAATCCTTTGGATGGTTGTGATTGTACAAATAATACAATTAGGTGGTTTCTTTTGTTGTAAAAGTCGTAGTGTGTGTTGTTTCAATTACCAATAGTCCCACGATATACACACCACTAAATAGAAATTCTTGGAGCTAAACCAATGATAGAGTGTTAGAGAGATTTGAAGCCAATGAATGTTCGATGGTGCGGCGGATGGAAGTAGGGACGTTGATGGCTATGGCTTGGGGCATCAGTAGTGCGTTGGCACAACGAGGGTTGGAAGCAATTCGTTTTATGAGTGTCACTCGTGTCAGGCTTGTTGTGGTGATGAGAATAGTGGTGACAGAGGTTGGAAAAAATGGCGTCGATTTAGTTGTGGTTGCGTGGTGGCATGAATGGAAGGCCATAATGGAAATGGTTTGGTCGTAGGTCGTGTGGCTGCAGAGATGATGAGGTTAGGTTGGTTCGGGTGTGGTAGGATGCTAAGGTTTATAGGATGGCAGGTAATTTTTAATTTTGTTTTTATAATTTTATTTTTAAATGTATTTACTCTTTCCTTTTTATATATATAAACCCATTTTTTTATTCTTGTCTTTATATATATATATATATATATATATATAACTTTTATATCTTTTTTCAAAAAAATTATAATATTTTCTTTTTTATTTTTTATTTTTTAATTCTTTATATATATATATATATATATATATATATATATATATATATATATATATATATATATATATATTCCATTTTTTTCTTTTTATAATTTTTTCTTTTTCTTTTATGGCCAAGGGCCTATTGGTGAAGATGGAGAAACTCCAATTTGTGGTAGCGAAACACTTCAATGGAAACAATGTTGTAGAATTTGATGGCGAAGGACCTAGATCAGAGAGTGTAGCTCGCTACAACGGTGAATGGCCAGAGGATTGAACTACTATGATACCAAATGGAATGAACAAAGTTCGTACCTCAAAAGACCGTTGGAATATAAAAATAATCCATTGAGGATACAAGTATATATATAAATGTATGAATAAGAATGATGATGATACAATTGGAATTGAGGGGCCTGCTTATATGCTAGGCAAGTGCCTCTTCATGGATAGTCATGTCCCATTTAGACATGCCTCTTCAAAATAATTACTAATTAACTAATCATTATTTATTGTTTACATTATTTATATAATTTTATTCATAACATTATGACCCTTACTAAATTATTTCTGTCATATTTCTAGTTACCCTCCGCTATGATACCGATACCGAATTCTTGACCACATTCCCTTAGACTTCTGCCACCTGCCTTTCTGACCATGTACAATAATGGAGTAGAAGAAGGAGCATGTGTAGAGCTCCTACATTCGATGACCATGTCTATATGGATTGGTTTCTTAGAATGATCTTAGCTCCCATAGGTAAATATGTCACATATCATTTTCCTCAGACCGAGGAAGAAGCTCTCCGAGTTGCTTTAAAATATGACTTGATCTATGCCCAATCAGGTTAAGTATATACTATTTTATTGGATCTTCCTAGACCTAGTGGTGCCACTGCATCGGGCATATCACGCCACCAACAGTATCGTTGGATCCCTTTCACACCCATCACCATATTCTCATCCTCAGATGAGTTATGGTCACCCTAAGGGGGGGACCAGTTCCTCCAACACCTATCCCCCTCCAGGAAACTTGTATCCTAGTCAAAGCATGTCTTATGCATTTTACCAACCACATCAACTGATATCAGGGCTAGTTGTTGCTCAAAATTTACCAGAATGTTGTCCCATCTCCTTTTTATCCTTATGCACAACCCAAATCTCTAGCCCTCCGGCATCAGCACCCCCACCTCTCATGCCTTCTTAACCTTTTCCACAGAAGCCACCTCCTCCTCAAGGTCAAGTGTATGCTCAAAAGAGCACGAATAATCCCCCCAATTCCATGAAAATGAATAAGGAGAAAAGCAACCATAACCAAAAAATGCATAGTAACCAACGTCACCAAGGTTCTCAACTGAATGCAACCCAGGGGAACCATCCTAATACCACAACACAACAACAAGGGGATCAGCCCAAGAATAACAAGGCCATTCATATGAACAATTCATGTTGAAGTTGTGGTGTACATGGAAATTACACACATGATTGTCCCCTTTTACGTCAGATGTGTCAAATTTGGGAAGCCTAAGCAACATATCGAGGAAAAAAACCCACGCAATCACTTCCTCCAAACATTGATCCAGATCAACAGACTGTGTTCACTAATCCTTTCCCTCAGCAAGAATACGTTGCTGCCCAACCATCACAAGGTCAGGCCACTTCTTAACCTTAGCACTTTGGTAATCCTGATTACCAGAGTCTTATGATTAACTCTGATGAGGTCAATATCGCTAATGTCAACCTTCGGATAAGGTCGTGATAATACGAAAAGAAACCTATTATGTCTATAACCGAGTCCCAAGCCAAAGTACCCATAGAGTCCATTCTGACACCAAATGGTCCCTTACAAATCCATTAGCCTCAGTAAGAGTTTATTCCCAAGATCCCCAAAGGGTCATTACGCTGCAATTCTGCTTCTTCGAAAGCTTTATACACTTACAACATAATATATGACTTGGCACAATCTCTTACCGCCATGTCAACACTGGAATTTACCAAGATGTGCCCATCCCAAAAAAAATATCTACTATATTATTTAGGCATTGTGGATCCTTCAAATGATCATTTTTTCATTTTTGATGTTGACAAGTCATAACATCCCCCTTTACCCTCATTTGTCGCTTTCCAAATACAAGTAAAGATCTGCAATGCCACTTTCTAGCAATGTATCATTGATGAGACCACATCCACCTTTGTGATGTACACCTATGTTTGGAAGAAATTTGAGTCCTTATATTTGTCCCCATCCACCATCACTTTGTATGCTTGATACGTTCACCCTTCACAGCCCCTTGGAATGTTCCGCAAATGTCATGTCATACTTGCAGGAAAAACTGTTTATATTGACATAGAAGTCACTGATACCCCTTTGGATTATAATATCCTCTTAGGTCATATCTACACATATGCTATGTCAGTTTTCACATCTACGGTACACCATAAGATGTTCTTACCCCATAACAGAAATATCATCACCATCGATCAATTGACATATTATGAGTCAAAGTCTCAAACCTCACCTAAGTCCATCATATCTTCAGTGGCTGATAAACAATCAATAGCACCTCTCACCAACGTCTCACTTGAAGTCTATAAATATTCTAAATTACTTGGTCCATTCTCTAGTCCCTCCCCCCTCTTATCACCGATCCCATCTCATCGAGTGTTTGCATGTTACAAGCATCACGGGCTAACCAAAAGTGGCTCGGTATGCCTAGTTAGAAGCTTGCACCTTCACAGCCCACTGTTATTCACTCAAAACAACCATTAAGATCATCTCCTCAAGGAAATTCCCCTTCTGCTAGTGTCTCTCCTCATATTTTTCAACCAGGAACGGTTCCCCCAAGACTTAACCATTTGGGAGCCATTCCTTTAGGCCATTATCCTTCAGGTTAGATACCATTTTTTAGCTCCCCCATCTGGAGTATTTATATGCCTGTTATGGATACGTTGAGTTTATTCAATTTGACTCTTGGGATCCCAGTTTGGTACATTGATCCCCCAACAAACACTCCACCTGGTCAACTTAAACCATATACCGCTTTGACCCTGGTTCAACCGGTCACGGTGACCCCTCCCTTTACTTCAGTTCCACAACAACTTTAATAGGAACCCACTCCTATTGACAAAGCATCTGATGAGTAGGGAAAAGGCAAAAATAAGGAACCCAAGGACAAGGCTCCCAAAAAACTCCATCTCCACCTAAGCCTCCATAGCCGACACCTCTGTATGCTTTGTGTGATGTTGTTAGGCATGACACCAATAACTATCCCGAGCTTCCTCATCTCAAACTTGTGGTCAATGAAACATTTCCTAAATCTGAAATCCTGGAGGTCCATATTACCTTACTTGATTCAGCCAAGAAACTAAAATCATTACGCATGAATCACCCTTGTGCTTTCTACGATCATTATGGCCACCATTCCCATCATTGTCCCCATCTCGATGAATTTCGTGATACCCTTCATGTGGTTCATGAAATCGATGCCACTCATAGTGGATCATCTACTCCTCTACTTTTGAGTTCTATCCCCACAGCTTCACCAGAAGCAGAGTATTTTTCTACACCCATTTTGATATCTCCCCTCAATGTCGAGATGACAAAATCTTCAGTCACTATTCTCTATTTGTCATAATCCATGAGATCCATGGAGGAATACCCCTCTAGGGCTTCCCATTATGTTTTTGTCAAACCTCCCTCGTCAAACCCCCTGGTCTCAATATTGGTAGATGCTTCATCTACTAGCTCTTCATCTACCCATAGTAGCGATGTGTATGAAAACCATATTTCTCATGAAGATGCACCAGGTAGCTTTGCCGCATCAATAGGTCTCCCTTCCTCTATTTCTCCCATGTTCCATTTAGATGAAGACATTCTGGAAGCCATGACCACCCTTGATTTTCCTTGGGATGATATGTACCATCATGCATACTTCCTTCCATAACAAACCCATGACCAATATGATGTGGAATCTAAGGAATTCATTCATGGTGAAGTCGATTGGTTTAGAAATCCCATCCCTACACCAGATTCTTTCAAAGAAGGAAACATGGCCAATATCTCTCTATTGTGGAGGTAAATCCCCTCTGCGGAAAGAGGCAATCCCTACTAGCCCAGACCGGGTCTAGCAACAATCGTTCACGCTATAGTGCAGGTTCCTAATTGTAAATAAACCAACTAGTGATGAAGGCTTACCCGAGATCCAACGCTATTGCTCGTAGAGAAAGTAGTGCTCCCGTTCCTTAGCTCTGGCAGATCACAATCCTCACGATCTCCGTGATCGAACACCTGCACATGCCAGAAACAAAACAAACGTAAGCGTAAAATCCAGTATATGCAACTATATGTCAGTCAGAGAAGACATAACTCAACATCATAATCAACAACAAGAGTGGAACCATAACCAATAGTCGCTTATCATTAATCAATCAAAGAAGAATACAACCATAGCTCTGACGCTGAATTCTCCTTCGGAGGGTCGCCAGTGGAACACGTCTCGAAGAAGCCTACCGGGGATGGGACAAACCTCTCTCTTCGGATGTCTCGAGAATGATCTCCTTGCTTGGATTTGGCCTTAAGGGAATAAATCAAAGCTCTTGTAGCATTAGGCTCTTGGGAACTTGGAGACTAGCTATTCAACCATTCAGCCCCTTCATCAATGGATGAGGGCTATATTTATAGAGGAGAGGAGGAGGTTGGGATCCCTACAATAGTGGAAGGGAGGCCTTATCCCTTGGGAGGTTCCTCATATGATGGAAACAAGAGGCCAAAGGAGGAAGGCCGTGGTTATTCAGTCGAAACCACTCCTGATGACTCATCCACGAAGTTGTTGTAATCGAAACTTCGCCTCTTTTTTTTAAAAAAATTCCAAAAGCAGATTGGTGTGGGTGCTTAACTGGGACAAAGCGCCAATTGGCATGGGCTCAGTGTTAATTTTCCTCATTGGCGTGAGTACATAACGGGCTACCAGCGCCAAGGAAAAAACAAGTGTTTTTAGGGGTCTGCTCAGGAAATGATCAACAGAAGAAATGTTGTCCTCATGGAAAGGGATGCAATGATGGTATTTGCAAGTCATGAAACTGCTTATTGGTCACAGAAATGACCCTCCAATGGGCGAGATGGGGATTGCAGGGACGGTGACAAATTACTGTGTAACAGATTCCCCCTAAAGCATGAGGCCCAAAAGAGAGAGAGGGGTGAAATGCTTTACGAGAACGTGTCCAACTGAAAACACCGCCATCGGAAAACCTGCGTAGAGAAGTACAACTGATATCTCAAATACAAGATATATACGTGGTATGGGTGGAGCCATCCATAATAGAGTATGTAATAATCCAGATCCAAGGTATGGTCGCAGCCATCTAGTAAGGATCGACAAATAGACTCAGGTATGGTCGTAGCCATCCAGTGAATGGGTCATGTAACCAATCATAATAATCCACAAAATTGTAGCCTGGATTCCAACAGAAAAAATCCAGGGTCTTGCGCTCCATCTCGACCCGAAAAATGTACAAGCTCAAGCATGCGAATATGTGAGCTAAAGTCGAACATGCAAGAACATCGCTTGATTACCAACCAATGATGAAAGCTGTTAACAGACGCGAGAGGTACCACCAATAATGACAATGGTCCTCAAGGTACTATAGGTACAATCCATGGTGTTTGAATCAATGAGCTGGTGTCGAACACCCGTAAAATCACTCGATCGGAGGCCAATGATGAAAACCTCACGCCGAATGCGAAGAATCTGCCATTGAGGCATGCAGGCTCCAAGGTACCAGAAGGGAGTCTCTAGATCAGCTTCCTGGATAATGAGCTGAAGTCGACAGGAAGTGACCTTGATCGAAGGTGGGCCATAGTGTTTCCCACATCATCGACACGAGACAGAGGAACATAATGTCTTTGTGAATCAAGATCATATGAGAATCAGAGGAAGGTTGAAATCTGCAGAGGTCAACTTCTCTTGAACATATCGGCAGCACGACAGTGGATTTGGAATTATTTGACATCAAAAGATCAAGGGTCATGATGACAAGGTAAAGAGCAGATGAGAGGTCAAAAGGGATCACCCAAACCCATGGAGGCAAGTGGAAAACGAGATGAGATGTCCCCAACCCGACACGAATGCAGACAAGTGCCATGTTCAAGAGCGACATACTGCCGACACGACAATGATACTGGTTCCATTTTCCCCCACCATTTCTGGCGAGTACCTCTTTATTTTTATACAAGCTTGAAGAGGATACCATATGCTTGCTATATAAGTTCGTCCTTCGGACGAATCCATCCTAGTGCATTTAACGAGCCCTAGGAAGGAGAAACTCGAATATCATCATTACGACTGAATCCAATGTCATTTAGGTTTAACGAGTCTGACAAAGGAAGAACTCAGCGTCTTTTCATGTTTAGAGAGTTTGAAAAGACAGCGGAAAAGTAAACTCCAACGGTCCCTTTTCGTAAATAGTTTCTCAGATCCGAAAAGGTAGAAAACTGTGTTTGAGAAAACCTCCTAGTCGCGATAGGCTAGGGTATTCCTTTTTCGTGAGTAATCCATCCTAGCCCGAAAAAGGGGTAAACATATACTGGGTAGATGTTGTTTCGTGGCCACTTTAACGATATCAAAACGATAAGGGCCTCGGCAATATTTTCATGTTTAGAGAGTCAGAAAAGATCTGAAAGATGAATCCACTTGGAGGAATGAGTGGTATAAAGGGTAGCAATTGGTTCTGGTAATGGTGGAACTGCTCTGAACAAATAAAGGTTAAGAGGCTGCCTAACAAGACTAATCATCGCAGCGGTTCCTCAGGAACGGGTAAAACAACCAAGGGAAGGCATATGATCGGCCAAGCAAATAGTGACGATGGAATGAGAAAACCAAGGCTCATCTGGCAAAAACAGGCTGATAAAATGACAATCACAAGAGGTAAAATGGAAATGGTTTCATTTTTACACAAGCTTGAAACAAAGATAAACTATGCTTGAAACCGGTTTCATTTTGACACAAGCTTGAAATGGAAACAAACTATGCTTGAAAAAGCAAGCATGCCCCCAGCATGGTGACTCAATTCGAGGTACATGCCCCCCAAGCTTCAGTCCATATGAAAGGCAGATGGAGTGAAGGCTCAATTTATGATATCTAAGAAAGACTCGACTGGGATTTTACGAGATCTTATCAAATACTCGAATTAAACAGGAACGTGTTTAATTGTTTTAATGAGGTTGACACATTAAAAGAACTATCCTCAGAAGAGCTTGTTTTATTTTTTAAGGAGCTTGACACAAGAAAAAAAACTCTGCTCCGGCCAGCTTGTTTCATTTTTTAAAGAGCCTTATACAAGAAAAGAACCATCCTCCGACCGTCTTGTTTCATTTTTTAAGGAGCTTGACACAAGAAAACGAACTATGCTCCGACAGACCCGGTTTCATTTTTTAAGGAGCTTGACATAGGAAAAGAACCATGCTCCGAAGGAATTCATCATAATGAATAAGAAGTCAACGCTTCCAAGATTTCCACTCCCGATGGAAGGAAAACATCCTGGAAGTCAGGACCTAAAGCCCCCATCACACGATGCACGACGACACTATCACTAAGTACAGGCACGGGGTAGGTAGAAACATAGTTGACCTGCAGTGGGGCAGATGCAATAGGTGGATAAAAACCTAGAAGGGATGATGGTGGGCCAGCTGCCACATCAGAACCAAAGAACGAAAGCTGATCAATGGTCATGATCCGTACTTCATGTGGAAAACAGACCACACGAAAAAGGGAGGAGACGAGCGCTCCCATGGCATAGGTGTAATCGCACCCCAAGAGCAGATTGAAATCCAAGGGGCCTGGAACAACCATCATGTCCATATGGATGGTTTTACCTCCCAATGTAATAGGTAACCTTGGAAGGATCCCTAATGGTTGACTCGTTCTTCTGTTAAATGTCAACAGATTCTGCATAACAGGCGCAAGCGGCGGTGAACCGAAAGATTTCCAGGTAGTTGAGGATAGAAAACTAACAGAGACGCCTTCGTCTATAATGGTGCTGGGTACGACCAGACCAAAGGCCTGTACTATTATCTCGAAAGGCACATAAGACGGAAGGCGGTATCCTTCAAATCGACTCCAGTCAAAGGAAGCGACCAAACTATTCGGAGGGGCTACCATCAAACTGAGATGGTCTTCCCCTGGTGTTACGATAGAAGAAGAAGGAGCATCCTCTACAACCTCCATCTCGAAGGTGGGAGGAGTATCCTCTAGGACCTCCATCACGGGAGGCGGAGGAGCAGCTTCTTGAGGTATGGGGACAGGAGAATCTTTCTCCAAGTCCGAAGAATCTGAAGAAACCAGAAGAACATGAGGGGTGTGAGGTCCACTCTCAACAGAAAAGACCTGGTGTACCGTAGACGGAGCCAGCTCAACCGATCCCACAACCAATGGTTGGTCGGGAATGGATTCATGAATTTGAATTTCCGGGGGAGCAGGATCGACCAAGGATGACTCTTAACCAATCGTAGGATCAGCTGGTGGAGGACTCACAGAAATATTTTTGTAACCAGCCGGAAGGCAAGGTACTGAAACAGTTGAGTTGTCCAAAACTCTCTTGGCTTCATCCATATATGGACAAAGGTGAATGGCATGGTGCCCTTCACACAACTTACAGGGATTGGTAATCTTACCCTGCTTATTAGGAGCCTTACCAGCACCAGCTGAAGACGTGCCCCCAAATTGACTCCCTGAAGCCAAAGGCAACGTCGGGTGACCATTGGACCATACTTCAAGCACCTTGGGAATGCCAGGGTAGTCTCGAAGAAGATGGTCTCCTGTGCACAACATGCAAGGGAACTTGACTTTCCATGGAGTGTTGGAAGGTTTATCAAGAGGAGACTTCTTAGGTGCAGTAGCCGCAGGGCTAGCCTCTCCTTTATCATACTTCTTCTTCTTTGTCTTCTTCTTCTTCTTCTTAGCCACATGGTTACTCGAATCTAGGCTTTCACCAGGCGAAGTAGAAGAGGAGGACGTAGAAACGGGCGAAGAAGGGGAGAGGTCCACCTTGGAATCAACATGAAGTTTTTCATGTGGAGGAACTGATTGAACAGAAGCCGAGACATTCAGGACCACAGAGGTTGAAACAACCAAATAGGAAACCCAACAGTTAACCCAGGAAGGGACAACGTTGCCATATAAGGAGCACCAACATTTCCAAAAGGAGGAAAAGGACCAGGATTCCTATTGGAGGGGATTCCTTGGTTGGTGAACTCCGGAAAAGTTGCCATATAAGGAGCACCGACATTTCCAAAAGGAGGAAAATGGCCAGGATTCCCATCGGAGGGGATTCGTTGGTTGGTGAACTCTGCAAAAGATGCCATCAGAAACGATCTTAGAATAACACCCTAAGGAAACTAACTCTAACCCGGAATATTTCGTGGGCAGTTAATTTTTTAAACATTGAAACAAAACTCTACCGTTTCATCTTTTAAGAGTCGAGAAACAGGAAAAAGGTGACTTTATCGCTTTTAGATTGGAAACAAGCGTGAAAGGACAAGCACTTGATGACCTTTTCAAATTTAAAGAGTCAGAAAAGATCGAAATGACTACTCAGGAATTCTAGGCAAAGGGTGTACCAAATAACCGTGAACTGCAATATACACCTTGGTTTCAAAATAAAAGAGAAATCAACCAAGGACTTAACGTACGTGCAGGAAATCTCCCTGAATGCTGTGTCTGGTGTTTCACGGGTATAGGGCGGCAAACTCAGCTTCCTATGGATAAAGGATAGAAACCCAGTGGGGTCTCCCTTTATATACGCGACGGTACAGGGAGCACAAGTCTGTACTAATGCTGTCTAAAGCCAAGAGGAGAACGACAGCTACTAGGTTTAAAGACGTCGGAACATGTCTCTAGCTTAGACCACTAAATGTTGCATTAATGTTTCAATGCTTCCTTAGGTTGATTGAATAAATTTTATGGTTGATCTTCAATTATGTTTCGGTTTCAGGCCATAGCGAGTGCTATGTCTCAAAATCTCGTATATGTAGCTATATGATAAAAGAAATCTTTGAATTCGATGAATGCTATCTAGTTAAGGGAAGAGCTTCAAACAATGATGCAACAAACAACAACACTGTAAACGAAATTTCCAAAACTAGATGACTTTCATTATCCAAAAGTATTCTAAAACATTCAACGACATGAACAATGGAATGTAATCTATGCAAAATCCTCTTTTTCGAAGACTATGCAATTGTAATCTATGCACAATTTCCTTTTTCCTTTTCAAATGAGAAGAATGCACTCAATGCATTTTTCGACGAAATGAGAATCTACTTAATGCATGCTTTTAATAAAAGTTAATGCAATCAAAGCGATTTCTAGTTTTCAATCATTAAACAATGTAATCTAAGTTCAATGATGGATCTCAAAAAAATACTTTTCAATGCAATGTGATCTAATGCATTTTAACAAAAAGAAAACTATGAGACGAAAACTAAAAGAATGAAAATCTCCTTAATGAAGGATGAATGCAAAAGAGATGTAAAAAAACACTAAGAATGCAATCATTGTTTCAAACACTTTGTCACAAAATCCCTCAAAAGGCGACAAGACATATGAGGTCAAACACAAAGAGGACTTCCAAATCAAGAGACCAAAACAAGGCATTCATTCCCTTTTACATAAAACAATCATGGAAATAAGACATTTCAAACAATGAGCAATGTAATCTATGCTCATATAGAGAAAAGACCGGAAGTGAAAGACACACTGGTGAAGGATTTAGGGATAAAGTCTCAATTTTCACACACCCTGAAATTGGCCCGACTTTGTCATTGACAACTAGCGCCAACTGGCGCAACTTTCTCACTGAAAACTAGAGCCAATGCACAATTGGCACGGGTTGCTAACTGACAACAAGAGCCAATGCTTGAAAATGAAAAAATAAAGAATTTTCTCCCAACCAAGACCAGACTCACCACTTCAAGCAGGATCTAAAACAAATCCAGAAGCAAAGTACTGACCAAAAGAAACTTCAAAATAAGGGTAAACCCTAGCACCTACAAGAGATGGCACGACTGTCTGGCTATAATCCGCACCAGACATGGGATGGCGTGAGTGATGAACTAGCAACCCGCACCAGTTGGCGCGACTGTCAGGGTGGAAACCGCACCAATCAAGCCAACCATGAAAGGATGAAAAATCAGAAAAATAGAGGTCAGATCTTATCCTCTGGGGTTGAACCAAAATCCAAACACTTAGAAAAGAGCCAGCCAAAAGAGCCAATCAAGCAAGTAGAATCGAGAAACAACCAAAAATACAAGACAATACTCCAAGTGTTCAGTTCATAAACTAAACCGGAGATTGACTGAAGCAGCTTTGATCTACTTCACTAATGCAGAGAAATAGCGTTTCGAAGGCTATCTAGCTAACTTCAGGCTCCTTCTGTAGTTTATAAAGCAAACAACAAGCTAACTCCCTAGTGGATTCGCCAATTTGTTGTGGAGGTAAATTCCCTCTGCGGACAGAGGCGATCCCTACTAGCCCAAACCGGGTCTAGCAACAATCGTTCACACTATAGTGCAGGTTCCTAATTGCAAATAAACCAACTAGCGATGAAGTCTTACCTGGGATCCAACACTGTCACTCATAGAGAAAGTAGCGCTCCCGTTCCTTAGCTTTGGCAGATCACAATCCTCATGATCTCCGTGATCGGACACCTGCACATGCCAGAAACAAAACAAACACAAGCGTAAAATCTAGTATATGCAACTATATGTCAGTCAAAGAAGACATAACTCAACATCATAATCAACAACAAGAGTGGAACCATAACCAATAGTTGCTTATCATTAATCAATCAAAGAAGAATACAACCATAGCTCTGACGCTGAATTCTCCTTCGGAGGGTCGCCAGTGGAACATGTCTCGAAGAATCCTGTCAGGGATGGGACAAACCTCTCTCTTTGGATGTCTCGAAAATGATCTCCTTGCTTGGATTTGGCCTTAAGGGAATAAATCAAAGCTCCTGCAGCATTAGGCTCTTGGGAACTTGGAGACTAGCTATTCAGCCATTCAGCCCCTTCATCAATGGATGAATGCTATATTTATAGAGGAGAGGAGGAGGTTGCGATCCCTATAATAGTGGAAGGGAGGCCTTATCCCTTGGGAGGTTCCCCATATGATGGAAACAAGAGGCCAAAGGAGGAAGGCCGTGGTTATTCAGTCAAAACCACTCCTGATGACTCATCCACGAAGTTGTTGTAATCAAAACTTCGCCTCTTTTTTTAAAAAACTTTCCAAAAGCAGATTGGTGCAGGTGCTTAACTGGGACAGAGTGCCAATTGGTGCAGGCTCAGTGTTAATTTTCCTCATTGGCACGATTACATAACGGGCTACCAGTGCCAAGGCAAAAACAGGTGTTTTTAGGGGTCTGCTCAGGAAATGATCAACAGAAGAAATGTTGTCCTCATCGAAAGGGATGCAATGATGGTATTTGAAAGGCATGACACTGCTTATTGGTCACAAAAATGACCCTCCAATGGGCGAGATGGGGATTGCAGGGACGGTGAAAAATTACTGTGTAACACTCTCCTACCATTAAAATAAAAATTTTAGATAAAGAAGGGTCTAAGAAAAAATTACCTTAGGGGCACATTGTACCCCAGAAGAAATTGAGGCTTACACCAATCTCTTCAAGGAATTCTGTAATTTTTTCATCTGCCTTTATTCTTAGATGCTCGAACTTGATCCCACCATTTTTTAATAGTACCATATCGACACATGGCTCGATGCCATTCCTATACATAAAAAGTTGATACCCATCAATCCTTCCATACAAGAGGCTATCAAATCTGAAATCGATAAAATCAAGTAGGCTAGTTTTTTCTATCGCATTGAATATACCACATGGGTTTCCAACCCGGTTCCCGTTCTTAAGAAACAAGGCACAATTTTTTTCTGCACTAACTTTCCTGACTTGGAAAAATCTTGTCCCAAAAACAGCTTACCCATGCTGTTTATTGACCAAATCATTGATGAGTGTGTGGGGCATGAGGTTATGTCCTTCATGTATGGATTTTCCAGATACAACCAGATACCTATCTATTGTGCTGATGAAATTAAGAATGTGTTCATTAGTTCGTGGGGAAATGTTTCCTATAGGTTCATGCCTTTCAGTTTTAAGAATGCCAGAGCCACCTTTTAGTGGGCCATGTCTTATTGGTTCCATGAATTGGCTCATATTATCCTTTCTTACCTTGATGACCTCACTACTCATTTTAGGCTTCTGGCACAACATATTCATGATTTTTGTACCATTTTTCTCCAATGTCGCAATTATAATATCTTCCTTAACCTGTTAAAGTGTGTCTTTTTCATTATAGTCGGTCGTATTTTGGACTTCGTTTTGTCCAGATATGGTATAAAGCTTGATCCTCTAAAATTTCAAGCCATACTTGAACTCCCCATTCCTCGAACCTTGTGCTAGTTACAAATCCTCCAAGGCAAAGCAAACTTCCTTTGTTGGTTCATTCCTAACTATGCCACCACTGCGCATGGGTTTATTACACTCATTCGATCTAACATTATATTTTTTTGGGATGCTTATGCTAAACAATATTTCGATGCCTTGAAACATGCTCTCACTTCCACTCCCTTGATTAGTCCACCTAAATTTAATAGGGACTTCATCATGTACATCTCAGCTTTTTCCTACTTATTTTCTGGGGTCCTCATCCAGGAAGATGTTTCCATAAATGGGTATATTATCTGCTATGTCTGTAAGAACATCACGAGGCCCCTTGTGTCCTATTATAATGAAGAGAAATTGGTGATGGCCATCATGTTCTCAGTCAAAAAATTTCGTCATTATATACTTATGCATGCCACCAAGGTCATGACCAATTATAACCCAGTGGCTTTCCTCTTAAGTCAAAAAATAGTTAATGGGAAATATGCCTGTTGGATTGTTATATTCCATGAATTTGATCTTGAATTTGTCACACCAAAGAGTAAGAAAGGATTGTCCCTTGCTGAAATAATTTCTTAATTTCCTACTGGTGCATGTGATCCATTGGTTAATGATGATTTACCTGATGAACATTTGTTTTTCATCACTTCAGATGACCCTTTATATGGAGACATCCTCACATATCCGCAAACATAGAAATTCTCCCTCCATCTCAATCGTGATGATCAACGATGTATCTGACACCAAGCCCCTCGCTACCTTCTCATCGGAGATGATCTCTATCGTCATGGTGTTGATACTGTCCTCCGTCGTTGTCTCACTCATGTTGAATCTGAGCAAGTCCTTAATTCTTGCCATAATGACGCTTGTGGTAGCCACCTCTCCGGTATGGCTACTGCTCAGAAAATCATCCACGTTGGTTATTTTTTGCCTTCTCTCTTCGACGATTTCATTGAGGCAGTTAAACATTGTCCCAATTTCCAACTATTTACCCCAAAGGCGTGAGCTCCACTTGCTCCCCTCCATCCTATCATATCAACCGATACTTTTTGCAAATGGGCCATTTACTTTATGGAGTGTCGACCCCCATCTAATAATAACCACAAGTATATTATCGTGGTTGTTGAATATTTCACCAAATGTGATGAGGCTATGCCAACATTCAATAACATTATGGTTACTGTGGTTCTCTTTTTCTTTAACCATGTTATCCCTCGATTCGGGGTTCCAGAACAATTGGTCTCTAACCATGGCTGACATTTTGAAGATGAGATATGGCATGATCTATCCTCTTTGTTTGGATTTGAGCACCCATATTCATCGTCTTATTATTCCCAGGGTAATGGACAAGTTAAATCAGTCAAATTTTTTTTTTAAACTATGCTTCAAAAGACGGTGAACAAGAAGAAAACCAACTGGCACCTTATGGATGGATTCTCCGTTTACAACCAGATAACTATCCATCGTGCTGATCATATTAAGATTGTGTGCATTAGTTCGTGGGGAGATTTTTCCTATAGTTTCATGCCTTTTAGTTTAAATAATGTCGGAGCCACCTTTCAGTGGGCTATGTATTACTGCTTCAATGACTTGGCTCATATTAACCTTACCTACCTTGATGAACTCATTGCTCGTTTTAGGATTTGGGCACAACACATTCATGATTTACATACCATTTTTCTCTGATATCGCAAGTATAATATCTTCCTTAACCCGTTGAATTGTGTCTTTTTCATTCCAGTCAGACATATTTTGGGCTTCATTGTGTCCAGATATGGTATAAAGCTTGATCCTCTCAAATTTCAAGCCATAATTTAACTACCCATTCCTTGCACCTTGTGCTAGTTACAAAGCCTCCAAGGAAAAGAAAATTTCCTTCGTTAGTTCGTTCCTGACTATGCCACCACTACGCATGGGTTTATTACACTCCTTCGATCTAACATTCCATTTGTTTGGGATGATTATTCTCAACAATATTTTGATGCCTTGAAATGTGCTCTCACTTTTTCTCCCTTGATTAGTCCAGCTAACTTTGATAGGGACTTCATCCTGTACATCTCAGCTTTCGCCTACTCAGTTGTTGGGGTCCTCATCTAGGAATATGCTACCAAAAATGGGAATAGTATCTATATGTAATTAAGAACATCACGAGACCCCTTGTATCCTATTCTCATGAAGAGAAATTGGCACTAGCCATCATTTTCTCGATCCAAAAAATTCCTCATTATATCCTTATGTGTGCCACCAAGGTCATGACCACATCTAACCCAATGGATTTCTTCTTAAGTTGACGGATCGTTAGTGGGAAATATGTCTATTATATTTTTATCTTCTAAGAATTTGATCTTGAATTTTTCACACCAAAGAGTAAGATAGGTTTGAACCTTGCTGAAATAATTTCTAAATTTCTTTCTAGTGCGCGTGATCTGTCGATTAATGATGATTTACCCAATGAATTTTTTTTTCAATCACTTCAAATGATCCTTGGTATTTGACCATGGTTCACATTTTGAAGATGATATATGGCATGACCTATCCTCTCTGTTGGGATTTGAGCACCAATATTCATCGGCTTATTATCCCCAAGGTAATGGACGAGTTAAAGCGGCCAATAAAATTCTTAAAAATATGCTTCAACGAATGGTGAACAAGCATAAAACCAACTGGCACCTTATGGATGTATTCTTCGGATACAACTAGATAAATATCCATCATGCTGATCAGATTAAGACTGTGTTCATTAGTTCGTGGGGAAAAATTGCCTATAGGTTCATGCCTTTATTTCTAGTGAGCAAGCACAAAACCGACTGGCACCTTATGCTTTTCCCTGCTTTGTGGGAATATAGAACTTCTCTTAAAAGTTCCACTTGGTTTACTCCTTTCAACCTTGTTTTTGGCAAGGAGGCGGTCTTACCGATCGAGTGTGAAATACCCTCCCTTCCCCTATTCGTCGAATCTCTCCCCAACACCCAAACCTTAGAAAAAATACTTATCATGCTTGAGCATGCCTCTAAAGACCATAGTGTTACATTTCGAACCATTGAAGTGGTCAAAAAGCACACCAAATCTCAGTATGACAGAAAATTACAACCTCATACCTTTTTTTATCACTCGGATTGAACCTCGGGCTGAAGAAGGAAATTATGAGCTAACCACAAACCACACTTAGCCAAGTAGCTAGACCTACTAGGCAAGGAGAGGGCTCTCTCCATAAGGATCATAGCCAAGATGGCTGAGTAAAGAAGATATTAGGCTATGTATAGTAGCTCAGGGTTTTGATTTGATTGTATAGGTTTGTGCTGGATCAGAAGGAGAAAAATAGTTAGGGTAAGGTAAATTAGGTCAAAATTTGCAGGGTGTTCTATGGGGCAAGGTAGGCATAGTAATTTAGCACTTTAGGATTTCAATGGCTAAGATGATCAAGATAGGTGAGGAGCTAGAAAGAGCATGGTGAAATAATGGTTTCTTTCTAAACTGAAGAAATTTAATAGACTGTGAATGTCTACCCAAAACAGAGCATATGACAATGTATTATGCTTATCTAATTTGCATACATTAATTTAGAACTTATGAAATGATCAATAAAATTAAGAATACATTTCAACACATGAAAAAAAAAGGAGAAAATAAACTAAACAACAGACCATAGGGATCCCATAAAAAGAGCAGAAAATTTGATTAATATTCCTGTTCAGAACAAATACAAAGTGTCTCTTCAAAATCCAAGCATCCAACTGAGTCCAACCCTTACAAATGAGAAAGAAGAAGAATATATAGACCTCAAAACAAGTCCCCCTAGCCTTAGGGAGTCGAATCCATGAGATGAGGATCATTTTCCACCAAATTTTGAACAAGAATCTGAAGACTAGGAAGACCCACCAACTTGCCTCTAAAAGAGAGGAAATTGATTCATTTCACCTCTAGAAGACTCAAGCTAATGAATTTACCCATAGTAAACTAATCCTCATCATAATTATATTCATATTTACCAATTAATTCAGTGAAAATCCCAAATAGTGAGGTAAAACTCAAAAATCACGTGACAAACAAAGAAAACTCTAAAATAGAGAAAATTTGTCCTATGCACAATGCCAAGGAGGAAAACTTGGCCTTTCTTGCAGGTCAATTTTGATTGACTTCCCAGTGTCCAAATTGAGATCATGATAGCTCATTGGAAATCTTGTCCTATCTAATTTCCACATATGCTTGTGCTTTATGATTCGGAGCTGATTTTACCCTCGAAAATTTCAATCTCCCAAGACTTCCTCTATGCGCAGCACCACCTTGAAAAATAGGCAGAAACATGATTTTTTGGGTGTTTTTGGCCCTTTTTCCTAACCAATTTTGCTCCAAATGCTTAGAAAAAATACAGTAGGCATATCCTCATCATTATGAACCCACTTATGTCTTCATTTTGACCATTGGATTCCCTAAGAGAGTGCGCAGTGGCAAGGCACTGCACATAGAGCAGAAATTCCCGAGTTTTTCCAAAATTGACCAAAAACTCAAAAATATCAATAAATTTGAAAAATTACTCAAAATTTGTGGAATAAGCCCACAATAACATGTAAAGTTGAGCTAAGGAGGCATCAAAAAGTATCTTGAGTTTTTCACCTCTCTTCTTACCCTTCCAGATGTTCTTCAATTTATATTTCATCTATTTGACCTTGATATTGCAAATTTTGTTCCGGGTCTGATAGTGATGGGCCATGTGCCTAAGCATATGATTGTCTTTTTTGGCCTTCATTAGTAGCTTCTCCAAGTTAATTTTGACTCTCTCAAGCCACACTTCTCTGTAATCTTCAATCTCCTTAGCCAACTGATAATCAAAAATCAAACTTTGGGCTTCTTGCTTTTCCTTCTCTAACGCTCTTTCGAGGCCTCTTGTCTTTGGCCTTTTCCTGATGTTTTCAGCCTCCTCAGGATATTCCATAGCTACTTGATAAATCATTTTTTTCCTCCTCTCATGCAACAACTTCATTTCTAAATTTTTTTTCTTGTCTATCAACTATTTATTCTCTTGCTCTAGGAAAGAGATGATGAATTTTTCCCTCTCAAGATTGTTTTGCAGCTCTCTAATTTGTGCCTCCTTTTCTTTGATTGAAATTTTTTATGTGGAAGTGTCATTAAATTTTCCAAGGTCTACTAGCTCAAAATAAGCCTCCATCTCATGGGAATCTTCATGCTCTTGATCTGTTTTTCCATGGTTGATCTCTATGACTTTCTCTTTTCCCTTCAATGCCCGGTGTACCTACTTTGTTGATGAATAAGTAAAAGCCCCTTCCACATTAGGTGGAGAAAAAATTTTCCTCTATGTTGGTGAAGAAGGCAAGGACCCTTTCACACCATGTGGAGCAAGCACTTGCCTCTCTGCTGCAAACATTTTTCTAAGACCTCTTTGATATGTTAGAATGCATTCTTTGACTGGCCTAGGTGATTTGACTTGATGCTTCCTTGTTTTTGCAGCTGCAGGTCTAGTAGATGTCTCTCTTTTCTCTTGTGGCATTGGTGGAGGAATTTGAGTATTTGTGAATATGTCATTGGAAATGAAATTATCCCAAGAAATTTTGAGTAGATTTAGATGATGAAGCAAAATGAGTTTGATGAGGGAATGATGATAGAGGTTGTTCATATGATGATGATAATCTTTCTTTTCCACCAATTATGTCGTCTTCTCATTGTTCCAAAGCAATAAATATGGGATTTTCAGCATCCTCACCCTAGTGAAATGCATGAGCATCCTGATATGATATGTATACAATATAGATAATCTACCGTCACAAGTGAAGTATCTCATGATAATCTTCATCATTGGTGCATACTTGATGAGGAGGAAACTAAAAGGGAAAAACTTTCTCTTTTCATTCTTGTACCTATTCTTGAGGTAAGACTCAAAATAGTGATCAACTAGGTCCTATGCTTTGTACCATCTCTCCCCTACATCTGGAATGCCTGTAGCATCAACAATAATAGAAGTGGAAATAGAAAAAGTTACACATGCAAGAGTTACCATGTTATCATGGATTTTCAGGATGAAAAGCCTAGTCAACTCAGGGTGATGTTGAACTCTTTCCACCTTTTCAAAAAACTCATAGAACTTGACATATCTGAAACAAGGCACAACTAAAGGTGAAGCCTCTAGCTCTCTAAGGTTTGCTGGCCCTAGTCTGATGATTCTGCCTCCCTTGTGTGGCCTTATTGATTGTACCATTTCATTTTCCTCAAATTCATCATCACTGTGTTCCTCCTCTCTATAATATTTGTCCTCTCTCTCCATGCTTGTTTTCTTTGGCACTTTGGAAACCCTAGGTAAGAGGAAAGAAAAGGAGAGTGAGTGAGGGAGTGAAGGGAATGGGAGCAGGAAAGGAAATGATGAAATGAGGGCTTTAGGGAATAGGGATAGGGTCACAAAAATTTATGGAGATGGGGAAAAGGGTTAAGAAACTTTGTGAGGTTATGGGAAGTGAAAATATGAAGGGAGACGAAAATGAGAATTTAATTATAGGTCAGAGGTATGGGGGAAATCTAGGAAAAATAGTGAAATTCCTAGAAATTGGGATTTTAATGGAAAAGAGTAAAGGGATTTAAGGAGGGGTAGTTTTAGTGGTTTTTTAGAAGTATGAATGATGAGGTGGGGTATAGGGATAGTGAATTGGGACAAGGGGGTTTTGGGAAGCTTGTGATGAGGATAGGGATTTTGGGAAAACTAGGGTTTCTTTGTAATTCTTGCCAACATAAAACTTCACTCACAAGCATAAAATAGTGAAAGAGTGAGTTATAAGGGTTTAGTTACTTGTTTTGATGATGAAGAGGCAATATTGAAGTGCTTGGAGGAGTTTGGGAGGGTTCTGGCCCTATGCGCAATGCCTTTCCCAGGTGAGCAGCACCCTCTTCCTATGCACAACACCATGCAATTTTGCACTAGCCAGAATGTTCTATGCACAGCGCCAGTCTTCTATGCACATCGCCAAGGCTCTATGTGTAGTGCTGGGAAATTTATATAATTTTTCCCTTGTTTCAAACTTCCTCCTCCAAAATCATGTTTTTTTCCTTACCAAATGAACAAATGAGGGTTTCTCTTTGACAAATGGGCTCTTATACTTGAATGACCTTTGGGTTTTAAAGATTGGGACCCACACTTATTTCTTCTCTTTAACCTTTCAAGATACTTTTTGATGCTTTGGATGACTGAAATGGCCTTTTTATTTTATTCATCAAATGTATTTAGCTAGAATAAGTAGCATTTTGGGTTTTATTACACATAGTGACTTTAAAATTACATATAACTAGAACATAAAAAATATCTTTGTTTTTATCTAAAAAATGTGACTTTTTGAGATGAAAACTTAAAAAATTAAATGTAACTTTACATGGAAAACTTGACTGAAGCAAATCATGAGTTTATTCTGGATCACCTTCACACCTTCTGCCACCCTTTATTGAAAATGAGACAATGCAATGATTTTACCATAATGAAACCCTAGTGACCTAATGAAAAATGAAAGAAACTGACTTAATGAATGATTTTGACTAAAAGTGGAATGGAAGAAGACTTGTTTTCAGCATTATGAATACATGGAAGAGGGTCATCAGGCATATATTTGTGAAGGAAAATGGGACATTTGACAAGAACAACCACAAGTGGAAAATTTTTATATCATGACCTAATGGAATTATTGAAAAATATATAGAGTGGGACACCTAAGATGCACATGAAAAATGTGTTTTGATCCCTGGTGGAAGTATGCGAATATTGACACTAACATTGGCCTTATTTGGGATGGAAACTCCTTGGAGGAGTGAAGAACACCATAGACCAAGTGCCTAATATTTGGGCCAATATGGTAAAAAAACTTTAAAAAAAATATAGACTATTAAAACTGATTCAAAAAACAACCAAAGTGACTGAGAACGTACTCAAAAACTGACTTTGGGACTAACTTAAAACTAAATTTAAAACTTTGAAAATAACCGAAAATAAACAAGCTTTATAGCCTTCACTTCGGGCCCCAAGCCTAAATGATTTTCTGCTCCAAACCTTGCAGAAAACACAAAATGGTATTTACAATGAAAGTGGATCATTATTTTAGAAGTTGCATAAGAAATAGTAATGTTTCAAGATTCTACCATTGATTGGTCCTCCTAAAAATTCTTTCCCATTCATCTCTTTCAACAAATAGGAATTTTTTCCTCGATAAGCTAATATCTTGAAGGGTCCTTTCCATAGATTTTCAAATTTCCCGTGTTTTCCTTTCTCTTCATTTCTTGCATCCCATCACATCACTACATCTTCCAGCTGAAACTTATCTGCCTTGGTTTTGAAATCATAAATCTTCTTGATTTTCTCCTGAAGTTTAGAAGCAGTCCGAGAAACTCCCTCCCTTGTATGCTGAAGGTGAATCATTTGATTGATTCGATGCTAAATATCATCTTCCTCACTACCTGCTTCCTACAATAATCTCATAACTGGGACTGCAAGTGATGTATGAAACAATGTATCTGTACCATAAACCAATTCAAAGGGTGACATACCTATAGAATTATTTCTGCTCACTCAGTCTACCTACAAAGCATTGGTAATCTTCCTATGCCAATTTTTCTTATTCTCCTCCAACCTTTTCTTAATGATATTAACCAAGGATTTATTATAGGACTCAGATAATCCATTTCCCTTTGGAAAATATGTGGTTGAATGGCCCAACACAATGTTATACTTATGAAAAAACTCAATCATTTTCTTTGACTTAAATGCTACCGCATTATCTGTAATAATCTTGTGAGGAAAAAGAAAAAGAGACACAATATTAGACTCTAAAAAATGAATAATTACCGTGTTCGTAGCTTGCCTTGTAGGAATAGCCTCGATCCACTTGGTGAAGTAGTTGGTGGCTATCATAATCCATCTATGCTATGCTGATGATGTAGGATGAATTTCCTTGATAAAATAGAGTCCCCACTGTTGAAAAGGAGCATTTATTACAATAGGTTTCAGTGGAAGAGGAAGAAGTTTCCTTTTTCCTTGAAAAACTTGGCATTCATGGCAGCTTGTGACTATTTTTTACAAATATGAAAATAGAGTGGGCGAGTAATACCCTACTCTTAACACTTTATTAGCTATTGTTTTCCAAAACAAGTGGCCTCCACAATCTCCCATATGGAAGTCATCCATTACCTGCTTAGCTTCATCTTCAACCAAACAATTTAAAAGAACACCTCCTGGATCTTTCCAATAAAGGGCACTACCTAGAATGAAAAATTTAGTAGATTTTAATTTCAAAGGCCTACCCTTACTTTTTTACATTCCACGAGGAGGAGATAAGTGTTGAAGAACATACATTATATTTGAATACCATGGTGAAGTGAGAAAAATTTCTGATACCTGTATTAGAGCACCATCTTCTTCATCATCTGACATTATTGCAATAAGGTTTATGTCTAGAGCATGTAAGTTGGATTCAACCATGAGTTTTTCTAACCCCTGTCCCTTGATCAACTTGGTGGGCTTGATCTTGAGATCATACTCTAGCATCTCTGCTATCCATTTACCTCTTCTTCCTTTTGGATCAGTCTGCATGAGAACTTCTTTTACCGCTGCATTTGGAACATAAGCTATAGTGTGTGAATGTATAATATAGACCTAGAAATCCTTCAAGGCTTTGATTAAGGCCAAAGCTTGCTTCTCAATCATATTATATCGAAGAGAATAATCTCTAATGGCTCGAATGAAAAAGAAATGGGATGTTCAACCTGATCCTTCTTTTGCATCAAAACCACAGCCAAGGTGTCTCAGACGCAAATGAAAATATTATAAAATCACTAGTATAATCGGGACTAACCAAAACATGGGTTGTAGTCAAAGCAAGCTTTACCAAATTGAAAGACTTCATAGCATCATTAGTCCATTTTACATTGTTGTCCTTCTTCCACATATTAGTCAATTCACGCAAATGTTCGGCCAAATTAGGAATAAATATACATAAGAAATTCATCTTACCATTGAAAGCTTGTATCTCCTTTTTATTGTGTGGAAAATCTATTTGTTGAATTGCTTCCACTCTAGAAGGATTATTGCGAATGCCATATTTGGAAATTATGTGACTAAGGAGTTTTCCTTCCTCCATGGAAAAAATACTCTTTTTCGAATTCAGAGAAATTCCAAACTCCCTGCATTTCAGGAAAAAAATCCTTAAATGATGTAAATGTTCATCATCAAAACCAGAAAACGTCGTCAAATCATCTAAATACACCACCATGAAAACATTCTTCTCATTAGAAAAAGCTATATACATTGCTTGTTGAAAAGTAGCTCCCACATTCTTGAGTCAAAACAACATTTTGACATACTGAAAGGTTCCCCATGGTGTTGTGAAAGTAGTTTTATCTTGGTCTTTTTCATGTACCAAAATCTTATTATAACCTGAATAACCATCAAGCAGTGACATTCGTAATTCTCCAACTACCCTTTGCAGAATATGGTCCATCTTAGTAAAAGGGTAATTATTCTTCAAAGACACTTTATTTAAATTATGGAAATCAATGCACAACCTTATCTCTCCGGTATTTTTCCTTACTGGGACCAAATTTGAAATCCAATCAGAAAATTTAATTGGAACAATGATACCAGATTTATACAATCGATTTACCTCTTTCTATATGGATGGCAAAAATCTTGGATTTATCCTTCTGTCTGAAAGGTTTTTGATCCTGATTGATGGGAATACTTTGTTGAATAATAATTTTGTCATATACCTTCAAATATTCATTATCCCATGCGAAAATATTAGAAAATTTAGATAAAAATTTGATGTACTTATATTTTTCTTCGGGAGACAATGTCTTAGACAACTTAACCATCTTGGGCTTATCTGCTATTCCAATGTTTACGTCTTCCACACCATTTTTAGTAGGAACCAATGTTGTTTTTCTCGCCACATCATCTTGATCAAACAGTTCCTTTAAAGGTATGATACCTCCAGGAATAATATTATCCTTCAATTGTAAAACAATAATTTGATTGGCCTCTATGTTTTGATCATCAAAATCACAAACATTATCAATAAAAGCATCTTTGAACTTTCCTTCATTTTGCAAAAATCTATTGATTTATTTTTCATCCCAAAAAATTTGCCAATACCTTAAGTTATCAGGAACACTAGGTCTATGTTTGACATGAATTTCAAATTTATTACTTGAGTTCATCGAAATTTTGAGATTACTTGCTACTGTGGGAAGCAAATTTGCAATTATATTTTGATTTCTTGGTACTGTTGTCAATGTTTATTCAGGGAACATTTTTAACATATCTAAGATTGCATTCCTACAAGCTCTCATTCGAGGATGCTTTGCTTGAAATTCTCCTTTCACCTGCTTTATGAAAAGCTCAGAATCTCCATAAATAGAAATTATTTTTGCACCAAGTTTCTTCAAAAAATTTAGACCTGTAATCAATGCTTCATACTCCACTTCATTTTTAGAACAGTCAAAATCCAATTTATAAGAGCATTCTCTAACATTACTTGGAATTCCAACTAGCTTACAAATAGGACTTCAGATCTAAATTACAATACCTGTGCCTTCCTTACCCAGAGCACCATCGAAATCCATGCTCCAAAGTCCATCTTTGTCTTATAGATGTTGAAACTTAACTAATGGCTCTAATTTACTTTTTCCGGTCACCTCATTTTCTTGTTCTATAATGATTTTCTGTTCTTCTAAGGGTTGTTCAGAAAGAGTCACCATTGTTTTTTCTTTATCAATAACTGCTCTAAAATACTCTAAAACTTATGGTACATCTTCCACCTCTAGTAGCTGACTATTTACATCATTCAAACTATCATCATTATACAAAATAAAATATTCTAGCTCTATATGTAAAACCTGTATTAGATTATTTATGGGCTTCTCCTTACTAGTTATCATGTACTTCATTTTCTTTTCCCAGTACAGTTTCCTCAATTTCCAGAAAACAGGAATAGTATCATAAGAGAATTCAAGTTGTAAAGTACCTTTAGGTTTAGCTCCCCATGATCTAGACAAAAGCATGTTGAATCGAGGTGGTATATCAACCACCACCACATCCATTAAACATTATTGGTTAGGATTTGGTCTAAGGAAACCACTAAATCTTTAATGAGACCAATGCAACAAACTCTACCAGAATCAAAAGAATACAAATCATGATTTGGTCGAGTGATATCCATGCCCATCTTTTCCATAATAGCCTTTGGCATTAAAATGTGAGAAGCCCCAGAATCTAGCATAACATTATGAAGTATATACTCATGTAGTCTAAGGCTTAAATAAAAGGGGGGAACTTCACTCTCTTCTAACTGACCATCTATAGCTGGACCAAAAATGAGCTCAGGGTGGTCATCTTCAACATTAACCATATTGGACAAAGGATCAATTTGCAGCATCTTAGACACCTGGTGATTATAGTGACTATTTTTTACTAATTCTGTCAAAGGAATGGACACTTTCAATTTAGCTATTTCACTTTCTAAATTAAAATTTGTGAATTTATCTACCTATTTGATGAAGGTATCTCTTCTATCATTTTGATCCTTTGTTACATTGTCCTTTTCCTGAGTGTATTTCTCTTTGGTAGTTGATATTGTTGATGTCTGGTTGACTTTGCTTTGATTCTAATATTCATTCTCTTTACCCTTTCTCTGATTTTTTGGAAGATCATTTTTTGGCTGGACCTCTTTTCTTTTCTGAATAGGACAGACAGGTACATCTCTGCTCCTTAAAGAATATTGTTTCTGCAGTGCACTCAAAGAATTCATATACCCATGCTGGTAATCATCAGATTCAGTTTCAAAATCATCATCATTTACCAAGATATAGTCCTCATCTTTTGGAATATCCAAATTTTCAGTATACTATTCATCTTCAGTCAGAAACTTGGGCAGACCATCTGTTGTAAAGAAACGATTTGTTTCGATCATCGGATATTCATCTTCTTCCTCTTCCACTCCTTGAACATACTGCAATGGGGTCTGAATTTTCTATTGTTGTACTCGTTGGTCAGATGCTTTTTTCTCTCTTTGCTTGATTCTAAACTGAGGCTGTTGCTGCCCTCTGAAATTTGGGTTCCGGATTTGCATTTTAGCCCTATGTGAGATAGAAAACCGATCAACCATTCTCTCCATAGTCAGATTAATGAATCCATCTTAGCATCAGAAGTAGATGTCCCCTCCTTCATAGTTACTCTCTTTTTTGATCTCATCCTTGCTCTTTTGGCTAGAAAATTAACTTCCACACTTACAAAATTATTTTTCATATCTGCTAAAGTTGTAGGATCATTTTCACGCAGCTGATATTCCATATCAGTATCAAAACCATTCGGAAATTTAGCTAAATCCAAACCTTCTGGTGGTTTGATATGCGCAGGAAGAGCACTGTATGCTGCATTAAATTTCACACAATAATCTTGCACACTCTCACCAACATTTCTTTTGATGTTCTCATATTCAGATAGAATTTGAAGCGGATTTTTCTTTTCTTCCCATATGTCTACAAATTGTCGATGCAAGGGTTCTAGAGAGTCAATAGTGGCTGTTGGTAGAGCTCTGAACCATTTTCTTACTTCCCCTCCTAGAATTTGTACAAAAGGCCTCATTTTCACATCCTCAACATCAATTTCATGAAGATAAAATAAATCATTCATCTTGTCTATGTGATTTTGGGTGGTCATAGGCTGAGTATTGTCAAGCAAAGGGATTTTGGTTCGGTAATATTGGGGCATAGCACCCGGACTTTGAGGTAGAACAAGGGGGGAATATATTGCAGCCATGATTGGAAGTGGATGATTAAAAATAGGGATTTGGATGTTTGATGTAATCAAGGGAGGATTGGTCACTGATTGAGTAGTGTGAAGAAGAAGGTGAGGGATGAGAAACATTCTGGATGATAGTAGATGCAGTGATGGTATTTTGAAGGAATGAAGGATCCGAAGAAATAGTAGAAGAAGATGATATTTTAGGTATTCTTATTACCCAAGCATTTATCTATGAAGAAAATTTCTACAGATCATCAAGAATGTGTAAAAGTTGTGACCTTGATTCAGTATGTGAAAACAGATCTTCAACGGGACTGTGAAAGGAAATGGAGGAATCAAAAAAATTTTTGTCAACCCAACTCAAATATTTTCTTCGGAATAAGCTTTGTTCAAAATTTATATCAGGCTCAATATCTTGCAAGGTTTCTGACTTTTCAGAGAGTGAATTAGCTCTGGGAATGGAAATTTTGTCTGATTGATTTCTGGCTAAACTAGTTTTCTCAACAATAGTTTTGGCTTTTCTTCCTATGTTCTAAGGATCAGTAACAATGGTGGGAGGATTCAAATCTGGATTGGATCTAGTGTATCTTCGGGAAGCTAGAATGTCCAAATTTGAAAACTAATTTCGCTTTACAACTTTCAATTCAGCCTTTGAATAAACTCTAAACTTATCATCCACAAGTTTAAGAATTTCAATAAAAACTTACTGGGGTTGATCTCAGCTTAATTTTTTTCCCTAGTATAGTTGCCAAAATGTTATCACTCGGATTGAACCTCTGGCTGAAGAAGAAAATTCAGAGGCAACCAAAAACCACGCTTAGCCAAGTAGCTAGACCTACTAGGCAAGGAGAGGGATCTCTCTATAAGGATCACAACCAAGATGGACGAGTAAAGAAGATATTAGGATAGGTATAGAAGCTCGGGGTTTTGATTTGATTGTATAGGGTTGTGCTAGATCAAAAGGAGAAAAACAGTCAGGGTAAGGGAAATTAGGTCAAATTTTGCAGGGTGTTCTATAGGGAAAGGTAGGCATAGTAATTTAGCACTTTAGGATTTCAATGGGTGATATGATCAAGACAGGTGAGGAGCTAGAAATAGCATGGTGAAATCATGGTTTCTTTCTAAACTAAAGAAATTTAATAGACTGTTAATGTCTACCCAAAACAGAGCATATGAGAATGGATTCTTGTTATCTAACTTGCATACATTCACTTAGAAGCTATGAAATGATGAATAAAATTAACAATACATTTCAACACATGAAAACAGAAGGAGAAACTGAACTAAACACCATACCACAGAGATCCCATAAAAATAGCTACAAATTTGATTAATATTCCTACTCAGAACTAATACAAAGTGTGTATGTTCAAAAGCCAAGCATCCAAATGAGTCCAACCCTTACAAATGAGAAAGAAGAAGAAGATATATACCTTAAAAAAACTCCCTCTAGCCTCATGGAGTCGAATCCATGAGATGAAGATCATTTTCCACCAAATGCTGAACAAGAATCTGAAGACTAGGAAGACCCACCAACTTGCCTCTAGAAGAGAGGAAACTGATTCATTTCACCTCTAGAAGACTCAAGCTAATGAATTTACCCATAGTAAACTAATCCTCATCATAATTAAATTAATATTTACCAATTATATCAGTGAAAACCCCAAATAGTGAGGTAAAACTAAAAAATCACGTGAAAAACAAAGAAAACTCTAAAATAGAGAAAATTTGTCCTATGCGTAGCGCCAAGGAGGAAAAATTAGCCTTTCTTGCGGGTCACTTTTGACTGACTTTCCGGTGTCCAAATTGAGCTCATGATAGCTCATTGGAAATATTGTCCTACCTAATTTTGAGATATTCTTGTGGTTTCTGATTTGGATCTGATTTGACCCTCCAAAACTGCAATCTCCCAGGACTGTCTCTATGCGCAGCACCATCGTGAAAAAGAGGCAGAAACATGATTTTCTGGGTGTTTTTGGTCCTTTTTCTTGACCAGTTTTGCTCCAAATGATTAGAAAAGGTACAGGGGGCATGTTCTCATCATTATGAACCCACTGATTTCTTCCTTTTGTCCATTGGATTCCCCAAAAGAGTGCATAACACCAAGGTGCTGCACATAGATTAGGAATTCCTGTGTTTTTCCAAAATTGCCCAAAAACTCAAAAATATCCAAAAATTTGAAAAATTACTAAAAATTTGTGGAATAAACCCACAATCACATGTCAAGTTGAGCCAAGGAGGCATCAGAAATTATCTTGAGTTTTTCACCTCCCTTATTACCCTTCCAGATCTTCTTCAGTTTATCTTTCATCTGTTTGACCTTGATATTGCAATTTTTGTTCCAAGTTTGATGGTGATGGGCCATGTGCTTGAGCATCTGATTGCATTTTTTGGCCTCCATTAGAAGATCCTCCAAGTGAATGTTGACTCTCTTAAGCCACACTTCTCTCCTTGGTCAATTGCTGGTTAAAACTCAAACTTTGGGCTTCTTGCTTTTCCTTCTCGAACGCTCTTTTGAGGTCTCTTGTCTTTGGCCTTTTCTTGATGTTTTAAAACTCCTCAAGATCTTCCATAGCTTCTTGATAAATCATGTTTTTCCTCCTCTCCTGTAGCGACTTCATTTCTACAAGATTTGTTTTGTCTGTCAACTGTTTATTCTCTTGCTCTAGGAAAGAGATGATGAATTTTTCCCTCTCAATATTGGTTTGCAGCTCTCTGATCTATGCCTCCTTTTCTTTGATTAAAATTTTTGATGTGGTAGTTTCATCAAACTGTCTAAGGTCTAATAGCTCAAAATATTCCTCCACCTCATGGGCATCTTCATGCTCTTGATCTATTTCTCCATGGATGACCTCTATGACTTTCTCTTTTCCCTTCAATGCCTAGTGTGCCTGCTTTGTTGATGAAGAAGGAAAAGCCCCTTCCACATCAAGTGGAGCAAACAATTTCCTCTATGCTGATGAAGAAATCAAGGCCCCTTCCACACCATGTGGATTAAGCACTTGCCTCTCTTCTGGAAACATTCTTCTAAGCCCTCTTTGATATGTTAGACTGCATTCTTTGACTGACCTAAGTGATTTGACTTGATGCTTCCTTGTTTTTGCAGTTATAGGGCTAGTAGATGTCTCTCTTTTCTCTTGTGGCATTGGTGGAGGAATTTGGGTATTTGTGAATATTTCATTCGAAATGAAAGTATCCCAAGAAATTTTGAGAAAATTTCGATGTTGAAGCACAATGAATTTGATGAGGGAATGATGATAGAGGTTGTTAATCTACTGATGATAATATTTCTTTGCCACCAAGTATGCCATATTATCAATGTTCCAGAGAAAGAAATATGGGATGTTCAGCATCCTCACCCCAGTGAAATGCATGAGCAACCTGATATGATATATATACAATCTGGAGAATTTTCCCTCACAAGTGAAGTATCTCATGATAGTATTCATCAATGGTGCATACTTGCTGAGGAGGAAACTGAAAGGGAAAAATTTTCTCTTTTCATTCTTGTATCTGGTCTTGAGGTAAGGCTAAAAATAGTGATAATCTAGGTCCTATGCTTTGTACCATCTCTCCCCTACATTTGGAATCCTTCTAGCATCAGTAATAATAGAAGTGAAAATAGCAAAATTTACACCTGCAAGGGTTACCCTGTTATCATGGAGGTTAAATATGAAAAGCCTAGTCAACTCAGTGTGATGTTGAACTCTTTCCACCTTTTCACAAAACTCATAGAACCTAACATATCTGAAACAAGGCACAGCTAAAGGTGAAGCCTCTAGCTCTGTAAGGTTTTCTGGCTCTAGTCTAATGATTATGCCTCCCTTGTGTGGCCTTCTTTATTGTACCATCTCATTTTCCTCAAATTCATTCACTGTGTTCCTCCTCTCTGTAATCCATGTACTATCTCTCCATGCTTTTTTTCTTTGGCACTTTGGAAACCCTAGGGAAGAGGAAATAAAAGGAGAGCGAGTGAGGGAGTGAAGGGAATGGGAGCAGGAAAGGAAATTATGAAATGAGGGATTTAGGGAATAGGGACAGGGTCACAAAAATTTATGGAGATGGGGAAAAGGGTTAAGAAACTTTGTGAGGTGATGGGAATTGAAAGTATGAAGGGATATGAAAACAAGAATTTAATTACAGTTTAGAGGTATGGGGGAAATCTAGGAAAAATAGTGAAATTCCTAGAAATTGGGATGCTAATGGAAAAGAGTAAAGGGATTTAGGGAGGGGTAGTTTTAGTCATTTTTTAGAAGTATGAATGATGGGGTGGGGTCTAGGGACAGTGAATTGGGACAAGGGGGTTTTTGGAAGCTTGTGATGAGGATAGGGATTTTGGGAAAAATAGGGTTTCTTTGTAATTCTTGCCAACATAAAACTTCACTCACAAGAATAAAATAATTTATTATCACATCTTTCGGTGAAAATCACAATAGAGAATTTTGTGTCGACGCGTTTCGAACCAGCCAGTGTGGTTCATCATCAGGACAAGAAACGCGTCCTGATGATGAACCACACTGGCTGGTTCGAAACGCGTCGACACAAAATTCTCTATTGTGATTTTCACCGAAAGATGTGATAATTAATTTATGGATCACATAAATCATATTCCTAATAAGAATAAAATAGTGAAAGAGGGAGTTATAAGGGTTTACTTACTTGTTTTTATGATGAAGAGGAAATATTGAAGTTCTTGGAGGAGTTTGGGAGGGTTCTGGCCCTATGTACAGTGCCTTTCCCAGGTGAGAAATGTCGTCTTCCTATGCGCAACATCGTGCAATTTTTCACTGGACATAATGCTCTATGCACAGTGACGATCTTCTATGCGCAGTGCCAAGGCTCTATGTGCAGCACCAGTAAATTCTACAATTTTTCTCTTGTTTTGAACTTCCTCCTCCAAAATCATGTTGTTCTCCTTAGAAAATGAACAAATGAGGGTTTCTCTTTGACAATTGGGCTCTTATACTTGAATGACCTTTGGGTTTTAAATATTGGGACCCACACTTCTTTCTTCTCTTTAACCTTTCAAGATACTTTTTGATGTTTTGGATGACTGACATGGCCTTTTTATTTTCTTCATCAAATGTATTTAGCTAGGAATAAGTAGTTTTTTTGGTTTTATTACATATAGTGACTTTAAAATTACATAAAACTAGAACATAAAAAATATCTCTATTTTTATCTCAAAAATGTGATTTTTGAGATGAAGAATTATAAATATGAAATGTAAATTTACATGGAAAACATGACTAAAGAAAATCATGAGTTTATTCTAGATCACCTTCACACCTTTTGCCACCCTTTATTGAAATTGAGATAATGCAATGATTTGACCATAATGAAACCCTAGTGACCTAATGAGAAATTAAAGTAACTGACTCAATGAGTGATTTTTACTAAAACTGGGATGGAAGCAGACTTGTTTTCAGCATGATGAAGACATGGAAGAGGGTCAGCAGGCATATATTTGTGAAGGAAAATGGGATGTTTGACAAGAAAAAACACCAGTGGACCAATTTTATATCATGACCTAATGTAATGATTGAAAAATTTATAGAGTGGGACACCTAATATGCACATGCAAAATGTGTTTTGATCCTTGGTGGAAGTATGTGAATGCTGGCATTAATACCTTTCACGAAGGCGACCTTGTTCTGGTGTATGAATAGGCCCATGATGTCCATGGTCATGGGAAGTTTTATTCATTATGGCTAGGACCTTACATCATTCGTAAGGACTTGGGAAAGGGGGCATACCTTCTAGAGGATTTCAAAGACCAACTCCTTCCTAACCCGCACAATTCACTCTACCTCAAGAAAATTTACCCATATCATCTCCCATTAACATGCGTGTATTTTTTTCTATCATGCATTTAGGTAGCTTGCATTTTCTACCACCATCTCATTTGTTGTCTTTTGGCACCTTTCAGATGGATCCATCATCAACACCGTATATATTCCATGCTGATGGTGCAAGTCGCTTCTCCAGAAATATAGCCTCAGGAAATTGGGCCATTTTTACCCCTTTGCATTTGTTAGTTCACTCCAACAGCATGTGCATTCGACCTGCCACCAATAACCAGGCCAAATATGATGTAGTGATAAGTTTATTAGTTGATGCCATTGATCATCACATCCTTCATCTTCGTGTTCATTTAGATTCCTTTTTACTTGTCATGAAATTGAATGGCATTTATCGTATGCATAATCATGTCCTATTTATAAAATATCTATGAGTGAAGCTTTTAGCACGTGAATTTGAATCCAGTACATTCAGTAATATTCCTAGAGCCCAAAATTACTATTTATATACCATTGAAAATAAGATTCTAGATTGGCATTTATCACATGCATTTAATAAAACACAACCATAAAAAAAATGGCAAACCACAATCATCATATAAAAATATGCATATCCATATTATGTATCATCGCATAAAAACATGAGTGTTTTGGATCCATTACTCTAAATACATCATACATGCCCATAGCATGTTACAAAAAACTAAAATGGGGGCACCACATGTCCCTATCCCTAGTCACTATCTGGAGGCTCTTCGACCAATGGCATTGTTCCACCAGCTCGTAGATCACGAACATCATGTCCGACCATCGCCATGCGCTGCATGATCCCTTGGCACTCTAAGGGAAGACCGGTACACTCATCAGTATACCGATATTCCAACTCATGCCATATACACTCTGATACTATTGAGATTCAACAAGATGATGAGCTTAGTGAAAATAATCGCCTTCACTAAGTGGGCCCACAGGCTATTTTGGGTGCAAATCTATTTTTAGACTATGTCTATTTTTTAGACATGGTGATCATATTTCAGAAGCTGCAGGATGCTATTTGTGGATGGTTGATCAAGTTGGAAAAATAGATGAAGTTCTATTTTTGGAATATTGGGCGAATTATATTTATATATCTCCGATCTAAAAATAGAAGTGTCGATTATTATTAGCTCTTAATAATAATTCGACAATAAACAACAACTTATTCTCTTGGAGCACTTAATTTCAGTGCACAGTTTTGGCAAAACAGTGGGATGAAGGAATTACGTAGTTCATAGGGTTTACTGGTGGTTCATGCATGGAATACTTAGTTAGAACTGAAGTGGAAAATTTATAACAGAGTTGGAAGAGTATTTCATGGAGTTGTATTCAGTTTAACTCAGTTAGACTCAGTTAAGCTAGTTGTATCTAGTCTAACTGAATGATACACTAGTGAGAGTGGAGTGAATTAATTAGTCAATTAATTCATAAATAATAACTCATTAATCAACTAAAAAATATAGCGGTTAGCTATAGTGCATGTCAGTTCCATTGGAGACCTAGTGGAGAGATAGGTGAAAGGGAAAGATGGATTATCTGTTCTGACTATAATGATGCATTGATTGTATAATGTCCCTTTTTGGGGATTCTCAAGATTATACGTTAGAGATGGAATACAGAGGAATTTAATGGTTATTTCACCTATGAAAATATGGTGAGAACCAGAGGCTACCTGGCCAACTGTAGACTCTGCCTATAGAACTTGGAATAATCCCAATTAAGGAATCTCAATAAGGCCTTCAATGAAAACGCTGTATAAGAAAATATGAGCAATGAAAACATAGATGAGGGCTAGGATCCCCTCATTTAGGCTATATTTGACATGTATATACAATTTCAACAGAAACAAATAATTTTAAGCGTGTTAAACAGATATCCCGGAAACAAGACTAGCTAGAAATCAGCCAAAGAGAGAGACTGCTGCAAAATGAAACCCCAGCTACTAGAATTGCGTAGATCTGAATGAAGCTAAGAGGAGGTTAGAAAAATATCTTATAATTCAGTATTATATCAGTAAATCATATTTACAAATGATTCCATTTCCTTTACAACTGATTACAAAAAGAACTAGGGCAAGATCCCTTCAGAAATGAGAGGAGCAACTAGAAATAAACTGCAGAAATACATAGACAACATTATTTTCCAGGTGGTTCAGCTGCTATAAATTAAATTTCAGATATCAAAAAGATATATGGATGAAACATTAGATATAATACAGATCTAGAAGCTACAATACTTTAAGAACAGGATCCAATTGGAATTACATCAAAATACTGCATATTAAGTTGTAGATCTGAATTACAATATACTGTGCTGCAGAAAACCCAGAAATTTCTGAAGATAACATTTATTACTTAAATAGATCAGATCTATAGAGACATGGATCAGCAACCCAATCCATAGATCACCAAGGGAAGGTAAGCCTAACACCAAGAGATCTCCTCCAAACTGATAGCAAACTGAAATGACAAGCCCTCTCAAAAAATAACGCAGTATGAAGCAGAAACTATGTAGAGGGTGAAGGAGACTAAGTAAAAGGAATGAAAAGTACATATCTGATATAAAATATGGATCAGCTAAATCCTTGGATGCTGAAGAACACTCTCCAATAGAGAAAGCCTCTAAAAAACAACTATATGTAAACAGATCTACAATGCCACTTGCTACAAAAGATAGAAGCTGCAAAACCCTCAATGGGCCAACGTTGCTCATGAAATATAGAGCTTGGTCTCAAACCAGATAGTGGCCAAATTCAGCAAATAACTCCTCCAATTATCCTCAAGGGAAGAGATGAAATCCCTAAACAGGAATTCCAATCACAATCCTCCACTAAATAGCAGAGAATGGTATTTGTCTAAGCAGACAAATACTTCAGAAATATAATTCATCAACAACCTCTTCATGTTGCTCTCCTCCTTCTTTCATAATATGAGAAATCCTTTTCAAACCCTAAACCACTTGGATGAGTTGGTCCTTTTCACATTAGGAGCTCCCTTCTAGAACTGCATAGTCCCTCTTGGTGATGCATTGAACCTAGACAACGCAGTTGATTTGGTCAAGGTGGACCCAATCTTTGGCTTAATCCTCTTTCACATCTGCAAGTGATTATTTAGATAGCCCAGATTTGTATTTTTTCACATGGGCATTGATTTATTAGGAGTTTTACATGTCCTCCTTTATTCATTTATTCATAAAGTATAAAATAAATCAAAATTTAATGTCTCCTCTTAGCTAAGGCTAAGTAGGGACATTACAGATTGCACCACACACACATTGGAGTTGCCAACCAGGATTGAGCAGTCAAGGAAAGGGTAATTTGAATTAATTGAGAGCTATTCTTTAGCAAGGATTGCGCAGTGGAGGCAGGCTAGCAGGAGGGTAGAGATCGGTGCATGGGTTTGCAGATTTCTTCTATGTTAGTGTGTGACGATTGATTGTACTGAGAGCTTGATGTAATAATATTTGTATGAGACTGTTACATGATCTCCATGATACATAATATATGATAGTTGGGGTTTTCTGCTTTAGGATTTCCTGTTAAACAACTGTGTTATGTGCAATTGTTTTTATTTATGCTTCACATGTGTTTGCAATTAATTTTTCGCAAAAGATTAACAGTGGAATGATTCTATATTTTGCAAGAAGTTAAATATTTTGAGATAAAGGGAATATGGATGTATGCATGCTTAGTGTATACTAATTTCTACATGGTATTAGAGCAGTGTTAATTCTTAAAGATTTCACTTGCGAAGAATTGTTGATTTTGTGATGGTGGACAATTCGAATTTGCTACAGAAGATTCTTGGTGCAGAAGTTGAGTATACATTGAAATGTCTTTCAATGGGTTGAGATTGGAGTATGCCCTTGATGGGAGCTCGAATTACATAGCTTGGAAGGATAGGATGGAGGTGGTGCTAGAGGATAATGGACTAAAGGAGTTCATCGATAGTGATGTTCCTAAGCCAGGATCTAGTGATGCTGCATTACTTGACGCATGGAAAAAGAAGACAACAAAGACAAGAAGAATTTTGTTGGAAGGTGTGAAGGACCATATTGTGTCCAAATTTCATGGGAAAGCCCCTCCATTCTTAATGTGGAAGGAGTTGACAGATTTTTTCCAAAGTAGAAGTGACCAGAGGGAGTTGGTGCTTAAAGACAAGCTCAGAAAAATAAAAATGGAGAAGGGCGACAGTATTCCAAAATACCTCACGAAGTTTTTCCACTGCAAGGATGAACTGGGAAGTGTGGAGGTTACTATTGATAATGAAGACTTGGTGAGCTTGGATCTACTTGGGCTTCCAAAGAGTTGGCATAGCTACGAAGACTCTGTCAATGGATGGGAGAAACTATCGAGATGGGAGCAACTTTGGTTGGATCTTGTGTAGGAGAAGATAAGGAAAGGTACTAGGGATGGCTCTTCTTCGAAGAATGAAGATGAAGAGAATTGTGCTTTGGCTGTGAAAGCAAGGAAAGGGAAAGGTAAGAAATTTCCTTCAAAATTCGAAGCTAAAGGCAAGAAGAAGGATTTGTCCAAGGTGAAGTGTTTTCACTATCACGAACATGGGCATTTCACCACTAACTGCCCACAGAAGAAGAATAAAAAGAAGGCTACTGGAGCTGCAGCTGGAGAGGCCTTAGCCTCACAATTTGAACTTGATTTCTCTTTGATCGCATGCTTGGTTTCAAGCTATATGGGATTGGTGTGGCATCTTGATAGTGGTGCATCTTTCCATATGACAGGAGACAAGGAGTTGTTTAGTGACTTGAAGGAGAAGGACTTCCAGATGCATATAGAGATGGGAGACGATGGTCGGTACAGTGCAACTGGCATTGGGATCATTACCTTTGAGAGGGATTCCAGTAATCCATTATTTTTGAAGGATGTTATGCATGTTCCAAGTCTAAAGAAGAACTTGGTCTCGGTCGCAATGCTGGAAGAAAAAGGTTATGATGTTGTTTTTAGTGAGGGAAAAGCCTTCCTTTGACATAAAAAAAATGGGTCAAACCAAGAATATAGGGGTTCAAATTAAGAATCTGTAAAAGCTATAGGTAGATGGCTGCACTGAAATGGTGGGCAAAGCAGAAGAAGTGGTGAGCTGGGATGAGGGCGAATTATGGCACAGGAGATTGGGCCATCTTCACCATAGCACTTTGAATATTTTGCAATAGAATTCTACTGGACTTCCCAAGGGTACTCTTGCGCAGTTAGATCAGTGCAAGGGATGTACTATGGGTAATTTTATGAAGAACACCTTTCATGAGAAGGAGAACCATGCTTCGGTGATCCTGGAGAGAATTCACACAGACGTGTGTGGACCTTTCTTAGTTGCTTCAACAGCAAAACACAGGTATTATGTTATATTTGTTCATGACTATTCTCGTAGATGTTGGATCTTTTTCATGTAAAAGAAGAGAGAAACATTCTCAAATTTTTGTGAGTTCAAAGCATTAGTGGAGAAGGAGTCGGGGAATCAAGTGAAAGCTCTATAGAGCAATAATGGTGGTGAATACATCTCGGGCGAATTCAAAGACTTCTGTAGCAAATAAGGAATTAGAAGAGAACTCATAGCACCTCATAACCCACAACAGAATGGGGTCGCTGAGAGGAATAACAGAACGATTGTGGGTGTTTCATGAGCTATGCTTGAGAGGGAGCTAGACTTTCATGCAGAGGAGGAACTTCTTGTTCTGAAGGATGAGAATCCAGATATGGATTAGCCACAAGAGGAGATTCATGGAGTGGAGGAGTCCACTCATGCAGAACCAAACATCAGAAAAGGTAGAAATAGTACCACAAAAGCTAAGAGACTGAAGCTTGATGCGACACAGAATGTAGGAATACCTACATCACAGCGCAAATAGAGACAATCACCTAACCGCTTTACTGGATACATGGCTCTTATGAGCAAGTGTATCGTGACAGAGCCATGTTCTTTTGAAGAAGCAGTGAAAGATCCCACATGGGTAGATGCCATGGTGGAGGAGTATGAATCCATTTTCAGAAACAGTGTTTGGGAGATTGTTCCAAGGCCGGTGGGTAAATCAGTTGTAGGATGAAGATGGATCTACAAGGTAAAGCAAGTTGCTGATGGGAGCGTCGAGAATTATAAGGCAATATTTATTACTCGGGGCTTCTCACAGATCGAGGGGATTGATTATGAAGAAACCTTTGCACCTATTGCACGGTATTCTTCCATAAGGACCATCCTTGCTCTCTCAACGTAGATGGGTTGGCACATTCATTAGATGGATGTGAAGAATGCATTCCTTAATGGGATCATTGAGGAAGAGGTGTACATTGAGCAACCTGAAGGATTTGAGATCTTTAGTAGCGAGTTGCATGTGTGCAGGCTCAAAAGAGCGTTATATGGGTTGAAGCAAGCACCACGTGCTTGGTACACTCAGATCGACAGTTATTTCACTGGACTTGGCTTCACCAAGAGTGAGGCAGATGCAAACCTGTACCAAATTGTGGTGGAGGGTAAGCTTTTAATCATTTTTCTTTATGTTTATGATTTAATACTAACGGGTGATGAGCAGTTGATACACTCATGCAAGGCAAATCTTGCAAAGGAGTTTCAGATAAAGGATTTGGGCCTCCTTCATTATATCCTTGGATTGAAAATATGGCAGCAGGAAGGTGAACTATTTGTGCCTTAAGGCAAGTATGCCAGGGACATACTGGAGAAGTTTCATATGCAAGGTTGCAAGCCTATCGACACTCCTCTTCTAGGAAATTGGAGGAAAGAGGATGCTACATCAGCAGAGGTAGTAGATAGCACTGTTTATCGACAGTTGGTGGGTTCTCTCATGTATTTAGTTAATACAAGACCGGACATATGCTATGCGGTGAACCAGCTTTCGCAAGCGATGGTTAAGCCTACCAAGCTCTTTTGGAAGGTAGGAAAGCATGTCCTGAGGTATCTCAAGGGCACATCTGAGTATGTTTTATGGTAGAGACAAACGGATGAGGTGAAGTTGCATGGCTTCACGGATGCAGATTAGGCAGGCATCCCAACAGACAGAAAGAGCACATCAGGAGGGATTTTCAATATCGGATCTATGACAGTTTCTTGGTACAGCAGGAAATAAAGATCTGTGGCACTCATTTTAGCGGAAGCGGAATACATGGTAGCAATTCAAGCTACATGTGAGGCTATCTGGATGAGGAAGATCCTGGTTGGTTTGTTCGGTTCACATTTAGATCCTACAACGATACATTATTATAATAAGAGTTGCATTAAAATATCGATTAATCATGTGTTTCATGATAGATCTAAACATATTGATATCTGGTATCATCATATCGGAGATTGTGTGCAGCGGAAGATCATGTTGCTTCAGTACATTCCTACAGAGGATTAGGATGCAGATATTCTGATGAAGGCACTCACCAGGAGAAAATTTGAATATCATAAAGGTTGGATCGGGGTGAAAGATAATCCCTATCTTGTTGAGAGGGAGTGTTGAGATTCAACAAGATGATGAGCTTAGTGAAAATATTCACCTTCACTAAGTGGGCCCGCAGGCTATTTTTGGCGCATGTCTATTTTTAGACTATGTCTATTTTTTAGATATGGTGATCATATTTCAGAAGTTGTAGGATGCTATTTGTGGATGGTTGATCAAGTTGGAAAAATAGACGAAATTCTATTTTTAGAATATTGGTCGAAGTCTATTTATAGATCCTCGATCTAAAAATAGAAGTGTCTATTATTATTATCTCTTAATTGTTTCGAGAAATAACTCCCTAGAGGTTTGTTGTGTCAAAACCTCCACAGATCAGGGCATGCTATTCAAGAAGGACTCACACAACCACACTTGCATGCTAAAAACTAGATAACATCGATAGTAGAACTCACCCGTAATCCTACGTTTGATGTAGATCCCGCGGCGTCCAAACCCCCAGCAACCCTTCTTCCTCTTCAACCTGGAAATCAAGAAATAACATGCACATAAATCTAGTTGTACAGCATATACTTCTCCTAAATGTCAGTGTAATCCATGTGAAACATCATATAAACAATAATAAATATTTAAATAACAATCTTTTCACATATGCAATCAAATATTAACACGTGAATTCGGGAAAAAGATGGTTCTTCTTCTTTACGAACAGAATGTACAGTAATAAAAAGTGGAGAGATCACCTGAATCCTTCCACGATCTTCGAATAGACTATTGTCCAGATCCGTCCCGCCCTTGCCTCGCTAAGATACTTTCAAGACTTGTGCACACGAGATGACATATAAACTGATGAACATCTCTAGGAAACAAGGGTTTCCTGTAAAAATCTGGGAAAGTGCAGGAGGCACGGGAAATCAGACTTGAATTGGGATTCCAACAGAGTATAATATCTATAATTTCTCTCTCCCTTAGGCCATTCATGTGAGGGGATTTTATACTCCCTCAAAGTAGTTTCAATCTGTTGGAAACAGTTTGCCACGTGCTGGGGTGGTTGAACTACTGGAGTAACCATCAACCCAACCCGAAAATAGGGAATTTTATATATTTTTTAATGATTTTAATGGCATACGTGGAAAAGTGTGTATGGACTAGCGTATACACGCGGAAAAGTCTGGGCATACCCGCGTATGGGATTTTTAACACTGTTTTTTATGAATTTTGTTCAAGTCTGTGGGAATGGGTGCCCAAGGCCAAAGAGACAATCATGAATCACATGAGGGTGAAAATGATGCTATAATAGATGCCCCCTAATATATGAGGTCAGAAGGGGTACATGATGGCCAAAATGTATTATGCACATAGAAAGAAATTCGCAAGGACAAGAGAGGATTTCACCAGATTTCAGCCTGCCAAAAACCAATGAAAGAAAACAGAGAGTCAACTCATGCTGAGGCGGGCATACCCATGCTCAGTAAAAAATATATCATATAGAAAGTACATGATGAATATAGAATGTATACAAGTATAGCTGAACTGAAAGTACATAATGAATCATCTGAGCAGGGCCCGGAAATACAAGTCAAAATAAATGTCCAAGTATCACATATAGAAAGCTGATCAATGATGCTGAAACTGGATGTCTGATCATAAAAGTAACTGAATCTCCAAGTACCAAATCATAAGGGGTGGAACACATGGTACAATCATGCAACTTGGAAGCCAAAATATAAGATGCTGTTGTACTGAACTGCAACATATAAGGGTGGACGACATCACTGGCAGAAACTGAATGGACTATCAAAAGTGAACCGAAAGATGCTGATGCAACTCGAGGTCTTCACCGATCTCGACGGCACAATTCTACACAATGGAAATAAATGAGATGAATTCAACCATGTGAGAAATCGTTGGATTACTGGTCAATAATGTAAACCGTTAACCAACGCGAGACAACCCACCAATAATGAAAGTGAGTGTCAAGGTGCCCTAGTACAATCTACCAAGTGCGAATGAATGAGTTGAAGTTGAACACTTGGAAGAATATACCAATCAGGAGGCAATGATGAATCCCCACTGTCGATAGCGAAGAGTCTACCAATGATGATTGCAAACCCTAAGGTACTAACAAAAAGAAGCTAGATCTTATTCCCAGAGCAATGAGTCGAAGTCGATGGGAAAAGATCTGCTGGAAGGAAGGCATTAAGGCATCCCACATCAGTCTAGCGCGAGTGTAACCAGCAGGCCAGAATTTGGAAGGAATCGGATGAAGCAAAGTGACGGAACCAAAACCGAAGTACGTTTCCGACATGCACAAGATGAAGCTAGCGCACGGAAGAAACCCTCTGAACCAACCAATAGTAAAAGCTGACTCAGAGGCGAGATATCCACCGATAGGGTCAAATGGAAATCAAGGTATTGCACGAATCCCAAGTGTGATAATGTATGTTGACGTCAACACAAGGAAAACCACTCAGTCAAAGACCCATAATGATGATAAAATGCTGAGCACAAGGACACCTATCAATGATGGAAATAGGGCCAGGGTGCGGCTCTAGGTTTGCTCTCAGAGCAATGTGTCGTAGTCGATGAGAGACAAGCATGCCGGCAAGAATTCAATGGAGACCTTCTCAAACCAGCTGAAACCACCCAACAGGGGAATCACAAGAATGCGATCCCCAGCGGAGTCGCCAGTTCTGTTTCGGGAAATTACTCCCTAGAGGTTTTTTCGGTCAAAACCTTCACATATCAAGGCATGCTATTCAAGAAGGACTCACACAACCACACTTATATGCTAAAAACTAGATAACATCGATAGTAGAACTCACCCGTAATCCTACGTTTGAGGTAGATCCCGCGGGGTCCAAACCCCCAGCAACCCTTCTTCCTCATCAACCTGGAAATCAAGAAAGAACATGCACGAAAATCTAGTTGTACAGAATATACTTCTCCTAAATGTCAGTGTAATCCATGTGAAACATCATATAAACAATAATAAATGTTTAAATAATGATCTTTTCACATATGCAAGCAGATATTAACACGTGAATTCGGGAACAAGATGGTTCTTCTTCATTACAAACAGCATGTACAGTAATAAAAAGTGGAGAGATCACCTGAATCCTTCCATGATCTTCGAATAGACCATCGTCCGGATCCGTCCCGCCCTTGCCTCACTAAGATAATTTCAAGACTTGTGCACATGAGATGACATATAAACTGATGAACATCTCCAGGAAACAAGGGCTTCCTGTAAAAATCTGGGAAAGTGCAGGAGGCACGGGAAATCAGACTTGAATTGGGATTCCAACAGAGTATAATATCTATAATTTCTCTCTCCCTTAGGTCATGCATGTGAGGGGATTTTATACTCCCTCAAAGTAGTTTCAATCTGTTGGAAATAGTTGGCCACATGCTGGGGTGGTTGAAATACTAGAGTAACCATCAACCCAGCCCGAAAAGAGGGAATTTTATATATTTTTTAATGATTTTAATGGCATACGCGGAAAAGTGTGTATGGACTAGCGTATACACGTGGAAAAGTCTGGGCATACCCACGTATGGGATTTTTAACACTGTTTTTTATGAATTTTGTTCAAGTCTGTGGGAATGGGTGCCCAAGGCCAAAGAGACAATCATGAATCACATGAGCGTGAAAAATGATGCTACATCAGCAAGGTTGCAAGCCTATCGGCACTCCTCTTCTATGAAATTGGAGGAAAGAGGATGCTACATCAGCAGAGGTAGTGGATACCACTGTTTATTGACAGTTGGTGGGTTCTCTCATGTATTTAGTTGATACAAGACAGGACATATGCTATGCGGTGAACCAGCTTTCACAAGCGATGGTTAAGCCTACCAAGCTCTTTTGGAAGGTAGGAAAGCATGTCCTGAGGTATCTCAGGGGCACATCTGAGTATGTTTTATGGTACAGATAGATGGATGAGGTGAAGTTGCATGGCTTCACGGACGCAGATTGGGCAAGCATCCCAACAGACAGAAAGAGCACATCAGGAGGGATTTTCAGTATCGAATCTATGACAGTTTCTTGGTACAGCAGGAAACAAATATCTGTGGCACTCATTTTAGTGGAAGCAGAAGACATGGCAGCAAGTCAAGTTGCATGTGAGGCTATCTAGATGAGGAAGATCCTGGTTGGTTTGTTCGGTTCACATTTAGATCCTACAACGATACATTGTTATAATCAGAGTTGCATTAAACTCTTCATTAATCCTATGTTTCATGATAGATCTAAACATATTGATATCTGGTATCATCATATCGTAGATTGTGTGCAGCGGAAGATCATGTTTCTTTAGTACATTCCTACAGAGGATCAAGATGCAGATATTCTGACGAAGGCGCTCACCAGGAGAAAATCTGAATACCATAGAGGTAGGATCGAGGTGAAAGATAATCCCTATCTTGTTGAGAGGAAGTGTTGAGATTAAACAAGATGATGAGCTTAGTAAAAAGATTCACCTTCACTAAGTGGGCCCGCAGGCTATTTTTGGCGCAAGTCTATTTTTAGACTATGTCTATTTTTTAGATATGGTGATCATATTTCAAAAGTTGTAGGATGATATTTGTGGATGGTTGATCAAGTTGGAAAAATAGATGAAATTCTATTTTTAGAATATTGGGCGAAGTCTATTTATAGGTCGTCAATCTAAAAATAGAAGTGTCTATTATTATTATCTCTTAATAATAATCCAACAATAAACAACAACTTATTCTCTTGGAGCACTTAATTTTAGTGCACAGATTTGGAAAATCAGTGGGTTGAAGGAATTACACAATTCCTAGGGTTTACTAGTGGTTCATGCATGGAAGACTCAGTTAGAACTGAAGTGGCAAAGTTATGACAGAGTTGGAAGAGTAGTTCATGGATTTGTATTCAGTTTAACTCAGTTAGACTCAGTTGAGCTAGTTGTATCTAGTCTAACTGAATGATACACTAGTGAGAGTGGAGTGAATTAATTAGTTAATTAATTCATAAATAATAACTCATTAATCAAATGAACAATACAACAGTTAACTACAGTGCATGTCAGTTCCAGTGGAGAACCAGTGGAGAGATAGGTGAAAAGGAAAGATGGACTATCTGTTGTGACTATAGTGATGCATTTATTGCACCACACACACATTGGAGTTTCCAATGAGTATTGCGCAGTCAAGGCAAGGGTAATTCAAATTCATTCAGAGCTATTCTTCAGCAGGGATTGCATAGTGGAGGCAGGCTAGTAGGAGGGCATAGATCAATGCATGGATTTTCAGATTTCTTCTATGTTAGTGTGTGACAATTGATTGTACTAAGTGCTTGATGTACTAAGATTTGTATGAGATTGTTACATGATCTTCATGATACATAATATATGATAGTTTGGGTTTTTAGCTTCAGGCTTTCTCGTTAAACAACTGTGCTATGTGCGATTTTTTTATTTATGCTTCACATGTGTTTGCAATTAATTTTCCGCAAAATATTAACACTGGAATGATTCTGTATTTTTCAAGAAGTTAAATATTGTGAGATCAGGGGAATCTGGATGTATGCATGCTTAGTGTATACTAATTTCTATAGATGCCCCAGTCAACACCACATCACATCTGCGATGGAGATCCTCCATTAGAGCCTCATATTATCATCTCGGGTGTGACGTCAATCCACTCGGTTTCGTAGCCCTAGGTGCTATGGATCATCGTGAATATCCTGCCAGATTTACCGGTTCCATATCTGCATACAAAAAGTTAAGAATCAGTTCCACATGCATATTCTAAAAATTTAAGTGCACCAAAAAATAGCAAATTTCACTTACCATCTGGTCATTAGAGAAATTTTGAGGTCTAAAATTGGCCTCCTAAGAAAAAAGTACAACCAAAATAAAATTTATAATAACCAATAGGATTCAATATGATGATGTCAACCACGAGGGATGATTCACCATTTTTGGGGTTAAAAAGTAAAAAGATTAAAAAATAATAAAATAATAAAACTACTTTTTCAACTTGTATTTTCAACTTATCTCCCCAAGGTTTTACTCAAATTTCAAGAAGGAGTACTAATTTGATGCAAAATTTAATTCCTCATCCAAGGAGTACCCATGTTGCATAAGTTCGATGCACCCTGCTACATGAAAAATGAGAAATACATGAAAAATGTTATTACAATCAAGTTTTTCATCTATTTCTCATTTTTCGTGTATAAAGGTCCATGCAAAGTATTCAACATGGGTACTCCTTGGATGAGGAATAGGGAGATAAGTTGAAAATAACCCATAGGGAGATATTGGATGAGGAATAGGGAGATAACCCATAGGGAGATAAGTTGAAAATATGAGTTGAAAAAGTAGTTTTTTTGTTTTTTCCATCTAAAATTTGATGATGTAATCTAATATTATTTTATAATTTCCATTATTATTTTTATAATTTCCTTAAGGGACCATTTTAGAACTAAAAATTTCCATAATTTCCCCATGCTTTTCTGAGTGGAAGTGGCAAGTCAGGATCACCCTCATAGTTCATACCACTATATGGATAATCGTCTATGTATAATGGCATCTAATCCCAATGCGCAAAAAAATATGGTCAAAACACATGCTCGACTCCCCTTCCTCCTCCTCGACGTAGTAGCTACCCCTAGCAACGCATATTGGGTTCTTGTGGGCCCCCATCATGTATTTTCACATGAGGTCAGATAATTGAGATCTTCTCAAAGAAGAAAGAACATAGCATATTCCCAAATGCACAGTCATGGTTCACCTCCTGTCTGCATAACGATAGTTGTCGTTTCACCAACGACAACATCATCTGGGTCCACTGATAGTAGGTTCAGCTCAAAACACTCTCCACTAACATCATCTGCCCTTGAGTGATGTTATGGAATGCCTAGCTACCCAGGATTCACAACATCGCTGTGACGACAACCCATGTCTCTACCATCTCTAGATCACTAATCGTTATTATAGTGCCCTTTGCATGAACACCCAGTCCACAATGGTAGTCCACAAAATCTTCTATGTTCCTCCCACGAGGTAAGACTGGATGTATATCCCACACTACCCCTAGTAGGGGGATTCTTGTTAAAAAATATATATCCTAGATAGTGAGCTCGATCTTGTGCCCCTGCACCACGAAGGCCATTTGGTCTGGATCCTAGTAGCTGACAATCCTAGATAGAAAGGGCTCACCTACCCTCATCAATGGGTTCTCTAACAACTTGGGAACCCGAAACCAAGCAAGCACCCCTCTCACCACCTGATTCCCTTGAATCTCGGAGTGAAGAGCATCCAAGTCTCGTTCATGCCAGTTGATCTTTAACTCTACCATGTGCAAAAAATCACAATGTCATATCAATTCAGAGCTAGAAAAAATGCACCATATCATCTCTGTTCCGAGTCCTCATTAGGCCAACAACCCAAACATTGTCTCAGCCCAAACTTGCACTTTTCTAACCAAAATCTATGAGCTCACAGGTTTTCCACCTTTTCCTATGATTTGGAATGAAGTTCAGGCCCTGAAAAGTGCGATCCAGCCATGAGCTAGGGTAGGGGTCTCCTACTGAGCTCTGAGACCCTAATCTGAAAAAATAATTCACTGGAAATAATGAGTAAGGTTAGGCCACCTACCTCCCACTGACATATCCTGATTCTGACGATTGGTTTGTCCTCTAAAATCTCTGCAAGATTTAGGGCCTTCTCCTCTCCAAATTCACCAGAACTCACTTAGAAAATGAATTGAAATTGGAGGGAAAATGCCCTTTCATAGGAAAAACCCTAGTTTTTCCATCACTTATTACGACGGAACCGTAGCTCAGTTTGACGAACCGTCAGCACTCATTAAAGAAATTTTTAGGTCTAAAATGGGCCTCCTAAGAAAAATGTATAACCAAAATAAAATTTATAATAAACAATAATATTCAAGATGATTATGTCAACCATGGGGGATGATTCACCATTTTGGGGGTAAAAAAATAAAAAGCTTAAAAAATGATAAAATAATAAAACTACTTTTTCAACTTGTATTTTCAATTTATCTCCCTAAATTTTTACTCAAATTTCGATCGGGAGTACTCGTTGGATGAAAAATTTAATTCCTCATCCAAGGAGAACCCATGTTGCATACTTTCGATCGACCCTGCTACACGAAAAATGAGAAATACATGAAAAATCGTGATTGCAATCACATTTTTCATGTATTTCTCATTTTTTGTGTAGTAGAGTCCATCGAAAGTATGCAAAATGGGTATTATCTGGATGATGAATCAAAATATGCATCCTATGAGTGTTCTCGCTTGAAATTTTAGTAAACCCATAAGGAGATAAGTTTAAAATACGAGTTGAAAAAGTAGTTTTTTTCCTTTTTCCCTCTAAAATTTGATGATGTAATCAAATCTTATTTTATTATTTCCACTATTATTTTATAATTTCCTTAGGAGGCCCATTTTAGACCTCAAAATTCCCCAAATGGTTGGAAAGCTCTCACTGAATACTGTAATGGGTCTTCTTTTCTTTTTGGTGGTTTGACACTTCACTCGGAAACCATTTTTGCCATGAAGTGTCACTTTGCCGCCCATTTAAATTGAATTTCTTCATATGAGCGGCTTGTACTTTAGAACCACTTTGAATTTGCACTTTTCACCTCATTTTCCAATTTTTTTCATGGGAAACCATTATTTGTTCATGTTTTTATGGTCCCCCTAGTCCTATCCTGTGTGGAAAGATCATTGAGTCACCCTTGTTTAGAGCATCCGATTTGAGTCATCATCGCGTTCATGGAGTGTGTCCTGAGTCCATTTATCTCATGTTATAGTATTCCATCCATATTTTCTTCGTATTCATCACGTGTTGCCCATTTTGGCCTCGAGTCATACTGTCCCTCATCCCCTCCGGAGTTGAGTCAGTCGTTGTCAGGTCAACCATGATTTTTTATTCTCTGATAAGGGAATTTTTCCTTTTGCCTCTCAATTCCCCTCCTTCCATCATTATCCCTGGTTTCAGTCCATATATCTCTCTATTATGGTCCCTCGTACCTTAGTTGAGGATTCCTTATTTCCTTAGTTATGGAAGGCCCTATTTTGTCGACTTCGGCACATTCATTCTAGAAGAAGGGTCTAGAGGGTGGTGTGCCTTGGTTCCAACTTTCCTTATTGTTTAGTTCCTTGGATCAAGCAAAGGGAATCACTTTTTCCCTTTTACTTGGTTGTTTATCATGTGCTCGACCCAAAATCATTATCACACTATTGAGAATCGTACACTTGATGGTTTGATGTTCCAAAAAATTGTACCAATGATTCCTGGGTATTTGTGAGATGTTTAAGACCTCATGAGGGGGTTTCCCTTTAGGTATCCCCCCCCAGATCCCCTAATGAGCTCAGATTATGCTACAGCCTCAGATGTAGTTTTGCAGATTTGATGGATTTAGTTCGAGCCGCTTGCAGTGCCCATAGCATGTATGTCTCATTCAAATGATCCATTCATATTTTTAAAGCCCTTTCCTATTCAACAGGACTTCTTTGGTTGTTATAACTGCCCCACCTCCCACATTATATAGAGGTGCATCCTGTCTCATGTACTCATATATTATTGTATTCAGTCCTATTCCATGTTTTTTCTAGGTGAAGTATGTGTGTGGGATTCATTATATTATTTTTTGGCCCATTGATGTCAGTATGTCATGTACCATTTATCATGTACTTTATTTCTCAGTGTCACATTGTTGGGCCCATTATTATTCTTTGTACTTTGTTATCTTGGCGGGTATGGGTATTCCTCCCCCACCTCATTAAGATCAGGTACTCCAACATAAAAGGATATTTATATCACATAGTAGGTATCGCCCCCTCAGTCACGGTCCTCTCTCATTTCGCTTCATTTATGTATCTCTCTCTGAATCCCATTCGGTGTCTATTGATTGTGTTCTTACAACACACTTTGGTCATACGGTTTTCTCCTAACACTCGTAGGTTGGGGCGAAATATGTTATCACCCAAAATTGATCATCTAGCCATTTCTAACTAGATTGATCGAAGTACACCATGTAGGACCAGTTTTACCATAGTAAAATTAATTTCACTATAAGAAATAATTCAATAAGCCATATTTTATTAAGTTATTTCTGGTTAAAACAAGAAACCCCATGAGGGATAATTAAATAAATAATTATCTATTTGATTTTCCTCTAGGAATAATTAATTAAACCATTGCTTAACTAATATTCCTAGTAATATTTAACACAATTATGAGAAATAATTAAATAAATCATTATTTTTCTTATTTTTCTCTAGGAATAATTGATTAAATAATTATTTAGTTATTATTCCTTGTTAAATTTGACTAAATCACCTAGGAATAATTAAAAAAATCATTATTTGTTTATTATTATTTAACCACATCTTTAGAATGATAAATAAATCATTTATTTGTTTATTATTTCTAAATAAATGTATTTAACCAATTTAAATATATTTCCCCTCCAACAAAATATAACAAAATATTCCAAGTGGGTAGATCTAGATTATGGTTAATAATATTTTATTATTCTCCATTATTGAGGATAAATCAATATTTTGTTATATATAGGAGGGTTTTTCCATTCATTCTTAACTTTGATCATTCTCATTGTCGCTATCATTTTCCTTTGCCATTTGATATCCCACTTGAGTTCATCACATATTTTGGATTTTCTACATCATTGAGAGAGAGAGACTCGCGAAGCTGAAGCATTGAGGACAACCAAGAACCGATTACATTTGATGGGGCTGGTAAAATTTACTCATTTCCTTCACGTGGTGTTACATAATATAAAAAATCATTCTTTAAAATTTTCTTGTTTGTTGGTTATTTGGATTTATTTTGCATCATTTGTTATTTATTTTTGTTGTTTAACTACTTTTGTTGCATATATTAGGGTCTTTGTAGGATTTATTCTCATTTTATATTTCATATTTAAAGGGTTTTATAGCCATTTATGTTGTTAGGGCTATCAGTCACTCATAGCTAAATTAGTATATTTTCGTACACCTTCGATAAGATTTTACACTAACATTCTCCCTCCCATTTACCTAATCCTGGTAGTTTTTCCAGCTCTTGGGAAGGCTCAGAAGTTCTAAGATGAACATCTCATCTTCAAAAACTATAATACCAACACTCCCAAGTTCATCCCGACATTGGGTGAACTTGCTCAAGTACTATGGTATTGTGTCACTCTTTTCCATCTTGATTTTTTGAAGCTTGTCCTTAAGTTCCAAATTACTGTGGTCACTGTTGTTCTAAAACAATTCTTTCAAGGATTTCCACATTGCATATGGAGTCTCCTTCCCATGGAGGTTTCATAAAATATGATCTCAAACTCCTTCCAATATGATCCTCCTCGATTTTTCAACACACTTCTCCCACTATGGTAGATCCTGAGCATAAGATGTTGGAGGTTTAGGAATGTTAGTATATATAAATTCATTTATATTTTTATCTTCCAACACTGCCTCCATCCCGTCCTTCGAAGAAATATAATTTGAACTACCCTCAAGGTCATATTTGAGTCTCAATCCGTTGAAGGCCTTCCTGCTAGCTCTGAAGTTTTCATTCTACAAATGTGATCTGGCAAAGACAACTTCAAATTCTTATCTTCTATTTTGAATTGAGCTCTAATAACATGTAGAAATTCCTTTTAGATTCAAACTTCTTATTATATTTATATAAATCAAAAGAATTGAATCTACTCTACCAATTGTGTAAATAATTAAACAGCGATGAAATCACGAATCATACAAGAGAAATAATTCAATCAACACATTACACAATGATTTTTAGGGAAATCCATAGCTAAAAATTAGAGAAATTTTGAGGTTTGAAATGGGCATCCTAAGAAAAATGCACAAGAAAAGTAAAATTAATAAGAACCAATAGGATTCAATATGATGATGTAAACCATGAGGGATGTCTCGCCATTTTTGGAGTATAAAAGTAAAAAGATTGAAAAATAATAAAATAATAAAGCTACTTTTTTCAACTTATATTTTCAACTTATCACCTTAAGGTTTTCATAAAATGTATAGCAGAATCACTCGTTGGATGCAAAATTTAATTCTTCATCCAAGAAGTACCCATGTTGCATACTCTTAATGGACCCTACTACACAAAAAATGAAAAATACATGAAAAACGTTATTGCAATCATGTTTTTCATGTATTTATCATATTTCCTGTAGAAGGGTCCATCTAAAGAATGAAACATGGGTAATCCTTGGATGATAAATTTAATTCTGCATCCAATGTGTGTTTCTGCTCGAAATTTGATCAAGCCCATAGGGAGATAAGTTTAATACGAGTTGGAAAAAATAGGTTTTTTTTCCCTGTCAAAATTTGATGAAGTACTCTAATTTTATTTTATTATTTCCACTATTATTTTATAATTTACTTTTGAGGCCCATTTTATACCTCAAAATTCCCCTAATGAACCCCTCCTATCTTCATATTTCATTAGTCAGAAAAATAGAGAAGTTTACACTGCTTTGTTGAAACCAGAGCAACCTCTGCACTATTACAATATATCTCATTGCTCTACAAGCTAATCATGGTAAATAATTAACCAAATACAAGACTTCCAAAGTCCCTATTTCCTTGCACCATTTCTTTGGTAATTATACCCTATTAATTAGGGAAATTCCTCATCCATAACTACGCAATCCTCAATATGCCTTTCTCTAACCGCATGCACCACCTGTAAAATTTGGATGATTATACAACTGATAGTACACTGTCCTTGAACTCCAATCTCAACTAGGTAACTCATATATCACACATGCATGAATTTTTTTTTTTGGTAAGTTAGGTTATTCTATATTAATTCGAGAAAAGAAACATTACATATGCTACATGCGAGGTTGGAAAGATGTGCTTAACCAATCCCAACCTTAGTTGCTCGGTTTCGAGGCTACCTCAGTGGAGGAAAGCAACCCGGAAAGTACTTGAGACATAAAATTACAAAATGTGGAGCAATGTTGATGTGTCTAGATATTACAAAATATGTAGAAACAAGGGTATAATTTGAAATGCACTAGTGGTAGCATGCTTGAAAAAATCATGGAAGAACTGTGCAGCTTCGTAGGCCTCAATATTCATCTTCATCATCACTGTCGGGGACTTCCTCCTCTATGGGGCAAGCGTGCGCCTATGCAACCGCTTCCTTAGAGTCTACCATTGGACGCCTAGGTTTGGGGACATGTGAGTAGAGGATGGGGGACTCCGGATCCTCTATGTTAGGGATGCGTGTCCAATTTCCTTCATAGTCCATAACCTAGACATTCAATTCATCATATTCCTCCACCTGAGCCACCATAAGATCAGTCTTGCGAGAAAGCAAGTGCATGAATTATTTATGGTTGATTTATCAGTTAACTAGTTGATCATGAACTAAACACCCCGCTACTAGACCTCCCACTAGTTCCTCCAACGATTGGAACTATTTTAACTTATGTTAACTTAATTTTAATGAAATAATTAATTACAACTAAAAATAAACTCAGTCTAGGCTCCTATAAAGTAGGAACCACTCTACATGACTCAAGTTAGGCCCTCAACTCGAATTAACTGAACCAAATAAGTCAAAGTAACTTATTTAACTCGTAAAAGTTGTCATGTGATGTGGAATTACAATTTTCTCCTAATTTAATTCAAGGGAAAATTAAATTAGGATCTTTCTTGGTGCCATTTTCAATTGTCATTGCTCTATGCCATTTATATTATCCAACTTGATTGGATAATTCAAGCAAGGGATTTCAGGATTTGTAGCAAGATGCTAGTGCATATGATACATTTATCTAAAAAAATTGTTCATTGTGGTAAAAATATTTTCTATATCTATGTAAGAACTCCCAACTCAACCAAAAGGTTATTTTTGAATTTCACACCTCCCCTATAGGAGGCACTCGATATTTTTAAAAACCTACCAGATGATCAATAAGGAATTTTTTTTGGGATGGCATTAAATTAGATATTCAAAAGTTTGTGGCAAAATTCTTAGTTTTCCAAAAAAATAATGTAGATACAATTAATGCCCCACGCTTTTTTTAACCATTAGCCATTCCAAGTCAGTGTTGGGAGGAGGTCTCAATGGATTTTATTATCGATCTACCCAAGTCTGAAAGAAAGAGTGTAATCATGGTGGTAGTTGATAAAATTACTAAGTATGAACACTTTTGTGCATTATCTCATCTTTCAAAAGCCAATAGAATCACTAAAACATTCATGGAGACAATTCAAAAGCTCCATAGAAACCCAAAGATTATTGTAAGTGACAAAGATCCCATTTTCATTGGAAACTTTTGGACAAAATTATTTTATTGTATTGATAGTCAATTGGCTCATAGACAATATTAACATCCTCAATCTAATGGGGAAGCTAAGATAGTGAAAAAATGTTTGGAATGATATCTTTGTTTCTTTTCATTTGAAAAATAAATTCAATGGGTCAAGTGATTACCTCTGGGAGAATGGTGGTATAACACTTCCTTCCATACAACGGAAAAAATGACCCCATTTATGGTGCTTTATGTATATCATCCACCATCTATTACATTATCTCTAAGAGACAAACCTAAGGTTCAAGTAGTGGAAGATAACATCAAGCATCAACAAGTTCTCCAACTCTTAAATTACAACCTAAATTTGGCACAAAATTTAATGAAACAACAAGTAGATCAACATTGCAGTAAACGAATTTTTGACATGGGCTATTGGGTACTTTTATGGCTACAAACATATAATAAAATGTCCCTCAGGCAATCTAAGAATAATAAATTATCACCCAAGTAATATGGCCTTTATAAGGTGTTGTGAAAGATTGGTACTATGGCATACAAATTGGAGCTACCTACATCTTCGCAAGTACACCCAATTTTCCATGTTTCATGCTTAAAGAAGGTTATAAGTGACAAGCTCCTAATTCAAACTATATTTTCAAAACTTGGTGATGGGCCTCCAAATTAGAAAAATTAAGGCCCATCTAACCTTTATTAGGCACATAAAAGATATATTAAATCTCTCCTTATACACTTAATAATGTTTTTTTATGCTTTAATATGTTCTTCAGAAGGTTTAGAGATAATTGCATATTTGTGCCTAATATTATTTATTTTTGAAGGATATTGTGAAAATATTGGGCAGATTATGGAGATTTGGAGAAGGAGATAATTTAGGGACATCCTCCCTACTATTGGAGGATCAAGATTGGAAACTAAATGAAAAAAATATCAGAAAACTATTGAGAAATTCTGGAGAGATTCTGGAACTCTGATGATTGAGAAAATCTAGGGATGTGTTCCCTATCATTTACTGCAAATTTCTTGGGAACCAGAGCCTCTATTTGAGGGATTTTAGAGGGGAAAGCTTCCCCATTTCAAGGAGAATTCTTCGTCATCGTTTTTTATAAGTACCAATTCGAATTTACCTCTAGGGGCATGTATTTTTTAGTTTTATTGTGGAGAAAACTTGTTGTTTAGTAGCTCCTCTTTTGTTTCTTGCAGGGATGTACTTGAACTAATTCAATAATGAAGATTGGTGCCATTTTTAGCAAGGCTTGGTTTCTTCCATAGGAATATGATTCCTCCTTAGGATTGGCCATCCCAGGAGCCTTAGATCCCTCTTTCATAATTTCTTTATGTTCTTTTCCCTTATTATTCACATGCATCTCTTATTTCTGTTTTGCATATTTCTGTATTTAGTATTGTTTATTTTCTTGTTGTAGGATTGAGTTAAATGATTGAAGTGAGTTATTTTGTGGGTTTTTTACATATTCAAAAGCAATATTAATCCTTCGAATATATTTGGCAGGTAATATTAATCATTAAGCTACTTGGATTTGGTTACTAGTTCACGAACATAAGATTTCTGGAAATGCCTTGTAGCGAAATAGTACTAAAATTATGCTATTTTTTAGAAGGATTTAATGATATCCATTTGAATTTATTACACTTTTATTAGGTCATAATAATGTTAAATTTAATAAAAAATTTACCCCATTTCATTTTCACTTGATAAGATTAGGCATTTTATATATTAACTAGCTCATTAGTTCTTGAATTTTTCAGATTTTAGAGTAGTAATTTTCTGTTATTTTTTATCACTTGTGAAAAGGGGAATTTTGGAGTGATTCCACTTGGAATGGAGACTAAGACATCAAAATTAATAAAAACATTTGTCCCATACCATTTTCATTTGATGTACTTAGTCATTCAGTGAATTATTTCCAAAATAGAATTTCGTGTAGCACTCTTGTAGCATGTGTAAAATCGACCATATTTGCTCCCAAAGGTTGTTTTTGGTCTATTAGGTTGAATCCTAACCCCTAGGACCTAAATACATGATTGAGGAAGAATTAATACCACTTAGTACATTAATTTTCTCAAATTATATTAGATATTTTTATTTGAATTCATGCTCTTGGTATTTCAGTTACAAATTGTTGTTCTTTCCTAGGATTAATTTCTTTCTTAACCAAAACTTCCATTTATGCAATTAGTTTAGGCTTTGTTTTCTTGACATTTCCTCCATTACATCAGATCAAACAAATAATGACACATTATATGCTGCACATACAGTGCCAATACCTCTTAAGTTTTTACGAACCCCGGGTTGATAATTAAAGTTGGTAGCCTCGGTAGTTGCAACATTCTTGTTGCAATATTGAGGCTCAGAACTTGGAAATGACGGAAAAATCATATTGGAGCCTGAAGAAATGACTGAAAAAAGAATCCAACAACTACAAAATCGATCAATTTTAGATTACCTCATTAATTGAAGAATTTGTTAAAGATTCCACATGGGAGGATTAGTATTTTATATAGAAGCATCCATAGGTACTCAAGTGTTGAGGAAAGCACTTTTTTTAAGGATAGGGGTATGTTTAGTCCCTATAATACTAGTGTAACCCCTATATTGTTACTGTTGTGTCCCATGTAATCCCACTATTGTTATTTTTTTGGCCTTATATTATTATCTTTAGGTAGGCCCTAATTATAGTTTTACCCTCATACACCTATATATACCAAGGAGGTATTTCCATTTGAATAATCCAAGAAATTTTTATTTATGTGATGTAAAATGAGGTTTCCCCCTTGAAGGGGCTTATCATCAAGACATTTCTCTATCTCTTATTATGTTTTTGTTTTATTTTGATTTGGGTACATAACAGAAAGGAATCATCTAGTCAGAGGTACCAAACATTAGCTATGGTGATGTATTCAGTGAAGGATCTCATCATGTTGCATTATTTCTTGGGATTTGAAGTATTTCATATTGAGAAATGTTACTATTTTCAACTTTCATAATTTTTGTACTCATTTCAATAAGTATCCTATGTAACAAACAAAGAAAATAAAATAAAATTATTATAATCAAAGCATGGGTTTCATGCTCATTATTTAGGTAAAGGCATGTTATTCATTCTATTATGGTTTTCCAAGTCTTAGGATTTATTGTCATGATTCAAAGGAATCAACATCAAGTTTAAAAAACCTTATGGGAAATTTGCATTTGTAAAAAATATATTTAGGAGTTTATAAATTCTGGAACCCTCAAGAGTACAAGTCGGCCCTCACATCCTCAAGTCAGCCTAAAAGAGGGAATTCAACCCCTTGAGAAGAATATATAAACAATAATTTGACTTAATTTGGAGACACACTCACTCACAAGTTAAATCTACAAGAAATAGTTTGATATATAGCTAGGTGGATGCAAGAAGGAGAGAAAAGGTTAAAAATAAGGAAGAAGGTCAAAATATCTTGGTTTTTGGTCTCTATCTCTCTCAGATGTGAAATATTATAGGGTTTCTAGGTTGTAGGAAGAGGTCGAAGTTGCGGGGCCGAGTCTTAGTAGGATGAAGTGCAACAACTAGTAGCTGGAAGGAAGGAAAATTTGTCTAGACCTCATTGACCTTACGTAGAGTTGTTTTTATCTTGGAAGGTCCCAAAAGGAGGTCAAATTAGGGTTTCTTCAAGAGCTGTAGGATCGAAGTTGTAGGTAAAGTAGCAATGTTGTAGCTGGCAGATCAAATTTGAAGTGTGTAGCAATTTGGTGCAGATTCAAGAAGGACATGAGGAATGGCTTGCTCGATACTGTGGTAAGGGCTTGCTCTAGGGATTGAGTCTTTGTATCTCATTTGAAGCTAATTATAAGAAGAGAATATTTTCTAGGTTTCCCCCTTGGAAATTTTTTCCCCTGGATGAGAGCCTACATCTATGTCCTCTTTTATTGCTATTGTTTCATGAACAAATCTAACTGAAAAAATATAAATAATATAACTAAGATTCACAGGATGGTATCAAGGTCAAAGAAAATAAGTTCAATAGGCTTCCATTTTACAGTTTCTAACATGGTTTCAAAGCTAATTTGAGTAATTAAGACAATAGGAATGACACGAGAAAGAATTGTTGATCAAGGGATAGGAAGCTCTCAAGGCCAAAAAGAAGAAGATTGTCTCTTGAAGGAATCTAGTTAAAAGCTCATTGGTAGAAGAGCCTTCTGATCTAGGGTTTCTACATTGAATAATATCAGAGCCATATCCATATCGTAAGAAGATTATTGATTTAAAAAAAAATATGTCTATTTTAAAGACATCAATCTTGGAAGCTGTTGGTGGAGGAATCCTACGGAACATCTTTCAAGGGCATCATCAAGAACTCTCTAAAGATATTGAAGAGATCAAGAAGTTTGGAGATATTATTCAAGTAAGTGTCACACTTTATCATAATGGCTAAATATTCAAGTCATGTAGGTTCATTTTACAAGGAGATAAATAATCTCATTGGGGCTTCAAACTATCTAACATAGAAGAAAAGTATTGACTTGATACTCATAAAGCAAGATGTAATGGGATATGTTACTGGAGAAATTATTGAATCTGAGAAATACAAGACACAATAACTATAAACGTAAAAGAAATGGGAAGTAAGAGCTCAAAGGATGATATTTGAATCCATTAAGGATTCTCTTGTTCCGTTTATTGCAAATCTAAATACTTCTAAGGCCATGCATGATAAGCTAGTGAATTTGTACTCTGTAATTACAACATGTTAAAATATTTCCTTACCAAATAAGCTATATAGAATAAAGAAATTGAAGGATGAGGATATGTCATCTTTCCTCATGAAATTATTTGAACTAAGAGACCATTTTCAAGGACTTGGGGAACCCATCACTGATTATAGGTGATCATATGTATTCTGAATGCATTGCCACTAGAATGGAGAAACTTTGCAACATATGTATACTCAAAGAATATTAAACTCCCTTTGATTAGTTGTGAGAAAAATGCATACTATAATAATCAAGGATAAATTTTAAGAATGAAATTGGATCAGAAGAAAGATATGTCCAAGGTGCAATGTTTCAAGTGACACGAGTTTGGGAACTACAAGAGGGACTGTCCAAATCAAAACAACAACAAGAGAAAGGATATGAGTGAAGCTCATGTAGCTGAAGAAGTGGGAGAACCTGAGAATAATGAAACAAAGGAAGAAGTGAATTATCTTTACTACTAAAAGAAGATTCACCAACTTCTAGGTTCTTTAAGAATGTTGGTATTTCTTTTAGATGATATGTTTTGCATAAACATCATAGGATAGAATCATATGATAGTAGAATGCCTGGAATTGATTATGTTACTTAGTAGATATCATCTAAGATATAATTTTAGACCAATTTAGAATAATTTTCATTCAAATTATGTTATAGATTCTCATATTTATTAAATGGATCATTATGATCTGAGAAGGGCCATCATCCTAGAAATTCCTTGGGAAAAGCATCATTACAGGAATAGTATGTGTTCTATGTAATCTGAAATCATATTGGTAAAAAGGGATGAAAGGTTGCAATGGGTCATGATACAAATTTTTTGTGAGATATATGGATATATAGATGATTGGATGAAAACATAGGAATGCATGTTAAAAAGTAAAATTTAGATAAAATTCATATATGAAAGAATCTTAATAAATTTGGTTATAAATATTTTCTTAAGTACTAATGATGTTGGAAAAAAATTGAATGTGACTTTATTAATAATGTACATAATATTGGAACTTTCTCTAGAATATGTATTTGATATCAATTAACATATAGTATAATCTCTGAAATAAAAGGTTGTAACTTAGTAATCAAGTTTGATCCTTGGAAACTCTGATGCATGGAGGAAATATGAAGTGGAGATGGTAAATGTGGATGTTGATAGTATGGGAAGGTCAAAATGGTGAGGTAATTATATTTATGGTTTTTTTATGTGGCTAAAATATTATTTTTTCTACTATGAAAAGAATGTTGCAGGAATACATGATGATAGTTGGGGTAGGTTAAACTGTATGGATGAAGAATGCTGAGAATACTTGGCGACTGTAAAGTCAACATGATTCCATATTGGGATTTAAAGGGTATTTGTATGAGAAGACAATCATAAGGTCAAGGAAGAACTTTTTCATGATTAGACTGAAGATAGGGAAGGCTCAGTGCAATGCCTTCATGTTTGAAGACGAAAATGATAAGAAAGTAAGATAACATGTCATAAGAACGAAAGAGTGGAAATGGATACATGATACCTCAAAAATAAGAAATCCTGATGCAAGATATGTGAAGACAAAAGGGAGCCATGTAGATATGGAGATCAAGAATCCAATACTCTCATGAAGACAAGCAGTAGGGCTTTTGATGCTAGTTTCCATTATTTAATGGAAGGAATATCCTATAGTTTGAGAGGGAGAAAAATGAGTCTCTGAGAATAAGGAGCAAGGTTTTTCTATCAAGATTAAGGGAGAACAAAAATGTACTCTCTAGTTGAGAGGGAGTAATGATGAACATTTCTTGTGAATTCTTATATTTGGGTGATGAAGAGAGAATGACAAAGGATTGGATAAGAATTTGTGGTTTCCATGAGGATATTACTTCCAAGAAAGGAAAGGGACCGACACTTTTTGAGGATAGGAAAAGAATCCAAAAGAAGAGTGATTGAAGAGAACTGATATTATTTGAGGACTCAGGTATGGTGATCCAAGATAGGAATAGTCCTAAAAGGGCATACCTTTTAGACACCGATATGGGGTATGTATCGTAGATAGGTAGTGCAGTATCACACATAAATACTACCAACATAATTCTCTTGAATAAATAAGAGCTTGTCCAGTTAGGCCTCAGGGAAAATTCTTGTTATAATGATGATGCTTATAGTATGGCTTATCAATCTAAGTCTTATTGAGAGCTGTTCAGTTTTGAGATATGATGTTTTACTCGTTATACAATTATGAATACCTCCCTAGTTAAGAGGTGAGCATCGAGAAATGTAGCTAGTTTTAATATTCATAATTGTTGTAATCATTTAATTATAAAAACAAAAATATTATTATCAAATAATGGATTTCATGCTCATTTTTAATGGAATTTTTAGGTAAAATCATGTTATTTGTGATTCTAGGCTTTGTTAGGTCTTAGAATTTATTGCCATGAGTCAACATACAATTTTTTATAAGACCCTTCTAGGAATTTGGTAATTGTAAAAAGAATTATTTTGGAGTCTAGAAATTCCTAGAATCTCCAATAATATAAGTCAGTCCTAGGATCCTCAAGTCATCCTAAATGAAGGAATTTGACCCTTTGAGAAGGCTATATAAAGAAAAATTCGACTTCTTTTGGATACATACTCACTCACAAGTTCAATCTATAAGAAAGAGTTCCATATATAGCTGGGTAGCTACAAGAAGGAGAGATAAGGTTAAGAAGAAGGAAGAAGGGAAACATTTCTTGGTTTTTGGGCTCTGTCTCTCTCACATGTGCAAAATTATAGGGTTTCTGGGTTGCATGAATAGGACAAAGTTGTAGGGCCGAGTTGTAGTAGGACGAAGTGTAGAAATTGTTAGTTAAAAGGAAGGAAACTATGTATAGACCTCATGAACATTAGGTAGATATGTGTTTCTTTTGGAACGTCCCAAAAGGAGTTAAAATTATGCTTTCTTCAATATTTACATGGTTGAAGTTGCAAGTTGAGTAGTAATGATGTAGCTGCCAGATCGAAGTTGTAGCATGTAACAATTTGGTGCATATTCAAGGACTTGAGGAAGGGTTGACTTGGTACTAGGAGAAGAACTTGGTCTAGGGATTGGGTATTTGTATCTCATTTGAAGCATATTACAAGAGGAGAAGAGTCTATAGGTTTTCCCTTTGAAGGGGTTTTTCCCTAGGTGAGAGCCTACAATTGTGTCCTCTTTTATTTTTATTGCTTCTTAATATTGTTTAATGAAAAAATATAGCCAAGAAAACATAAATAAGACAACTAATATTCACAAGCAAGTATCAAGGTCAAAGAAAATAAGTTTATTAAGGTACCACTTTACATTTTCTAACATGGAAGAGACTTGATGAGATCTTTCTCAGAAAATGGAAGTACATTTTTTATATTTTGAGGAGATTATATATAAGGGAATGAAAATATATGACTACACCTATGATGATCAATTTTAAGAAGATGAGTGATTCCTATTTAGATTCAAATTTGGTGGATCACATGATGTATAGGTAGCTGATAGAATTCTTGATGCACCTGGGATAGATATTAGATTTGTAGTCATTAGGGGAATTTTCAGGTCTAAAATGGGCATCTTGAGGAAATTATAAAATAATAGTGAAAATAATAAAATAATATTTGATTACATCATCAAATTTTAGAGGGAAAAAATAAAAAACTACTTTTTTTTAACTCATATTTTCAACTTATCTCCCAAATTTTTTACTCAAATTTCAAGTGAGAGTACACGTTGGATGAAAAATTTAATTCCTCATCCAAGGAGTACCCATGTTGCATAATTTTGATGGATCCTGCTACACAAAAATGAGAAATACATGAAAAATGTGATTATAATCATGTTTTTTCATGTATTTCTCATTTTTCGTGTAGCGAGGTCCATCGAAAGTATGCAACATGGGTACTCCATGGATGAGGAATTAAAATTTTCATCCAACGAGTACTCCCACTCAAAATTTGAGTAAAAAATTTGAGAGATAATTTGAAAATATGATTTGAAAAAGTAGTTTTATTATTTTTTAAACTTTTTACCATTTTACTTAAAAATGGTGAATCATCCCCCATGGTTGACATCATAATTTGGAATCCTATAGGTTATTATAAAGTTTAATTTGGTTGTAATTTTTTCTTAGGAGGCCCATTTTAGACCTCAAAATTCCCCTAATGGAACACCCTAAGCCAGTATATGGTTGAGTTGAGCAATATACATTGGGTTGCAACAAAGAATGTGTTGAGGTACTTGCATGGTACTGTCAAATATGGTTTGAGATATGTCTAAGGCAATGAAGTGAGGTTACAAGGATATACTGATTCAGATTGGGATATGAGTGCAGAGGATAGAAAGATAACCTTGTAGTGTTGCTTCAACTTGAGATCGATTGTGATATCTAGGTTTAGTAGGAAGTGGATTTTTTTCACACTAATTATAGTAGAGGCGGAGCATATCGTAGCTAGTGTCTCAAGTCACAAAAAAATGTAGCTTCAAAACCTACTTGTAGGGCTATTTTATCATGTGCTAGAGACGACCTTGATATATTGTGAAAATCAAGGTTGTGTTAAGATTTTAGAGAATCGAGTTTTTCATGACAAGTCAAAGTGCATTGAGTATCACTTCATCTGAGACATGGTGAAAAAGGGAGTATTAAAGTTCTTGTAAATATCCATAGACGAGTAGATTATAGAAATTTTCACCAAGCCTCTGTCTAGAATGAAGTTTTTACTTTAGAGACAAGACTGACATGATGCCCTTATTAAGAGGGAGTGTTGATGTCTTTGTAGGATTAGGCTAATCATCCCTTGAGAAGCCATACTGATTTGGCCAAGTCATGCTAATTTGAATAGGAGATATGGATACATTCACCTAAGTATTCATGTTAACTTAGATGGTCCATGCTAAGTTTGTTCAGGAGTGAATGGCCCAAGGAAAGTTTAGAATATGGTTGAATTTCACCTCTGAGGCCATGTTGATTTGGTCGGGTCATGCTGATTTGATTAGGGGAGATTGATACATTCACTTGAATAGCCATGTTGATTCAGTTAGGGGTGAATGGCCTAGGTGTAGAACTTCTCTTGAGAAGCCATGCTAAATTGGATGGGTCATGCTAATTTGACCAAGGGAGATGAGACCTTGTCCTGAGAATCCATGCTGATTTCACCAAGGGAGATGGATAATTTACCTAAGACGCCATGCTGATTTGGATAAAGGTAAATGGATCAAGTTACTCACATTTTTTTATTTACTATGGGCTAATGTATATCTATATACGTGCATTCAAGCAGACACTACATCAACATGGAAATCTCATGACCTTTTCTTATGGAAAGAAAAATTTCAACAAAGGGGAAATATGTTTACAACTAAGGATAATACCTCCCTCGCTATGAGGGAATGTTAATTTTTGTAGAATCTGAAGGTGTTCCTAAATGGCTAAAGAGGTCTCCAAGTCAACCCAAGAATTCAAGTTGGAATAGCCAAATGAATGGGATTATCCCTTAGTTATTTCACCCCAATTCAATAAGTATAAATAAAATATGTGATACCTCATTTTTCAACCAATGAAGAACAAGTGTGAAAAAATATTCTTGAATGGAAAAGGAAGGGAGCGATAGCTAGTACCAAAGTTGGCTAAATAAGGGACAAAATTTATATTGGAGGATTAATTAGGGCTATTTGTAGCCCTAGAAGAAAGGCCACAAAACAAGTATTTTTGAATTGAAAAGGAAGGGAGTCGTAGCTAGCACCAAAGGAAGCCGAGTAAGGGAAAAAAGCTATGTTGGAGGGTTAATTAGGCCTATCTGTAGCCCTAGAATCAAGGTTGTAGACCATAGGATTTAAAATACAAACATGACACAAGCAAGATGATGGGCATGTGATTGCTAAATATGTTAGACCAAGGGCTGGTTAGACTTATAAGAGAAAGCTGAGAGATGGAAAAGCTAGCCAAAGTTTGGATAGGCTTTTACAAGAATGCTAAGAGGCTAACAATAGTACTAAAAGTAAGAGGACATATGACTATGAAGATCCAAGTGTTGAATCTGACTAGGTTTGGTTGGTATTTGACTTGGATATCGACAAATATTTCTAGGAAAAATTTCTGATTTTGTAAACCTTTCTGAAGAATAATTTCTCCTAAGAAAAGTTGTTGGGTTTTCGCACAATTTTGGGTTTGCTAGGTGCTAGTTTCAGTATTTGCATCCTTAAACCAGTGATCAAATTAACTCTTTCATGTCATGTTAGGGGTACCACTCAGAAATTTTTTATCATTCCATTAGGTCATGAAAAAATTTGGTCACTTGGTGCATATTTTAATCAAAGTTCACTCTTTTCAAAAAATGTCACTCATTACTTGCTAGCTCACTTTATCACATGCCGAGTGATGAGTATTTATCACCTTTTCAATCATATCATCATGAAATCCATTCAGTAAGTGTGTCAATTAGGTCTTAGGGTTTTCAAGGTCCAATAAAACATCATTTCAATTACATAAAAGACTAGCAAAGATTAAGAGTGACCAATAAATTTGCTTTACTATGTGTTGGAGACCTGTGATTTGGAAGATTGGCACACAAAGTGGCAAGGAAACATCAAAACCAGTCTTTAGAGCTCTAGGACCTAGCCTTCCTAGTCTCAGAGAGTGATCTCTCAATTGTTTGCAAAGATGTAAGCTTGTTTACTTTTAATGGTTGATTTTAGGCTAGTTATGAAGCATGAGTTTGTTTGATTTTTTGGTTGGGCATGATGATCTAGGCAGCATAGATAGAAAGGGGAAATCTCTAAGTCATTGTGAAATGGAGTTAAGTGGAAATTGTAACAAGTTTGTAAACAGATCAGGGGTATAAGAGGGAAAATCTAACCTGGCTATTGGATCTACAAAGTCTTTCAGGTGACATGAAATGAACATTGAAGGTTTAGAATGAAAAGTAGAACTAAGGGAAATCAAGAATCCTTAATTATATGTACTTCTCAATAAAGTGACTTAAAACATTATTTGAACATGAAGATTCATTCCATAGAAAGGGCTAACCATAAATTCTAGAAATCACACTTCAGAAAATAACAATTCCAAGACAAACTTTTCAAATAAAATCTAGGAATCGAGGAACACTCTATTTCATCCAAAGATTTCACTTTCAAGGATAAGAAAACATGCAAGATTCACAAATAACTACATTCATAGAAGAGGGAACTCCTAGAAATATTTGATTACATATATAAAGACCTTCAAAAAAATTATTTGAGCAAGTACAAAGGGTATGATCAAAACAGACCTCTTTGGCAAACTTTGGACAATGGTACTTTGAAGGGAGACTTCAGAAACAATTTTTAAGTAGCAGCAAGTAAGCAGGGAAAACCATAAATCATTCTTGAGGCCAATTGTATTGAACTATTTAGGAAGTAAACAAGCATAAGGGTTCAATAGAGAAATTAATAATTCTCTAGAATGCCTCAGTAGAAGAAAACATTAAGACAATGAAGAGTAAACAGAACTAAGGTGCTTTCAAAAGACATTTCTTAGTCTAAAATTTTTACTCTACTGTAATAAGAAATGATGAAATAGAATGGAAAACAAGAAAAAAATTAACAAATTAGAATACTTCACCAATATCCAACCTCAGGGATCCAATGACAAAGCTTTCTTCATCAACAAACACGTTAAAACATCCACAGGTTCCAGGACATCAATTTTCTTTCAACTTCAGCAGAGCTATGTATTACTTCAAAAGAGTCATCAAATGCCAACTTTACAATGAGTTCCAATGCAGTATTTATGCTGCAAATGAGGAGGTGGAATTGATTTATGGTTCAAAATTTTATTATTTACAGATTAAATGCATTTCTAGCCTTGAAAACCATGCAAGGCATAAGGCAGAAATAGGTGCAACTACTTCTCTATTTCAATAACTTTATCTTAACTTCTGATAGAAAGATAGGAGAAAAGATCAACTTTCACGACTTATTCTTGTCTTTACAATAACTATCCTGAAATATTAAAATATCTTCTTTAGTGTAATAACTGGGCAACTAGATCTTTTGGAGAAATAACTGTCTCCTATTGATGTATTCAAGGCCTTTTAGCCTAGTTTTCCATCATTTCATTGCTAAACTATTTTTAAGGCATGATATGCTTTTTAAGTATTTTAATCTTTCATGCTTTTGACTTAACCTTTGAACTTTAATCTCTCTGATCCTCTTCATTAATCTTCACTATTTCTTCCATTTTTCTGGTGTACAGGTGGCTTTCTGTGCTAGAGGGTTTTGAATGAATGGTCAATTCTCATGACACATCGCCTTAAACATGGAATAAACCCTTTATTATTCCTTTTATGCATTATTTTGAGCCTTCAAGGATCATCATCCTCGGATTTTTGCCACTGTTTCCTTGGCTGTGGGAGACCTTTTAACACCTTAGCCACCATAAAAACCTGCAAAACAAACAAAATATTTAAATAAAAACCTGTGTTTTGGTAGAATACATTCAGAGGCTTAGGGAGAAGGTGCTGGAGCAATTTCAGAGGAAGAAAATGCACAAAAGGGGTTCTATGGACGGAACCATGAAGAAACAGGGGAAAAAATTGAATTAGGGTGCGAAATGGCGAAAAGTGGTTTTGTGAAACCAAAAGTGGTTTTCACGCAACGGATGGGTGGTTAGCGGTTTTGGGCGTTTTGAATGTGATATGGTTCATTGATTGACATGTAACCCCAGAAAAACCACTTATTTCGCATTAAAAATGCACGGAAGGGTGTTGAATGAGTTTGTGTGCGATACAATATTGGTCGTCCAATCTGCGAGGAGACGTGCAGATCAATGGTCAGCACGTCGCGCAATACAACACTGAGGCATGGGGAGAGGATGGAGTGGGGCTAGGGTGAGACAAGTTCTAGGCCGTTGGATCTGGAGGATAAATGGTTAGGATTTCATCGCAGGGAAGCGGGCAGAATGGAAAGGTGGGGCGAAGGCCAAAAGGGCGATGACGTGATGGCCGTCGGATCTGGAGGATCGACAGTTAGGATTTTATTGGAGAAAGGTGGGTATAAGGGCACATCATGTAGTGAAATAAAAAATGCAAGAGTGCGTTGGCCGTTGGATCTAAAATATCAATGGTCCAGATGAGATCGCAGATGCGCAAAAATAATGAATGGGGCAGAGGGAGGCAAAGAAGCGAAGGAGCGATGGTCGTTGGATTTGATGGATCAACAGTCAGGATTTCATCACGGGGGGTGATCATCGACGGAGAGGGGAAGGGTGAAGCTCGATGTGATGTGCAATGGTCGATGTGATACGCGATGGCCGATGCGATAGAGAGATGCGATGGCCGTCAGATCTGGAGAATGGACGGTCTAGATCTCATCAGTGGATCGGCCATCGAAAGAAAATGGAAAAGGGAAGCAGGAACTTGGAATCGTCGAAGTGCAACTGCTGATGGGCTTTAGCGCTCAGTCGTGAAGCCAGGTTACGTGGCAGAAAAGGGAAAGGGGCTTAAGCCAAGGGGGCTTAAAAAGCCCGAAAAAAGTGAAAAAGTTTATACAAAGGTTTTTATGGGTTTTTTAGGTTTCGGGTAAGGTAAAAAGGATTTTATAAACCAAATAAAAAGGGTTTTTATAAGGTTAAAGAGGATTTTTATGGAAAATGAAGGAATTAAAGAAGGGAAAATGAGTTTTATAGAGGGAAAAGGTTTGATAGAAAAATAGGGGTAAAAAGATAAAATGGAGGAATGAAATGGAGATGAAATGGTGGAAATAGCCTGAAATTAGTTTTTTTCTGATATGACAGGATAACTTGGAGGCTTTGAGTGAATATTTTCAGTGAATTGATAGACTTAGGATAATGAAGGCCGTGAGATTTCTAGGACTCACAATGTTTCTGCAAATAGTGTTTCTATAAATCTGATATTTTTAACTTAGTCATCCTTGGATAATCAAAAATTATTGATGACTAACACTCTGTAAAGTTGAAATGTAATACTTATTTTTTTCCATTATATAATTTTCATTTTATCATGTAATTTTATGTTTTCTCAATATTTAATAAGTTCATGGTACTAAGATAGATGTCAACTCAAAGGTTTCATGTGCCAAGAAAGCTCAAAAGCTTTAAAGTCTAAAGTGGTCTCAGTTCATCAAATGATCAATTTCCACATATTAGAAACAAAGGTGAAAGGTAAATATTTTAGAGTTTAAAGTGAATGAGAAAATGAAAAGTGGGTCTAAAAGGAAAATGCATTCAAATCATCAAGTATAAAGCCCATCACAAGACAAGTAAAACACTCACTTGCTCTCCCAACCATCGAGCTCACACTCCCTCAACTCGAAAAATCAGTTTATAGGGTCAAAATTCAAGATTTGGGTGGAGTTGCGCTCTTAGAATTGGTGTTGTGCTCTTGGAGAAGGGCGGTGTGTCCCTGGTAGTTAGGTGTTGTGCACCTGGCCAATTTCATCCACAGCCTTCAAAACTTCATGCAATAGATCCAAACCACCAAAAAAGGGTTTCTCTACCTAAATACAAGTAAGAAACATCATTTGTGCCCTCCTAACATTTTTCATTTGCAAGTTTAAGGTGTTAAACTCTAATTCAAGTTTTCAAAGTCTTTAAGCTAATAAACCCTAGATTTAATTTCTATAGCCCTAAATTATTCCCTAGACCCTACATTCCCTTCTCATATCACATTAAACCATAATCCTATCCCTACATCACTAAATCCTTGTCCCCAAACTATACTTCCCAAAACCCTAGCTCTTATACTAAAAATTTTCTAGGAAGCTTCCCTTATACATGTAATCAATTTCCCCATATCATTTCCCTAATTATTTTAATCCCATATCAGTCCCCTAAGTTCCCTAACCCCTTTCCATATTCCCTAATTTTTCCTACTCCCATCCCCACTCCCTAAAACTATTTTCGATTCCCCTTTACCTTCCTTAGGGTTTCAGAACTAAAAAATCTATGGAGGAGGAAGACAGATATTTCATGGAGGAAGAGGAGAGCAGAGAGGAAGAGGAGGACAAAAGGGAAAGAATACCTCACAAGGGAGGAAAAATATTAAGGCTTGAGCCCACCAACACCAGAGAACTAACGGCCTCACCTATGACAGTTTCTTTTTTTGAATATGTTGGTTGCCTTGATTTCAATCAAATGATCCAAAGAGTTCAACACCACCCTGTTTTGAGCAGAGTTTTCATCTCAAACCTTAGAGACAATCAGGTGACCCTTGTAGGTGTGACCTTCACCATATCTACACCTATCATTGGTGCTGCCACACGAATACTAAACATGGGTGAGAAGTCCTGTTGGTGAGGTAAATCCCCTCTGTGGACAGAGGCGATCCCACTAGCCCTAGAGAGGGTCTAGCCACAAACGAGAAAAGCTATAATATCGATTCCTAGTTAACGAATGGACGAAGATTCAATAGATGACTTACCAGAGGTCCTATGCTTTTGTTGTCATCGGAAAGAGTGGTTGCCTCTCGCTCCTGGTTTGACTGATCACGATCTGCTCGATTTCACGCTCAGATACCTGCACACACACAAGAAACAACGACAATATACAACATACTATTTCACATTCGTAACTATTAGTCAGTTGAATAAGACTAAATCAATTGCATCAATAATAAACATAACACAATGATGGAACCAACACCATAGTTGAGTATATTAATGAAAGAAAGGAAGAGTACAACCAAGCTTCGATGTTGTGGTCTCCTCCAATAAGGTTCCAGTAGAGTGCATCTCACAAAGGCTCATCAGGAATTCAGACGGGGTTCTCTCTACGAAATTCTCCTTGGTCCTACCTTATCAATAGCAATTACTCAACTATAGTATCTCTTCTCCAAGTTCATCTTCTTGGCTATATGTTCAGCTAGTTTTTATAAAGGGAGAAGGCATGTTTATATAGAGGGAGAGGGAGAGGTTACGATCCCTATAATCATGGAAGGGAGACTTATCTTCAAAGACTGTTCCATGGGAGGAGGAAACCACTACCTAAAGAGGGAGATTCATGGCTCATCAACTTCACCACTTCCTCTGACTCATCTCTGAGGTGGTTAGAAGGAAACTTCCACCTCTTTTTGTTAAAAAACATTCCTAAGATAGCTGGCATGAGCACTACACAGAAAAAGAGCACCAGGTGGCATGGGCTCTAGTGTAAATCCTCCATATTGGAGCGAGGGGTGAACTGGCTACCCACGCCAAGGCCAAAACATAGGTTTTTGTGTGCTTTTTGAGGAAACATTCAATAGGAGAAATGATGTCCTTATGTAGAAGGATGCAAAGAAGGTGTTTTTAGATTATGACACTACTCACAGGTCACGAGAAAGACCCTCTAATATGTGAGGCGAGGGATTGCAGGGACAATGAAAAAATTTTGTGTAACAGATGCCCCCTAAAGCATGAGGTCCGAGAGAGAGGGAGGGGTGAAATGCTTTATGAGAACATGTTTGACCCAAACACTGCTGTCAGAAAACCTGCAAGTACAAATACAACTGATATTCCTGATACATGACATGTGGACACATCCATCCAGCAATAAGGTATATAGAGTATATAAAAAGTGAGATCCGGGGTATGGACACAACCATCCAGCAATAAGGATCAACAAATAGACTCAAGTATGGTCGCAGCCATCCAATCAGAAGAATCGCGTAATAAGTCATAGTAATCAACAAAGAACCCGTAGCCTGGATTTCATCAGAAAAAATCCAGGGTCTTGCGCTCCATCTCAACCCGAACAAAGTACAAATTCAAGCATGAAAATATGTGAGCTGAAGTCGAACATGCAATAAAATCGTCTGATTACCGGCCAACGATGAAAGCTGTTAACAGACACGAGAGAAACCACCAATAATGAAAATGGCCCTCAAGGTACGAAAGGTACAATCCATGGAATGTGAATGGTGATCTAACATCGAAAACCCACATATTCAGTCGATCGAAGGCCAATGATGTGGACCTTACGTCGAATTCGAATAACCTGCCATTAAGGCATGCAGGCTCCAAGGTACCAAAAAGGAGTCTCTATATCAGCTTCCTGGATAATGAGCTGAAGTCGACAGGAAGTGACCTGATCGAAGGTGGGCCATAATGTTTCCCACATCATCGATACAAGATAGAGGAATATGATGTTTGTGTATCGGGACCAACAAAGAATCAAATTGATGATGAAAACTGCAAAGGCAAAACATCTCTTGAACATATCGGCAGCACGACACTAGATTTGGAAATATTTGACACAAGGGATTTGAGGTCATGGTGATGTGGAAAAGAGTAGATGAGTGGTAAAAATAGATTACCCAAACCCATGGAGGCAAAAAAATTATGAAGTGAGGTGTCCCAAACCTGACACAAATGCAGACAAGTGGCATGTTCAAGAGTGACATACTGCCAACACAACTACAATCTGGTTCCATTTTCCCCCACCATTTCTGGCGAGTACCACAATTATTTTTGAAAAAAAGTTTAAAGGGGATAGCATATGCTTGTTATGTAAGTTTTTCCTTCAAAAAAATACAACCTAGTACATTTTATGAGCCCTGAGAAGGAGAAACTCGAGTAACGTCATAACGACAGAGTCCGATGTCATCAGTTTTAATGAGTCTGACAAAGGAAGAACTCAGAATATTTCCATATTTAGAGAGTTTGAAAAGAGAGTGGAAAAGAAAAATCCAGCAAAGGCCCTTTTCGTAAATAGTCTCTCAGATCCAAAAAGGTAGAAAAATATGTCCGAGAGAACCTCTTTGTCGCGATAGGATATGGTATTCCTTTTTCGTAAATAATCTATCCCAGCCAGAAAAAGGGGTAAATGTATACTGGGTAGATATCGTTTCACAGCCATCTAATGAGTTCAAAACGACAAGCATCTCGGCAATATTTTCAGTTTTAGAGAGTCAAAAAAGAGCTGAAAGGTGACTCCAGTAGTGACTTTTTTGTGTTTTTACCGAGCCCGAAAAAGTATAAAATGCAACTCGTTTCTTCGTCATAACCATGTGAAAACTTGTCGCTACATAAAAAGACGCGTGTAAAACGTATTCCTCGAAAATAATATGATAAAATAATCGACAAATATGTTTTAAAACCTAATTTAAGATTTTGAAAAGTTATAAAATTCCATAAGTTGTAAAAATCATTTATTTTGTACTTTTACCTCTTTGTAGAGTGATAATGACTCGTTTTCCATGCGATCTTGTGGCGACGATTGCGAGCCATCCAGTGAACCAATCTTGATTCCGTCAATTTTAGGTAAGAGCTGACATCATTTGCCATATTTTGAGCTAAATTTCACTACCTTTTTTATTCATTTTGAATCCTTCAGGGGAGGATTTTTCAAAACTAGGGCATCGTGGTTAGCACGGGTTTCGAGAACGGACCAACACCAATCGCCTATTTTTTACACAGGGGTCGTGCCCGTTGGTGTGAATGTTAGAGAAATAGTCGCACCAACCACGCAACCCAAAATCTGCCTAAATTAAAAGAAAATGCAACCATTTGCTTGCAAATTTTGATGCCTAAGGATACTTACAATGCTCATATGAACAATGTCTATAGGTACCAAGAAAAAAAGATGGTAATTGAGTGGAAAGGGAGAGAACATAATGAGGAGGATGAACTGGCCATGGAGAATGAAAAATTCATGAATGCCCTTAGAAACCATGGGCTAAAGAAATTCTTCCTAACACCGTGCCTCCAGGCTCAACTTGAATTGCTTCAATATTTGATAAGAATTTGGGACGAGGATCAAGAAAAGTTTGTGCTTCGGGATCAACAGCTTGAACTTGAGGTCTCTAATGTGTATTTTATCACTAGATTGTCATGTAGGGGTGAATTCCCTATCTTGATCAGTACCCATCCTTTCGAGGAAAGCATGGCAATGGTGATTGATAGGGTGTGCCAAGGGGCACGAAATTGAACACGGAGTGGAAAGGTTGACATCCAAACCATCCCTGATATGGCACTAAAAGTAGTGTTTCACACTATCACGTGGGCTGTAGGATTGCAAGCACTGCATGAGGCCACAAAGACACAACTACTTCTTGCCTCAGAGTGCATGAACCCGACTCTATTCAACTGGGAAGAGGTCGTGACTATTAACATCAAGCATTAACTTACCATGTGAAAGAAGACCAAACTAAAGCAGTTTGGGTATGGATTTATTCTGGTATCGTTCTTCTTGGAACGACTACCCATATTATAGTGTTAGGAGGTCATTGTCCCGATGCCACCACCCAGAGAACCACGAATGGCCTGATGGGATGCGCTGATGCCTAGAGTAGGGGGTGGCCAACAGATGTCCTGGAGGCCAGAGTTTTTTGATTGGCTCCGTTGACAACTAATTGTCGTGGAGGATTGGCCCCATTCTGGCACAGACTTCACCAGTGATCCAAACCTCCTGCTCCTGAAGGGAGAGGATTGGGACAAAGAGCTAGGTGAGACTCATTTTTTATTTTCATGAGTTTATGATTTTTTGGTATACATGCATGTTTTGACAGTTAATCTTATATGTATGCAGATGTTGGCCCAGAGCGACCTACAGGTATGTCGCCGATAGCAAGGCAAACTCCTCATGATTTCGATCCTCATAGTGAGGGTAGTGACAAGGAGATAGTATAGAACCTGGAGGGGATCACCCGTGGGATTCCAGACTATGCTCATTTTGATGATGTTCCTCGAGCCTATTGGAGGCACACTGTAGGTGTTCTGAGTCATATCCACCTCTTTCTAAGGCGGTTGGTACAGGCGGTGACGTGCTATCATGAGCACCACACTGATTAGGCAGTTAGGCTTTTATTTCCGCACATTTTTTAGAGACATGTTGTCTCGCGATGTAACTAAAAGAAAAATATATATATTTTTGGGTTTTTATGATGCACATGTTGCAAACAATCGATATATATACATCTATTTTCTACATGGGTTTATTTACATATGATGATGTTTTATAAATTGCGCAGATGTCTATCTAGCACAATGTTAGCTATTGCATCTATTAATGTATTCATTCATCTTGGTATGTGTTGATATGTGATGAAATAAAAATGGCTTTCAAGTAAACGAATACGCAAATACAATCTCAAAATGCATGGGTTTTGAATTGAATAATGATCGTTAAGTTGAAGAACAACAAGCTGTGAATCTAGATTCACAAGAAATGTGTGTATGCCGAGGTTAACTGCCTTGGTTAATAGTTCCAAAACATCACTATATTCAGCGACATTGTTCGTAGCTAGTCCTAGAAAAATACCTTGTAGGTTAAGCAACTCACCAACAGGATCATAAATTACCTAGGTTGCCGAAGACAAGTTTCTGGTACTGCGAGAAGCACCATCCACGAAACCGACATAAGGGGAAATAGAAATCTACATAACAAACAAGACCAAATAAGCAGAAAAAATCTTAAAAAGCACATCAAACCAAAGCATGCACAAAAATGAAAAAAAATCACCTATGTACACATATCATGCATGAATGACTCAAGCATAATACTTTTTGAGGTACAACCCATTTTTGGGCTATGCTAAGGGGTAACCTTCATAATCAATAAGCTCATAAGCCCCATTCTGTAACACACGTTTGACGATGTAGGGCCCATGCCATATGGGTTGGAATTTACCTACCCCCAGCTTGTCATGAGCTTGGATGTACAAGAGAGCGAGGTCACCTTCGATGAAAGAATGAGGGGAAATTGTTTTTTCAAAATGAGCTTTGACTTGCTTCTTCTGTGCTTCGATGACCAAGGTATCTAAGTGACGAGTTTCATCCAATCTCTCTAAGTAGAGGAGACTCTCTTACTCAGGTGAATTATTAGGCAGTAATTCCACAACTATTTTGAGAGAAGGGATTTCACATTAAATCGGAGGAGTAGCTTCTAGGCCGTACACCAACTGAAATGGCGTAAATCTGGTCACACTCTTAATCAACGTTTGGTAAGCCCAAAGAGCTGAAAACAACATGAGATGCCAATTGGATTTATGGATCCCAATTTTTTGTTGAATCATTGTAACAAGGACTTTGTTTACGGCTTCAACTTGGCCATTAGCTTGAGGGTAATAATGCGTTGAGCTGTTGTGACACAGACCCAACTTAGACGTCAGCTCTACCATCATATAGTCCCAAAAATGAGAACCATGATTAGTAACGATGGCCTGAGGAACACCAAACCGAGTAATAACATGATTGAATATGAATTTCACTATTGTCTTACTGTCTGCAGCTAGTGTAGGCATTGCTTTGGCCCATTTTGTAAAATAATCGACGGCGACGATAATATAGGCATGCCCCACGGCCGAACAAGGGTTACATGTCATAAAATCGTGATGCCCCATTTGGCAAAGGGACTAATGGTAATGATAGGGTGTAAAGGAACAGGTGGCGCATGCATCTTGTGTTGATATATCTAGCACGCATGACATTTGCGTACTGCGACAATGTAGTCTTTGAAAATGGATGGCCAAAATTAGCCAGCGCGAAGGATATATTGTGTAGTGGCATAAATAGACATGTGACCACCACAGGCACCACTGTGGCAATCATTTAAAACTTTCTCAGCTTCCTCAAGGGTTAGACATCGGCAGAGTACAGAATCGACTCTAACATGATAGAGTGTATCTCCAATAATACGATAAGGTTGCGATTAATGCTGAATGCAGCGTCGAGCATCTTTCGTTAACTCAGACCTAAAAGTAGAAGTTTGGAGATACACGATGATATCACCGTACCACAAATCGAGTGTGCTAATCAAGAAAAGAGTTTCGTCCAAAATATGATCCTCAAAATGAGAAGGAGCAGAGTTGGTGGGGAGAGAGAAAATCAAATCAGCGAAAACAAGTGATTTCTTTGATTTGGTTGTAGTAAAATCCAAATCAAACTCTTGGAGGATAACGATCCACTTTGAGTATTTTATCCCCAACAACTTCCGAGACAAAATATATGTCATGGGGTTATAATAAGAAATCACGGTCACTGTGCGTAGAAGGATATAATGAAGAAAATGTTGGACAACCTGGACCATGGCCAACACTAACTTCTTGACATATGGGTAATGCGTTTTAGGGTCGAGAAGGTTTCGAGACAAGTAATAAACAACATGCTCATTACCATCATCATCATATTGAACTAAAACCATGGCAATCGTATTGAACGCAGAAGCTAGATAGAGGGTGAAATCATGATGGTAATTCAGAGGACGTAATAGAGGAGCTTTGACAAGCAACGTCTTAAGCGTATCAAAATATTGCTGAGCAATCTCATCCCAACAGAAAGGAACGTCTTGCTTTAAAAGTCATGTGAATCCTTTGGCTACTTCAGCGTAGTTTGGGATAAAATGACATGAGAAATTTGCTTTCCCTTGGAGACTCTGGAGCTGGTGTAACGAGGATGGAGAGGGGAGATTAACAATAGCCTCAAACTTAAGCGGGTCAAGGCGAATTCCATCTTTAGATACGATAAACCTTAAATTCTATCAGAATCGATGTAGAAGACGCACTTATGCAGATTGAGCCGGATGTTGTAGCATCTACAACAAAGAAATATTTGGCAGAGATGGTCCAGGTGGTATTTTCGCATAGCTGAATGAGTCGGAAGGTCATCTAGGTATGGTTGAACAATATGAAGAATATCATGAAAGGCATAAGACATCGCGCGCTGGACCGTAGCCCCAACGTTCTTCAAGCCAAAAGGGAGTTTCTTATACGCGAATTTTCCCCAAGGACAGATGAAAATGGTCTTGTGTTGATTAGACGAGAGAATATTGATCTAGTTATAGCCATAAAAACCATCCATAAAGGAAAAAAATATCACTCCCCGCACAATCGTCATTGATATGATCGATGAAAGGGGTGTGATAGTTATCCTTAGGACAGACCCAATTAATATTGCGATAATCAACACAGACGCGAATTTCTCCCTACTTTTTATCCACATGAACAATGTTAGAAACCCACTCTATCAGAGGAACTAGGTAAATGAAACCCGCTTTAAGAATTTTTTCAACTTCAACTTTTATGGCGGTGGCTTTCTGAGGATGCACTGGATGAAGACGCTGGAAAACAGGCTTCGCACTGGGGTAGGTGGGAATCTCATGCACCATAATACTGGGGTCAATTCCAGGCATCTCTTCATAAGACCAGGCGAAAAAATCATTGAATTCGAAAAAGAGGCTATTATACACTTGGACTTCATCGGAAGAGCAAGTGACTCCCACATGGATGTTCTTGACAAATCCCGGTTTCACGGAAATGTTGATAGACATCGTTTGAGTAATGTTACCCAAGTTACCTTCAGCGAAGACTTCGTGAGTCAGGATAGGCAATTGAAATGGCGGAGAAGGAACTTGAGACACAAAATGCTCAAGACAGTTCGACATTTCCCCAAGGCCAGGCATAAACGAGGAATGGTGATTCCCATCGCTCCATGTTAGATCTTCAAGAGACAAGGTTTCCATGATAGCCTCATTGGATGGAAACACTTATTTCAAAGGATCAGGCGAATCCACATCACCAAGCCAGGGGGATTGAGAATAAACTTCGAGAGACATGATCAAAGGAGCACCTTCAGAAGGGGGAGAATCAGATGCAGCTATAAGCTCACAATAATTGATTTCAATTGGACTATGCGGCATTGAATCCCAAAATGAATCAACCTGTTTAGGTAAAGGGATGAGCCATGGGTCATCCGACTGTGATATCATATTAACTTGAATAGTATTTGGTGGTGGAAGGAGAAAGATACCCATGAGAGTGGGATCTTTGAAAAGACTTGGCCCTAAATTGTTGGGGGGAGAAGGAATTTGATCCACGTATGGCATGTTGTTCTTGGAAGATGAGGTAAAGAACGACATCTTGTAGACAGTGATGATTTTTCCCTCATGTGGAAACTTTAGAAGATGGAAGAGGGTGGATGGAATGCACATCATAGCATGAGTCCAATTGCGACCGAGTAGGAGATTGTAATTGATTTTAGCATCAACGACTTCTACTTCAACGTTGACCGTATTTCCTTGCAATGTGATCGACAAGCTAGCGAGAACACCTAAGGGTTTCAATTCCCTTCCATCAAATGCCTCAAGGGCATTGGGTGACGAAGTCAGGGCTGGAGAGATAATAGCCTTCCAACAAGCAGATGACATGACACAGGTAGATGCACCTTCATCCACAATGACTCTGTGGATGTTGAGACCGTTAATGCAGACTTGTATGACAAGCGCAATCTGGTGTGGAAGTCGGGGGACAAAATTCTCTAAGTTTAAAGAGATAAGGCTAGAATCAACAACATCAATCTCACCGATCGTAGACAATAACACTTTCCGTTGATACGGACAACTCTGAAGCACTTCTAACACGGACATCACGGATGGAGCATGTTCTAAATCCTCAACAATACTATAATGCTGAGCAACATAGGCATTAGGATTATAAGAAGATTTATGGAGAACACTTTTATAAGGTGGTTGTACAACGGGTTCAGCACTGGGTCTTTCAATCTCAAGAGGACCAGAGGCAGGTGGGGGAGGAGGACCTTCAACAATCTCTTTCCCGGCTGCCTAGTGTGATCTAGTATAATCTTTCGACCGAGTAGCGATGGAAACGAGTGCAGAACTGTTCATCATGAACACTTGAGAGCCAAACGATGCAGATGGTGCAGGTTTCTCAACCATCTGTGTTTGTTGAGATGGAAAAGGTTCTTTAAGTACCGTCGGAGTTCCCTTAGCGCCTTTGAGTAGTTTACTAACCTCAAATCGTCTAGGAAAATCCTTAGTGTAGTGTTCCTCATCACAAATTAGACAGTGATACCACGGCTTTCACTGTGAACCATCAACAGCACGAGATTTAGACAATTATGGTTTTAGGGCATTGGCTTTGGTCTTGCCGTTTCCCTTCTTTCTCCCCTTGGAAGTCTTGTCTACAGGATTGGCCTCAACGACGTTGACCTCTGAGGTTTTACTAGAATTCGGGGTAGCCTGAGGAGTAGAACCATTGGAAGAATTTTATTTCTACTTCCCATTGGAAGAGTTGCATGAAGTCTGAGACACAGAACCAATAATGCCATCAACAGATGGAGTAGCCGGTGCTTTAGAGGTCCCAGGTCATGGAGCCTCAGTCAATATTTCATACAAAATGCCTAATTGAGAGTACACTAAATCAAGGTACTGCGCAGAAGCAATGGCTTGTTCCTCGGTTACACGTGCCCCCATGGTGATGTCTTTCTCAATCTGATTGAAAATAGAGGTAGTGAACCAATGAGTAAGAAGCTGATCAAGAATTTTGAAGATGAACAGGTGATGATGTTGTCTACATTCATGAATGTGGTTCGAGATATGGGTAGCCTGGTCCAGTTTCAAGGATTTTAGGAGATGTGTCTTGGCTTCATAACGAATCAACAATTGGAAATGAGTAAGGAATTCCATAGGGATAGTGTTGAAATATTGAAAGATGCCATGAGGTAGTTCGATATACCACTTAGCAGCAACCCCAGTGAGAGTGCGCTGGAAAATACGGAGTTGAACATAGTCATCCACCCAAGAATTGGAAGAACACCATAAATGGTATGTCATGATGTGTGCTTGGGAGTCTTCTCCAGACTTGCCCTCAAACTTGGGACAATCACCAGGAACCTTTGTTGGAACTGGAGGCCAATTTGGAGTATGAATAATTGGATCATTTGTCAATTTGGACACATCTGGTAACTCCAACATGGTGAGAAAAGGTAATTGAGGGTTAAAAGGCATAGTAGGTCCTCATTAAGGACTCGTACCCATACTCCATCCTGGTTGAGTATAACTCTTCCCCCATTGGTTCTATCCTAGAGGATTCATACCATAAGGGGTATAAGCTAGATAATTCGGTTGATATGGCGGCTGAGGACCAGGATACGGGGTTGAAGGCTGGGATACTGATTCTTAGTATATGAGGGTCCCGATTGAGCAACATAAGTGTCGTGGAGGTAAATCCCCTCTTTGGACAGAGGCAATCCCTACTATCCCAGATCGGGTCTAGCAACAATCAAACACGCTACAGTGTAGGTTCCTAATTGCAAATAAACCGACTTGCGAGGAAGGCTTACCTGGAATCCGACACTGTCGTTTGTAGAAGAGGTGGTGCTTCCGTTCCTTTGCCCTGGAAGATCACAATCCTCACGATCTCCGTGATCGGACACTTTTACATGCAAGAAACAACACAAACGCAAGTATAAAATTCAGTATATACAACTATATGTCAGTCGAAGAGGACATAACTCATGAACATAATAAAAAACAAGAGTGGAACCATAACCGATAGTTGCTTATCATTAATGAGTCAAAAGAAGAATACAACCATAGCTTCAACGCAGCATTCTCCTTTGGCAGGTCGTCAGAAAAACATGTCTCGATAAAGCCTGTCAAGGATGGGACAAGCCTCTCTCTCCGGATACCTGAAAATAGTCTCCTTGCTTGGATTTGGCCTTAAGGGAATCAAGAAGGCTCTTGCAGCATAAGGATGTGAAAGCTCTTGGGAACTTGGAGATTAGCTTGCAAAGGAGATGAGCAAGCTTTTATAGATGGAGGAAGGGGAGTTGGGATCCCTATAATCATGGGATTGGCCCTATCATCAAGGAAGCTTCCATGAGAGGTGGAAAACCACTTCCTCTCTATGGAAATCCGTAGCCAAACCTCCCAACTCAAGATAGATATCAGTTCCTGGATCAGTTAGGATGAAACTTCCACCATTTATTTTTAAAAAACACCTCTTAATATGGTTGGCGCGGGTGCGGCTCTATGACAAAGTGACAATTGGCGCGCCCTCTTTGGAGGATTTTCCCCCTTGGCACGAGAGCTGAACTGTGGAACCGCACCAATGGAAAAAGAGCTATTTTTAGGGTTTTTGGCAGGGAGATGTCTTCAGGGCAATGAAAGCTCATCTTCAGAGGGATGAAATGAAAGTATTTTCAAGTCTTGTCTCTGCTCACAGGTCATGGAATGAGCCCTCCAATGTGCGGGATGGGGAATGCAGGGACGGTGAAAAATTACTGTGTAACAGATGCCCCCTAAATCATGAGGCCCGAGAGAGAGAGAGGGGTGAAATGCTTTATGAGAACATGCCAACTGAAAACACTGCCATCGGAAAACCTGTGGAGCGAAGTACAACTGATGTATCATATACATGATATATGGGCACAACCATCCATAACAGAGTATACAATAATCGAGATCCAAGGCATGGATGCAGCCATCTAGAGAGGATCGATAAATAGACTCAGGTATGGTTGCAGCCATCCAATAAGTGAGTCATGTAATAATAGTCCACAAAATCGCATCCTGGATTCCAACAGACAAACTCCAGGGTCTTGCGCTCCATCTCGACCTGAACAAAGTACAAGTTCAAGCATGCAAATAAGTGAGCTGAAGTCGAACATGCAAGAACATCGTCTAATTACCAGCCAATAATGAAAGTTGTTAATAGACGCGAGAGGTACCACCAATAATTACAATGGCCCTCAAGGTACTATAGGTACAATCTACGGCGTGTGAATCAATGAGCTGACGTCGAACACCCATAGAATCACTCGATCGGAGGCCAATGATGAAAACCTCGCATTGAATGCGAAGAACCTGTCATTGAGGCATGCAGGCTCCAAGGCACCAGAAGGGAGTCTCTAGATCAGCTTCTTGGATAATAAGCTGAAGTCGACAGGAAGTGACCTTGATCGAAGGTGGGCCATAGTGTTTCCCACATCATCGATGCGAGATAGAGGAACATAATGTCTTTGTGAATCAGGATCATATGAGAATTAGAGGAAGGTTGATATGTGCAGAGGTCAACCTCTCTTGAACATATAAACGGCACGAAAGTGGACTTGGCAGTATTTGACATCAAAAGATCTATCCCAGCCCGAAAAAGGGGTAAACGTATACTAGGTAGATGTTGTTTCGTGGCCACTTTAACGAGATCGAAATGACAAGGGCCTCAGAAATATTTTCATGTTTAGAGAGTCAGAAAAGAGCTGAAAGTTGACTCCTCCTAGAGGAACAAGTGGTATAAAGGGTAGCTACTGGTTCCGGTAATGGTGGAACTACTCAGAACAAGATAAAATTCAAGAGGCTGGCTAACAAGACCACTCATCACAACGGTTCCTCAGGAATGGGTAAAACAACCAAGTGATGGCATATGATCGGCCAAGCATATAGTGACGATGGAGTGATAAAACCAAGGCTCATCTGGCAAAAATAGGTTGATAAAATGGCAATCACAAGAGGAAAAATGGGAAAGGTTTCATTTTTACCCAAGCTTGAAATCAGGAAACTCTGCTTGAGGTTGGTTTCATTTTTACACAAGCTTGAAACAAAGACAAACTATGCTTGAAACCAGTTTCATTTTTACACAAGCTTGAAATGGAAACAAACTATGCTTGAAAAAAGTAAGCATGCCCCCAGCATGGTGACTCAATTCGAGGTGCATGCCCCCCAAACTTCAGTCCATATGAAAGGCAGATGGAGTGAAGGTTCAAATTACAAGACCAAGAGATAGACTCGACTGGTATTTTACGAGAACTTATCAAAGACTCGAATTGAACAGGAACATGTTTCATTATTTTAATGAGGTTGACACATTAAAAGAAATATACTGGAGACACCTTGTTTCATGGTTTAGGGAGCTTGACACAAGAAAACAAACTGTGCACCAAAGATCTTGTTTCATTTTTTAAGGAGCTTGACACAAGAAAACGAAATCTTCTCTGACGACCTTGTTTCATTTTTTAAGGAGCTTGAGACAAGACAAGGAACTCTGCTCTGACAACCTTGTTTCATTTTTTAAGGAGCTTGACACAGGAAAAGAACCATGCTCCGACGACCTTGTTTCATTTTTTAAGGAGCTTGACACAAGACAAGGAACCATGCTTCGACAACCTTGTTTCATTTTTTAAGGAGTTTGACACAAGATAAGGAACTCTGCTCCCACCAGACCTGGTTTCATTTTTTAAGGAGCTTGACACAGGAGAACGAACTCTGCTCCGACCAGCTTGTTTCATTTTTTAAGGAGCTTAACACAAGAAAACGAACTGTGCTCCGACCGACTTCATCATAATGAACAAGAAGTCATCGCTTCCAAGAATTCCACTCCCGATGGAAGGAAAACATCCTGGAAGTTAGGACCCAATGCCCCCAGCACTTGATGCACAATGGAACTATCATCACTGAGTACAGGCATGGGGTAGGTAGCCACATAGTTGACCTGTGGTGGGGCAGATACAACGAGTGGATAGAAACCAGGAAGGGATGATGGCGGACCAGTTGCCACATCAGGACCAAAGAACGAAAGTTGATCAATGGTCACGATCCGTCCTTCAGGTGGAAAACAGACCACACGAAAAAGGGAGGAGACAAGTGCTCCCATGGCATAGGTGTAATCGTGCCCCAGGAGCAGATTGAAATCCAAGGGGCCTGGAAAAACCATCACGTCCATATGGACGGTTTTACCTCCCAAAGTAACAGGTAACCTTGGGAGGATCCCTAACGGTTGACTCGTTCTTCTGTTAAATGCCAACATATTCTGTGTAACAGGCGCAAGCGGAGGCGAACCGAAATCTTGCCAGGTAGTTGAAGACAGGATACTAACAGATGCACCTTCGTCTATAATGGTGTTGGGTACAACCAAACCAAAGGCCTGTACTGTGATCTCGAAAGGCACATAAGATGGAAGGCAGTAACCTGCAAATTGATTCCAATCAAAGGAAGCAACCAAACTACTTGGAGGGGCTAGCATCGAACCGAGATGGTCTTCCCTTGGTGTTACGGAAGAAGAAGGAGCATCCTCCACAACCTCCATCTCGAAGGTGGGAGGAGTAGCTTCTTGAGGTGGAGGGATAGGAGAATCTTTCTCCAAGTTCGAGGAATCTGAAGAAACAAGAAGAACTTGAGGGTGTGAGATCCACTCTCGACGAAAAATACCTGGTGCACCGTAGATGGGGCCAGCTCAACCGATCCCATGACCAATGGTTGGTCAGGAACGGATTCCTGAATTTGAATTTCCGGGGGAGCGGGATTGACCAAGGATGACTATTTACCAATCGTAGGATCGACTGGTGGAGGACTCAGAGAAAGTTGTTTGTAACCAGTCGGAAGGCACGATGCAGAAACAACTGTGTTGTCCAAGACTCGCTTGGATTCATCCATATACGGACAAAGGTGAATGGCATGGTGCCCTTCACACAACTTACATGGATTGGTAATCTTACCCTGCTTCTTAGGAGCTTTACCAGCACTAGCTAAAGACGTGTCCCCAACCTGACTCCCGGAAGCCAAAGGCAACAGCGGGCGACCGTTGGACCATACTTCGAGTACCTTGGGAATTCCAGAGCAGTCTCGAAGAAGAAGGTCTCCCGTGCACAACATGCAAGGGAACTTGACTTTCCATGGAGGGTTGGAAGGTTTATCAAGAGGAGGTGTGTCAGAAACAGTAGCGGCAACTTTAGCCTCTCTTTTATCTAACTTCTTCTTCTTTGTCTTCTTCTTCTTCTTCTTAGCCACCTGGTTACTCGAATCCATACTTTCACCAGGCGAAGTAGAAGAGGAAGATGCAGAAACAGGTGAATAAAGGGAGAGGTCCACCTTAGAATCAACATAATTTTGTCCAGGTGGAGGAACTGATTGAACAGTAGCTGAGACATTCGAAACCACAAAGGTTGAAAACAACCAAACAGGCAACCCAACAGTTAACCTAGGAAGGGACAACATTTCCATATAAGGAGCGCCAACATTTCCAAAAGGAGGAAAATGACCAAGAGTCCCTTCGGGGGGGATTCCTTGGTTGGTGAACTCTGGAAAAGTTGCCATCAGAAACGATCTTCAGAACAACACCCTAAGGAAACTAACTTTAACTAGGAATATTTCGTGGGCAGTTAATTTTTAAAACATTGAAAAAAAATTCTGTTGTTTCATCTTTTAAGAGTCGAGAAACAGGCAAAAGGTGACTCTATCACTTTCAGATTGGAAACAAGCGTGAAAGGACAAGTGCTTGGTGATCCTTTCAAATTTAAAGAGTCAGAAAAGATCAAATGACTACTCAAGAATGCTAGGCAAAGGGTGTACCAAATAACCGTGAACTGCAATATACACCTTGGTTTCAAAATGAAAGAGAAATCAACCAAGGAATTATCGTACGTGCAGGCAATCTCCCTGAATGTTGTGTCTGGTGTATCATGGGTATAGGGCGGCAGACTCAGCTTCCTATGGATAAAGGATAGAAACCTAGTGGGGTCTCCCTTTATATACGCAAAGTTATGGGGAGCACAAGTCCGTACTAGTGCTATCTAAAGCCAAGAGGCAAACGAAAGCTACTAGGTTTAAATACGCCGGAACACGTCTCTAGCCTAGACCACTAAATTGCTTCGTTAATGTTTCAATGCTTCTCTAGATTGATTGAATAAATTTTATAGTTGATCTTCAATTATGTTTCAATTTGAAGGCCCTACCGCATGTCATATGACAATCTCCTATATGCAGCTATATGAGAAAAGAAATCTTTCAATTCGATGAATTCTATCTAGTTAAGGGAATATTTTCAAACAATGATGCAACAAACAACAACACTGAAAAATGAAATCTTTTCCAAACTAGATGACTTTCACTATCCAAAAGTAACTTCAAACATTCATCGATGCGAATAATGCAATGTAATCTATGCAAAATCCTGTTTTTCGAAAACTATGCAATTGTAATCTATGCACAATTTCCTTTTCTTTTCAAATGATAAGATTGCACTCAATGCATTTTTCGATGAAATGAGATTCTACTTAATGCACGCTTTCAATGAAAGAGAATGCACTCAAAGCGATTTTTAGTTTTCAATCACTAAACAATGTGATCTAAGTCCAATGATAAATCTCAAAAATACTTTTCGATGCAATGTGATCTAATGCATTTAAAAGAAAAGAAAACTATGAGATCAAAACTAAAAGAATGAAAATCTTCTTAATGAAAGATGAATGCAAAAGAGATGTAAACAAACACTAAGAATGAAATCGTTGTTTCAAACACTTTGTAACGAAATCCCTCAAAAGGCGACAAGACATATGAGGTCAAACACAAAGAGGACTTCCAAAGCAAGAGATCAAAACAAGGCATTCATTCCCTTTTACATCAAGAAATCATGGAAAGAAGACATTTCGAACAATGATCAATGTAATCTATGCTCATACAGTGAAAATATCGGAAGGGAAAGACACACTGGTGAAGGATTAAGGGAAAAAAATCTCAATTTTCACACACCTTGAAATTGGCTCGACTTGTACATTGACAACTAGCGCCAACTGGCACGACTTGTACATTGACAACTAGCGCCAATGGCTAATTGGCGCGGGTTGCTAACTGACAACAAGCGCCAATGCCTAAAAATTAAAAAACAAAGAATTTCTCCCAACCAAGACCAGGCTCACCACTTCCAGCAGAATCTCCAAGACTCAAATGAACCATGTAATCTAGGCTCAAAGCGAGGCAAATCTAAACACACAGATCAAGCTCAGAAAGCTCAAAATAGAGCAAACCCCAGCAGTCCCCAGCACTGGCGCGACTGTCAGGCTGAAACTAGCGCCATATCAAGATTGGCGCGGGTAATACAAGGACAACTAGCACCAATTGGCGTGACTATCATGCTAAAAAGTGCGCCAGTCAAGTTTTCTATGCAAAAATAAAAAATAAGCACTCTAAGATCAGAACAGTGATGTTCAAGCTATCGATGACCCAAATTCACAGAAAGAACCAGCCCAGAAGAGCTGACCAAGCAAGCAAGGCCAAGCAATTGACCGAAAAGAGAAGACAATACTCCAAGTTGTTTAGTCCGTAAACTAAACCAGAGATTGACTAAAGCAGCGTTGATCTACTCTGCTAATGCAGAGAAAAAGCGTTTCGAAGGCTATTTGGCTGCACTTCAGGCTCCGTCTATATCTTACAAATCAAACAACAAGCTGAGTCCCCAGTAGAGTCGTCAAATTGTTGTGGAGGTAAATCCCCTCTGTGGACAGAGGCGATCCCTACTAGCCCAGATCGAGTCTAGCAAAAATCAAACACGCTACAGTGCAGGTTCCTAATCACAAATAAACCGACTTGCAAGGAAGGCTTACCTGGAATTTGACGCTTTCGTTTTTAGAAGAGGTGGTGCTCCCGTTCCTTTGCCCTGGCAGATCACAATACTCACGATCTCCGTGATCGGACACCTGCACATGCAAGAAACAACACAAACGTAAGCATAAAATCCAGTATATACAACTATATGTTAGTCGAAGAGTACATAACTCATGAACATAATAAAAAACAAGAGTGGAACCATAACCGATAGTCACTTATCATTAATGAGTCAAAAGAAGAATACAACCATAGCTTCGACGCAGCATTCTCCTTTGGCAGGTCATCAGCAAAACATGTCTCGATAAAGCCTGTCAAGTATGGGACAAGCCTCTCTCTCCGGATACCTGACAATAGTCTCCTTGCTTGGATTTGGCCTTAAGGGAATCAAGAAGGCTCTTGCAACATAAGGATGTGAAAGCTCTTGGAAACTTGGAGATTAGCTTGCAATGGAGATGGGAAAGCTTTTATAGATGGAGGAAGAGGAGTTTGGATCCCTATAATCATGGGATTGGCCCTATCATCAAGGAAGATCCCATGAGAGGTGGCAAACCACTTCCTCTCTATGGAAATCCGTAGCCAAACCTCCCAACTCAAGATAGATATCAGTTCCTGGATCAGTTAGGACGAAAATTCCACCATTTATTTTTAAAAAACACCTCTTAATATGGTTGGCATGGGTGCAGCTCTATGACAAAGCGCCAATTGGCACGCCCTCTTTGGAGGATTTGCCCCCTTGGCGCGAGGGCTAAACTGTGGAACCGCGCCAATGTAAAAAGAGCTATTTTTAGGGTTTTTGGCAGGGAGATGTCTTCATGGCAATGAAATCTCATATTCAGAGGGATGCAATGAAAGTATTTTCAAGTCTTGTCTCTACTCACAGGTCATGGAATGAGCCCTCCAATGTGCGGGATGGGGAATGCAGGGACGGTGACAAATTACTGTGTAACAATAAGGGTTTTGCTGTGGAATATAAGTATGGCCTGGTGGTTGAGGGTAATAAGCAGGACCTTGAGGTGCGTTGTATATTGGTCAATATTGACCTTGCAGGTAATAACTGCCTTGGGGTCGAATAGGCTGCTGATAAGTAGGGCCCTGTTGAGCTGGATAAGTTGGGCACAGAGATTGATTTGACTACAACATAGAATAGAGTGGTGGCTGAGCAGGGTGAATTGGCTGTGCAGGTTGGCCTGGCTGATTAGGTTGACCTGACTGATGAGGGCCACCAAGTTGTCCTTGCAGAGCAGGTTGGTTTGATGGCTACAGTGGAGGGCTTAATAACTAGGTTGACCTGGGGCAGGACCATAAGATGGCCCTGGCTGTGAAACATTTGGACCAATTGGAAAATATGGTTTTTGTGGTTGCACCAAAGGTCGAGATGGATATATTCCCCCCCAGGACCGTATGAAGGTCTAGGTTGATATATCGGTTGCCTAGGAGGTCCTTGAGATTGCCCTGGTTGGACCACAGGCTGAGCTTGTAAAGTTTGACCTTGAGGATTGTAAGGCTACCCTTGCGGGCCATAAAATAATCCTTGCTAGACCCCTGGTTGTCCCTGTAAGGGTTGCCCTTGTGGTTCATACGCATACCCTTTCTGCACCGAAGGTTTTCCTAAAAGGGTTGTCCTTGTGGGTCAAAAGCATACCCTTGTTGAACAGAAGGTTGTCCCTGAAAGGGTTGTCCTTTTTGGTTAGAAGGTTGCACAGGCAAGGTAGGTATAAAACCAGAAATGAACTGATAAGCCTCAGGAGCAGGCAAATAGATAGGTTTTCTGTGCTCATCATATTGAAATAGAAGTGAATAAATTGGGGTACCATCCATGCCATAATGAGAAAAATAAGAAAGATAAGGATCCTAAGGGGATTTATTATTTTGGGAGCTCTTCTACTGAACATCCAGTCGATACTCCTTAAAATAAAGGCCGTTAGGGATTTCCACGGCAATTGAAGTCTCTATCGAAGTCGAAACTCCTGACGACTGAGCGGTGACTACCGGTGCTGATGCAGCCATGCAGACAACAGGTCTAGTGGGGACAGATGTAACAAAAGGCGTCGACGAGACAAGTGTCATCGGAGACATCCATAACGATGGGAGAACCACCCCCCTTGACAGATTTGATGTTTCCATGGAGGCAATACTGGCTATAATCTGACCCAAAGACCTATATCTGACTGGAAGCGACATCGATGGTCAAGATTGAGCAGGCTCTTGGTGGATGTCTTTCGGGAAAAGTTGGTATTCTTCATTAGAAACTGGAATCCCCTTGCTGCCATTAGGACCAGATGAGTCCATGTCTGAATCCACCGTGAGATTTTGTAAAAAAATACAGGGGCTAGGAGGTATGATAGTAGCCAAAAATGGCGATCCCGATGTAAGAGGGGGAAAATGTTCCCCGACCGCAAACCCAAACCAAGTGTTTGAAAGAGGCCAATGGAACTCAACTGGTTCTCCAAAGGGGTACTCTAACGAGATAAGAGGTTGTTGAAGCTTGGAAGACCTAGCGGTTTGTGAAGTTTCAGATGAATCATCCGAGAAAGGACTGTTAGTAGATGAAACCGATGGTTCTGCCACTGTGACTGTAGCGCACCAGAAAGGGAAAAAAGTTTGAAAATGAAGACTCTTGGATCAAAACGAAGGCAAACAAAGACAGGCCAAGTAATCAAACTTTAATGGGAATATAATTGTAGGTAGTTTATTTTACCACATTGAAACTAAAAATTTGTTGTTTCATGTTTTAAGAGTCAAGAAACAGTCAAATATGACTCTATTCTCTTTCAGTTTTAAGCGAGCATGAAAGGACAAGTGCTCGATGATCTTTTCAAATTTACAGAGTCAGTAAAGATCGAAAATGACTACTCAGGTAGTCTAGGTAAAAGGGTGTACCAAGTTCCCATGAATGGCCATATACACCTTGGTAATAAAATTAAAGAATAATCGACCAAGGACTTGACGTGCATGCAGGTAGTCTCCCCGAATTCTTTGTTCGGTGTATCACGGTTACAAGGCGGCAGACTCGACTTCCTATGGATAAAAGGATGGCAACCTAGAGGGGTCTCCCTTTATATACTCGACAGTATGGGGAGCATAAGTCCGTACTAGTGTTGTCTAAAGCCAGATGGTGAGCAACAACTGCTAGTTTTAAAGATGCCTGAACACGTCTCTAACTTAGACCACTAAATGTTTCATTAGGTTTCAATGTTGCCTTAGGTTAATTGAATAAATTTTAATTTGATCTTGTATTTATGTTTCAATTCCAAGGTCCTACCAAATGTTGAATCTTACGAATCCCTAAATGCAAGCTACATGCCATAAAATACCATTTCATTTGATGAAACGCTATCTAAGAGAAATTTTAGGAGTTTTCAAGCGATAGAAAATAATGAGAACACACAGAAGCATCCACTACACTATCTGATGCAAGCTAATGAAAATGAGAAATCTTTCCTATAATGTCCAATGCTAGTTATACAAAAGTTTTTCAATTCCACAATGCAAACAAGAATGCAAGCACAAAATTATTTTTATTTTTCAATGTAATAGGGAAAACAGTGCACTAAATGACATGAAAAAAAAACCAACACACTAGTTCGAGAATGTCAATGCGAGATTCGAAGCGAAACAATTCAATCAACTCAAAAGAAAAAAGAACAAAACTCAAACCAATATTGCAATCTCTCAAATCGAAGAAAGATGTCGAAACAGACCCATACAAGAAGTGTAATCTATGCTTGGAGTGACAAGAAGCACAACTGAATGAAAGAGGCAAGAAGCATTCAACCAATGCAATCACTCAAATGGATCAAGGGAGCCGAATGTAATCAAGCTAAAAAAAAACTCGGCATGCAAAGCACTAGAAAACCCTAAGGCTACGATGCTGACAGGATACAGATAAACAACTGAAGGAAGGAGGATGTTCACAATCACAAACAATCCCAAAGCAGTCAAAACATGACAAGAAATCACCCAGAAACATAAGTACTGACCAAAAACTCCAAAACAAGGGAAACCCTAATACCTAAAGGAATTGGCGTGATTGTTTAGCTATAATCAGCACCAAACAGGGGATGGCACGGGTGTTGAACTAGAAACAAGCGCCAGTGGGCACAACTTTCAGACCGGAAAATGTGCCAATCAAGTCAACCCTGGTAAAAGGAAATTTTTTGAAAAACATAGGTCAGATTTGATCCTCTGGGGCTGAACAGGGGTTTTAGACGCAACAACAATAATTAGAAAAAGGCAACCTAAGCAAGCAAAGACCAAGAAGAAGACCTAATGGATGAAATACAAACTTGCACTGATCCCCAGCGGAGTCGCCAATTTTTTGGTGAGGTAAATCCCCTCTGTGGACAGAGGAAATCCCACTAGCCCTAGAGTGGGTCTAGCCACAAACGAAATAAGCTATAATATCGATTCCTAGCTAACTAATGGATGGAGATTCGATAGATGACTTACCAGAGATCCTATGTTGTTGTTGTCGTCAGAAAGAGTGGATGCCTCTCGCTCTTGGTTTGACTGATCATGATCCGCTCGCTTTCACGCTTGGATACATGCACACACACAAGAAACAATGATGATATACAACATATTATTTCACATTCATAATTATCAGTCAGTCGAAGAAGACTAAATCAATTGCATCAATAATCAACATAACACAATGATGGAACCAACACCATAGTCGAGTATATTAATGAAAGAAAGGAAGATTACAACCAAGCTTCGATTTTGCGGTCTCCTCCAATAGGGTTCCAGTGGAGCACATCTCACAAAGGCTTGTTGGGAATTCATACGGGGCTCTCTCTATGGAATTCTCCTTGGTCCTACCTTCTCAATAGAAATTACTCATCTATAATATCTCTTCTCCAAGTTCAGCTTCTCAGCTATATGTTCAGCTAGTTTTCATAAAGAGAGAAGGCCTGTTTATATAGAGGGAGAGGGAGAGGTTAGGATCCCTATAATCATGGAAGGGAGACCTATCTTCAAGGAGTGTTCCATGGGAGGAGGAAACCACTACCTAAAGAGGGAGATCCGTGGCTCATCAACTTAACCACTTCCTGTGACTCATCTCTGAGGTGGTTAGAAGGAAACTTCCACCTCTTTTTGTTAGAAAAAATTCCTAAAATAGCTGGCGCAGGCACTACATAGAGACAGAGTGCTAGGTGGCATGGGATCTAGTGCAAATCCTCCATATTGGTGCGAGGGGTGAACTAGCTACCCACGCCAAGGCAAAAACATAGGTTTTTGTGTGCTTTTTGAGGAAATGTTAAACAGAATAAATGATGTCCTTATCAAGAAGGATGCAAGGAAGGTGTTTGCAGAGTATGACACTACTCACAGGTCATGGGAAAGACCCTCCAATATGCGAGGCAAGGGATTGCAGGGAAGGTGACAAAATGTTGCGTAACATGTGGTTTAAATTAAAATACTTGGATTACTAGTATTATGAACCATTCATCAAACCAAGGTACAAAAATGAGAGAAAGAGAGTCTTCCCTTTCAGTTACCTTCTTGATAGGTATACCCCCATGATGAAAATCATCATGAAGTACTTTTCTTGTGAAGGAAGTGTTTGGTCAATTTAGTGTGTCCTAAATTGCTGCATTTAATTTGTCAATCCGAGAATCGTAAGCTGATGAAGTGCGGCGCACTATATGTGCAAGATAACCTATTTCTTAACTTTTGTCGTTTTTGGTCATTCTAAGGTGAAATGGAAATTCTAAAATGAAAACAAGTTTGGTTATATTTGTTCAAGGAAGTGATATCCCCTATAATGATTTACCAACTTGAAACTTTAAAAACAAATTGAAAATTACAATGACAAGACTTGAAAGAAAATAAAAATGTACTGCTGAAATGAAAAGGTGCTGCTAATCTAATGAATCAAAACAGTAAACTAGTGAGCATGAAAACCAAACTATTCTTGCTTCCAACTAAACACAAAAGAAACTATGCTTAAGGAAATTCAAAATTGCAACAAAATAAATCTAAATCAGATTACATCAATTTATCTTCTGACCCTTCATCATTAGTTCAGCTATGATTTTCGGAAGTAATCATAAACAACTTGAGTAACTGATATTTAATTTGCAGAAAGTAAACTAATACTAAACCATACACTCATGATTCAATCCCTCACCATCAGTCCAGCTGTGGCTTTCGGAGGCAATTGAAGATGTCATGCATGATTTAATATATCTAAATTTGCAGAAAAGAAACTAATACTAAACTACACATTTCATAATACAATCCCTCACCATCAGTCCAGCTGTGGCTTTCGGAGGCAACTGAAGATGCTCTGAGCAGATTAGTATATCTAAATTTGCAGAAAAGAAACTAATACTAAACTACACATTTCATAATGCAATCCCTCACCATCAGTCCAGCTGTGGCTTTCGGAGGCAACTGAAGATGCTATGAGCAGATTAGTATATCTAAATTTTAACTATTGAAGCAAATAAACAAAACTGAAATGAACAGAGCAATACTGAAGTTAAACAAAAGCTATGAAAAGCAAACTAGCAGCAGAACAATGTTAGTTTATGTCATTAGTCAAAAAGCTATAAAAATGCCTGGGCTGCCCATCTAAAACCTGAAAAACATAAACACTGATCAGTGATTAACAATCATAAAGCATGAAAGACAGAAATGAAATGGAAATTATGGAAGTGTATAAACAGAAATGAAACAACTGCAGAGTATGAACATATGAATGGATTATGATACAATGATTTCTAAAGAAACGAAATGAGAAATATACACTAATACACAAAACCTTAGCTGAGCAGGGGCCCTCTACACAGCCTTGGTAACGGTCCTCAAACACGAATTAAGTTGAAAAACAGAGTCTTCTCATATTAAAAAGTAGTTCATTACAGAATAGTAATGTTACGGCACAAGTGCAGCGTAATCACTACAGAGAAGACTGAAAGATAATAGAGACTACATTCACGAACATCCACTAACTTCATATGCGTATGCAAACGCAATATATATAACAACAAACTATAACTGTTTCCTAATGTTCATGCTAGTGGAGAGCACGTAGACCACTACGTCCACGGATATAAGAGTATGGCCGTGTTGGAAAGTAGATCTACGAGAGGTGGATGCTTGAATTCGAATCTAGAACCCTGTACAGATGTCGATTTAACCTCCGCAGGCTTAGAAACGGCCGTATGGATCTTTATGTGCCACGAAACAGAGTCCGGCCGACATGAAACTCCATAGTTGACTTCCATGTGGACGCCTTTGACCGCGGCTTCTTTGGACGAGTTTGCTTGAACCAATAGGACACGAATCATGTCCACGTCATTCCTGACCTGCCCATGTGGCTCGTTTCCCTTGTAGACACCTGTAGCATAGAGTTTCACAAAATAGCTGCGGAAAGTTGCAGCAGCTGCGGAAAGTGGCAAGATTCCGCAGCTGAATGAACAAAATCTAGATCAAATAGCAAACACAAAAATATAATTAAAAACCATGTTATATGCCCTTTTGCACATGATATTGACAATTTGGGAGGTTTAGGTGAGTGAAAAAGGTATGGAAAAGTGTATGGAAAAGATGCAAATTTGGGACTCAACATACCCCCACTGTGAAGGTGTTGCATGTCCTCATGCAACCAAAATTTTGATACTCTTTGTTCGGTTCATGTGCCTTGATACTTCAGCCAGCACATCCAATCCCCTTCTCTTCTTCTTTGGTACTGCCATCATTCTGGGTTTCTTCATTAAGCACCTAAATTTGATATTCACAAGTGCTCTGCTCAATTTCTGGCATTTCCTTTTCAATTTCTTATTTTTCTTTTGCCATATTCCCAAATGTAACATAGTATTATCATGGATGATCTTGTCCAGCTTGCCTTGTTCTTTCAATGTTTCATTTTCATTTTTGATGTGCCTATTTAATAGCTCCAGCTCAAAAATTTCCTGTTTTAATGATTGAACTAAATCATCCTGCAATGTATGTGGCTGAATGGAAGAAGTACTTGGATCTGTGGCTGCCTTTTCCAAGGATTCTATATAGTCATATACCTCCTGCTGCTTGGGGTCTATTTTAGGTGTCATTTTCATTGGGCTGTCCCCAAAATGCTGCAAAGGAGAATTATGTTCAAAATCTGGCCGAGGAGGGCTTACATCAATATTTTGCTGAGAATAAGATGGAGTATGCTCATTGTCTGATTGGGAATGAAAGGAACCAGGTTCACTAACTGGCTGAGATGGACTATGGTCAGTTGGAGACTGTTCAGATGTCTCCTCACCCAAATCAATGAAATGAGGACCCTTAATTTGCGTTTTTTCTCAATTTCCCCTTAAGCCTGCTGCTTCTCCTTACACGCTGTGGTACACTATCCTTTTGTTTTTGTTTTCCTTTTTCTGTCTTCTTGGGCATGGATGACTGTTTTTGAAGATAAACTAATCTTTCTGATAGTATTTGATGATCTTCTTCTTCTTCAGAAGGAGTTTTATGTACAACCTCAATAGTTTCTCTTTCTTTTGGTATTATTGGCTTCTTTCCTTTTTACCAATCTCTCTTCTTTATCAGTTCTTTCCATAGTAGTAGTAGGAGTGTTTTGGATTTCCTCAATTGTTCTTTTCCTCCTACTTCTTTTTGCTGTGCTAGCTGCGGGAATTTTCTGAGTAGGATTAATTTGGGTTTCAACATTCATTCTTTTTCTTCTACTCCTTCTAATTGAACTACCTTCAGGAATTTCCTGAGGTTCTTCAAAGAAATTTCTAACTAGGAATTGTTCCCATGTGTATTTTCTTTCCCTTAACTCCTTTTCAATCAGAATTTTTATAAGGCCGTGGTGATATAGATGAGGCTCTACATCTCCTAAGTGTTTTTGAACAGTCACAGCCATTTTCTTTAAGCTATTGAATAGAAAATAAGGGAGATTAAGAGTTTGGTTTTCTAGAAAATTCATCAATAGCCTGGTATGGTACATGTACATAGACCCAAAACGGCCTTCACATGTAATGAATTTCTGAACAATTAGCAGTAAAGTGGCCCATTCTTCTTTTATTGCATGCACAAGGATTCCTCTTTTAAAAACGGTGATGTCCATACCTTGATTTCGTAGGATTGTTCTCCATGCCTCATCACTGATACTTTTATTTTTGAACCAACGTTCTCCCTCCTGAAGAAGTTCTGTGGCTGTTGCTATTGATGCTTCATTGACCGAAAACTTGAGGTCTCCAATTTCTGCTTCCGAGCCATCAAACGACCTTGCAAATGCTTTCGTAACTTCTCTGTGGTAACCTCTGAATTTCTGAATAAAACGCAGCCATTTTGCTTTCTTCAATATCTCCTTTGCTTGCGGATATCCCTCTATAAACTTTGATCCTTCCGGCTCTGCCCTTAGCAATTTTCCCATTTCACTTCTCTGTGCTTCACAAATTTGCTTTCGTGAGGGTTTAAGTGGAAATGGAACGATTGAATACACAGGATCGAGCACAATGACTGTGGGAATGTATCATAAAATGGGAATGAGCACTATAAACGGAATGGAGTAAGACTGTGGGTAGATATACGGGAGTGAGAATGAGCAAAAGGAAAAAAATGGAGTGAAACAGGGAGTGAGAATGAGTAGAGTGGGGTTTCATAAACACGACAGAGACACGACAGAGAGGTTAACAAAGTATAACACATTCGGCAACGTTTTGAATTTTGGTGGCTGCGCAATTAAATATGAACACGTTTCAATCAACGGTTATGAGTTTATGCGGCTGCAAGAGTCCTAAGTCAAATCAAATACGCTTCATTATCACCGGTGGGATATTGGATCATAAGTGAAAATCGGGGTTTAATGATGAAACCGTTTGTGAACAAATGCAAGAGGATAACATGGAGATCATGAAAGGTTACGGAACTGTCAATATAATCATTGCGCGTAATGGGTAGAGCTCATGGTTTGAAACTATATAAAAATGTGTTTTTCAATACTATTTGAAATAAATTTTATTCATACCTTTGGAATCTTTGCTTTTGCCTTTGGTCTTCAACTGACTGATCTCCATTGGTGTCTTGAATGCTCCATTGATCTTCTCTCCTGCATTTTATTTCATAATTATGAAAATAACATCTGACTGTACATTCTCTTTGAAAACAGAGTAGTAGCTGCGGAATCTGCTTCTGGCTGCGGAAACTGGAGTCAGCTGCGGAAACAGATGTCAGCTTCGGAAACTGACACAGCTATTACTTGGTTCAATGGAAATGAACAAATGACAAATGACCAGATGGAAATGGTCATGAAAAAGATTTTTATTGATGGAGTGGAATGGAGTAAAATGAAATGAAATGAAATGGAATGAAGTGGAATGAAATGGAGTGGGTGGTGAAATGAAATGAAATGAAAGACAGATTTTTTTTTTTGGAAAATATAGAGTGCCAGGTGTCCCTGATTTTCACCCTATATTTTCTGCATAAGACTGCCAATCAATGATTGGTTTTCAGGCTTATACCATTTTTTATTTTTATTTTTATTTTTTTATTTTTTTTTATTTTTATTTTTTTAAACTGAAAAACAAAAGCTAGGCTGGTGGAGAAGAAGAATTCTTCTGTACCAGCCTGATTGCAGAACTTTCTTGAAACATCTTGACAAAATCCTCTTTAGAGAGTGGCTTATGATAAACTTTCAATCTATGGCCATTCATAATAAGAGGAGTTTGAAACTCATCAATGGTCTTGATTCTTACAGCTCCATTGCTAAAGATCTTGTCAATCTCATATGGCCCAAGCCAATGAGTCTGAAATTTCCCTTGAAAATCTTTAAACTTGGAGTCGAATAGCAATGCCCAATCTCCTTCTTGAAACTTTTTTTCTTTGATATATTTGTCATGCCACTTAGTTCTTTGATATTGAACTAGATCAGTTCTTAGAATTGCTTCTTGTCTGATCTCATCTAGCTCATTCAACTGCTCCATTCTATGCTTTTGGACTTCTGATAAGTCCATCCCCAACTGAACTGCTATCTTGAAGGTCTTGACTTGGAACTCAATGGGGAGCAAGACTTCTTTCCCATAAACAAGTTCATAGGGAGAATGTCCTGTTGTATTTCTCCATGTAGTTTTGTAGGCCCACAAGGCTTAGGAAGCCTTTCTGCCCAATCTCTTCTATGTAGATGGACAGTTTTGGTGATGATACTTTCAAGAACTTTGTTTGTGGACTCCACTTGACCATTTGCTTGCGGATGGTAAGGAGTAGATCTTTTGTGCTTGATTTTGTATTCTTCCATCAATTTCTCCACCAAGTTGGATGTGAATTGGCTCCCTTGATCTGTCACAATTTCTCTTGGAACACCAAAGCGAGTAAAAATATCCTCATAAAGAAAATGAACAACTGAATTTTCAGTAGCAGATACTAATGCTTTGGCTTCTACCCATTTAGTAACATAATCGGTACAAACCAATATATACTTCTTTTGCTTAGATGGTGGATTAATAGGTCCAATGAAATCTAAAGCCCATTTTTCAAAGGGTTCAATGAGTACCTGTGTTTGCAATGGCATTTCATTTGAAAGGGTAGGTTTCCCTACTCTTTGGTAGCTATCACACCTTTTGACATATTGTTTTGCATCTTTGAAGAGGGAAGGCCAATAATATCCCAAGGAAAGGATTTTATAGGCCGTCCTTTTGTCCGCAAAGTGTCCGCCGCATGGTTCATCATGACATGCCTTAAGAATATCAGGCATTTCATCTTCCCTGACACATCTTCTGATCACAAGATCTGGCCCTGTTTTAAACAATTCGTTAGAAATCCATGAATATTTTGAACTCTCCTGAATAATCTTTCCTTTTTCTCTTGGAAATAAATGTGAAGGTAGTTTCCCTGTAACCAAATAGTTAGCAATATCTGCATACCAAGGGGTCTTAATAGTTACTGCAAACAAGTATTCATCAGGAAATTTATCTTCTACGGGAGAATCTTCTTTAGTATTCTGAATCCTAGACAAGAAATCAGCTACTGTATTCTGTTTTCCTGGTCTATCCAACACAGTAATATTGAATTCTTGCAAAAGTAAAAGCCATCTTGTCACTATGCCATTAGTAACAGGTTTGTTCATTAAATATCTAATTGCAGAATGGTCAGTATGAATAAAAGTTTCATAGCCTGTTATGTAATGTCTAAACTTATTAATTGCATGAACAACGGCTAAGAACTCTTTTTCAGTCACAGTATAGTTCAACTCTGTGGGAGTCAAATTTTTACTGGTGTAATAAATGGCATAAGGAATTAAATCTTTTTGACCCAACACAGCTCCAAGAGCTGTATCTGAAGCATCTGTAGAAATATGGAAAGGAAGTTTCCAATTTGGTCCTCTCAAGATAGGTGCTTCGGATATTCTTGTTTTCAAAGTTTCAAAAGCTGATTGACAATCAGGATCCCATTTAAATTCACAGTCTTTTGTAAGCAATTTGAAGAGTGGAGATGCTATTTTAGTGAAGTTTTCTATAAATCTTCTATAGTAACCATTAAATCCTAAAAAACTTCTAACATCTCTTTGACAATTTGGAATAGGCAACTTGGAGATGACTTCAACTTTTGATCTATCAACCTTAATCCCATCTCCTGAAATATGATGTCCTAAAACAATCCCTTCAGTAAACATCATAAAGCATTTTTTCATGGCTTAATGAAAGGTTTGTTTCTTTACATCTTATGAGAACTTTTTCCAAATTTTCTAATGCCTCTTCAAATGAATTACCATAAACTGTAAAATCATCCATATAAACCTCTACACAATCATGGATTAGATTAGAAAAAATTCCTAGTACTGCTCTTTGGAATGTTGCTGGTGCATTACATAACCCAAAAGGAAGCACTCGATAGGCAAAAGTTCCCCATGGACAAGTAAATGTGGTCTTATCTTGATCTTCAGGTGCTACCTGAATTTGATTGTAACCACTAAAACCATCCAAAAATGAAAAGTACTTTTTACCTGCTAATGTATCTAATACCTGATCAATAAAAGGAAAAGGAAAGTGATGCTTCAAAGTTGCTTTGTTCAATTCCCTGTAATCAATGCATACCCTCCATTTACCATTCTTTTTAGGTACTATAACCAAAGGAGAAACCCATCGGCTATCTGAAATTGGATAAATGAAGTTTACATTGAGAAGTTTTCGGAGCTCTTCTTTCACTATCTCCCTAAGATTTGGATTCATCTTTCTTTGAGGTTGTCTGATTGGTCTACTGTTTTCCTCAATATAGATATGATGGATGCAAGTCTTAGGATCAATACCCTTCATGTCAGTATACTCCCATGCAAATGTAGTAGAATGTTTTTGCAAGATTCTGGTTAGTTCTTCTTGTTGTGATTTCTCCAAATGTTTGTTGATATTCAATGTCTTTTCTGGAAAAATCTCAATAGTAGAATTACCAAATTCTTCCATAGAGTAAAGAGACATTTGTCTTGATGATAAATATTCTATGTCGGATTCCAACTGAAATTGTGTGGGGTCATATTCTGAAGTTATCTCAAAATTTTCTAATGTGTTCAGAATTTGACTATCCTCACTAATTTCAGAAATGGTAAAGACAAGTTGTATAGTGTTCTCATCATCGACCCATTCATTGTCTCCTATTTCTGTGATTGCTCTTGCTGGAGGATACAAATTGAATTTCTTTGTCGAATTACCATTAGAAATGTACATGTCTCCGGATCTACAACTAATAAAAGCATCAGCTGTGGCCAGCCAAGGTCTTCCTAAGATAAGTGGATGTCCTCCTAGATTACTTTTGGGAGTCAAAATCATAAAGTCTACTGGATATTCCCAAGAATCTAAGGAGACTGAAATATCTTCTAATACACCATCTGGTTTAATAACCGATCGATCTACAAGTTGCAATAAAGTAGGTGTCAAGAGAAGGTTAGGAAGTTTTAACTGTTCCATAGTCTGTCTACTCATAATGTTGATAGCAGCCCCTAAGTCAATCAATGTGTTTGGAATTTCTATCCCATTTATCTGTGTCTTGACAATTGGACTTCCTGGATCTACATACTTCTGCATAGTAATTTTTCCCATCATAATGTCTGCAATCTTTCCTACCAGGTGGATTCTTCTTATGTCTTTTAGTTTCCTTCCTGGTCTTTTGAAACTCAACTCCTTTATGGTTTTTGCTAGAATAGGAATTTCCCGAATGGCTTGTAGCAATGGAATCTTGATACAAACATTCTTCAATTCATCTAAAAAGTCATAGTTAGGCAACAAGATTTGTTTTTCCACCCCCTTATCAATTTGTAGTCTTTCCGGAAAAGGAGGTGTAGATGAAGATGTAGGTTGCTCAACTATAGGAGTTGTGGGTGTTAGCTTTTCTTTTTCTTTTTGAATTTTTGAATTTTGAAGAGATTCTTCCTCAGAACCCTTATTGACTTGAAGAGAATCCTCCTCGGAGGTATCTTGCTCTTGAATATCTATAGAAGGTTTTTCTAAAACTCTACCAGATCTAAGTTGTACATCATTGAGAGGAACAATCATATAGGTAGGAAATTGTTGTCCTTCTACCATGTAAGTATTCTGAGGATTTTTATTGTTAGGATTTGGCAATGGATGAGCTGGAAGTTGATTTGTCTTTTGTTGGTATGGGAGCATGAGTTGAGGATTTGGATTTTGTTGAGAAGGTTGTTGTTGTGGAAATGGCAATGAAAGTTGTGGATTTGGGCTTGGAAGTTGTGGAGCTTGTTGATTTTGAAAAGATGGAGGATATTGATAAAATTGAGCAAATCTCCCATAAGGATTTTGCATCCCTTGTACCCATGGCTGATATGAATTCTGATGTTGGGGCCAAGGTTTTTGCCAAGGATTCCAATTTGGTGGGGTTTGAAGATTCATAGGGTTATTAAACCCTTGAGATTGTTGTCTCTGCCAAGGTCTCCTTGCGACAAAACAGAGAGATTCTACTGAATTTGGATCTTCTTGAAAAATAGCTTTGAGTCCAAGGATTGAAGGACAATCCTTGATCTCATGATTTTCTGAGCAAATCATACATGTTTCTACAACTTTTGCATCCAAGGGACATTCCCTTAAAGCATGTTTCTTCCTACATTTCGGACAAAAGATGGCTAAAGCATATGTTTCTGCTTTCTGCTTGTTTTGGATTTTAAGGGTGTCTAGTTGTTCACTAAGACTCCCTAAGATATCAGTTTTAAACTCATCAAGCATATTACCAATCTCTGCCCTACTTACTGATCCAGTTGCAGATTTGGTAGCCCTAATAAGAGAAGAATCCCTAGGCCCTTTTCCAGTTTTAGATTTTCCCCTTGAGAGATGGATACATAGTTCTGTTATATCATGAAATGGAAGTTGAGAAATGTCTCCTTTTCCCATCATGTTTAAAATGTCTATCCATTCATCTATAATGGCTTTTAATAGGAGGGCTTTCAAGGTTTCATTATCTAAGTTGCTCATCTTTTCTCTTTTCAAGTTGTATTGAAATATTTCAATTAAGTCTTCCAAATTTTCATCTTCTTTTTGCATCATTTTGAATACCTCATCCTTGTGATTGGTGGGCATACAATAGTCCAAGTATCTGTCCAAAAATGTTTGTTTCATATCATTCCAAGTCCTAATAGATTTAGTGGCTAATCCCATGAACCATTTCAAAGCAGATCCCTTCAATGTTGAAGGAAACAGTTTGAGTTTTTGAGAATCTTCCATATAGTCATAAGTTCGGCACACTACTTCAAACTCAAACAGAAATGTTTTAGGATCCTCACTTCGCAATCCATAAAAGTTAGGGAGAAAAGATGGTGAAATATTTTTCATTGTTGCATGAGTTTCCTCATCAGCTATAGGGAATCCTAACAAATCCCTATTTCTACCATTATTTCCTTCACCATTTTTATCTCCATTATCTCCTCCTCTTCTACCTCCACCTCTATTTATTACTTCCTCTGCCATGATAGTTTCTTTAGAGTCCTTATAGTCCTCTAGTTCTTCTACCAAGGAAGGATGAGAGAAAGTCTTTTTGTTTTCTAAGTGGGTTTTAGTAGGTGGTATAGGAGAATCCTCTAATTCAGCTGTTCCTTGACTTCCAAAAATCTTAAGGCTAGGGGTAGATGGTGGTGAATATGGTCTATGCCTTGAAGAAGATGGAGTTGTGAAAATCGAACTCTTGGCTTTAGCTATAAACCTTCCCCTAGAATCTCTTGCTCTATGCATGTCATTTTTTTTATTTTTAAAAAGTTGGGCTAATAATTCTTTTTCTGATCTTCCAGGTCACACTAGGTGCAAAGAAGAGAGCATACTTAAGAAATTACTAAACCAATAACTCTCTTTTCTGATCCTCCAGATCACACTAGGTGCAAGAGGAGAGCATACTTCAAGAAGTTATCAAGTTTTCCCTTCTTTTATGATTTTATGTTTTTTTTTTAAGAAATTGGCTAACTAGTTACACTTCCCCGGCAACGGCGCCAAAATGTTTGGTCAATTTAGTGTCCTAAATTGCTGCATTTAATTTGTCAATCCGGGAATCGTAAGCTGATGAAGTGCGGCGCACTATATGTGCAAGATAACCTATTTCTTAACTTTTGTCGTTTTTGGTCTTTCTAAGGTGAAATGGAAATTCTAAAATGAAAACAAGTTTGGTTATATTTGTTCAAGGAAGTGATATCCCCTATAATGATTTACCAACTTGAAACTTTATAAACAAATTGAAAATTACAATGACAAGACTTGAAAGAAAATAAAAATGTACTGCTGAAATGAAAAGGTGCTGCTAATCTAATGAATCAAAACAGTAAACTAGTGAGCATGAAAACCAAACTATTATTGCTGCCAACTAAACACAAAAGAAACTATGCTTAAGGAAATTCAAAATTGCAACAAAATAAATCTAAATCAGATTACATCAATTTATCTTCTGACCCTTCATCATTAGTCCAGCTATGATTTTCGGAAGTAATCATAAACAACTTGAGTAACTGATATTTAATTTGCAGAAAGAAAACTAATACTAAACCATACACTCATGATTCAATCCCTCACCATCAGTCCAGCTGTGGCTTTCGGAGGCAACCGAAGATGTCATGCATGATTTAATATATCTAAATTTGTAGAAAAGAAACTAATACTAAACTACACATTTCATAATGCAATCCCTCACCATCAGTCCAGCTGTGGCTTTCGGAGGCAACTGAAGATGCTATGAGCAGCTTAATATATCTAAATTTGCAGAAAAGAAACTAATACTAAACTACACATTTCATAATGCAATCCCTCACCATTAGTCCAGCTGTGGCTTTCGGAGGCAACTGAAGATGCTATGAGTAGATTAGTATATCTAAATTTTAACTACTGAAGAAGATAAACAAAACTGAAATCTACAAAGCAATACTGAAGTTAAACAAAAGCTATGAAAAGCAAACTAGCAGCAGAACAATGTTAGTTCCATGTCATTAGTCAAAAAAGCTATGAAAATGCCCAGACTGCCTATCTAAAACCTGAAAAACATAAACACTGATCAGTGATTAACAATCATAAAGCATGAAAGACAGAAATGAAATGGAAATTATGGAAGTATATAAACAGAAATGAAACAACTGCAAAGTATGAACATATGAATGGATTATGATACAATGATTTCTAAAGAAACAAAATGAGAAATATACACTAATACACAAAACCTTAGCTGAGCAGGGGCCCTCTACACAGCCTTGGTAACGGTCCTCAAACACGAATTAAGTTGAAAAATAGAGTCTTCTCATATTAAAAAGTAGTTCATTACAGAATAGTAATGTTACGGCACAAGTGCAGCGTAATCACTACAGAGCAGACTAAAAGATAACAGAGACTACATTCACGAACATCAACTAACTTCATATGCGTATGCAAACGCACTATATATAACAACAAACTATAACTGTTTCCTAATGTTCATGCTAGTGGAGAGCACGTAGACCACTACGTCCACAGATATAGGAGTATGGCCGTGTTGGAAAGTAGATCTACGAGAGGTGGATGCTTGAATTCGAATCTAGAACCCTGTACAGATGTCGATTTAACCTCCGCAGGCTTAGAAACGGCCATATGGATCTTTATGTGCCACGAAATAGAGTCCGGCCGACATGAAACTCCATAGTTGACTTCCATGTGGACGCCTTTGACCGCGGCTTCTTTGGACGAGTTTTCTTGAACCAATAGGACACGAACCATGTCCACGTCATTCCTGACCTGCCCATGTGGCTCGTTTCCCTTGTAGACACATGTAGCATAGAGTTTCACAAAATAGCTGCGGAAAGTTGCAGCAGCTGCGGAAAGTGGCAAGATTCCGCAGCTGAATGAACAAAATCTAGATCAAATAGCAAACACAAAAATATAATTAAAAACCATGTTAGATGCCCTTTTGCACATGATATTGACAATTTGGGAGGTTTAGGTGAGTGAAAAAGGTATGGAAAAGTGTATGGAAAAGATGCAAATTTGGGACTCAACAGGGAAGGTTCTCCAGAATTTACACATATCATATTAGACTGATCATGCACTTCACAAGAGTCAAGTTGCTCAATATCCCATACTATTTGTTCAGGAGCATAGAAACAATGGCCTACATAGTACATAAGAGAAAATATGATCAACAAATGGACAACCTCTTTCATCACTCCTTGATCAAAATCATTGTACTCCATCATCTAGATCAGTTGCACATTTCCTGGGATACCTTCATTGCCAATGATGTTTTCACTACTACACAAGCTCAGCATGTTGAAAACATCCCTCCTTTTTCTCAACCTTTTTCATCTATTCCTCCATCAGATCAGCCTACTAGACCCATATAATCACCATCATCATTATTTCAGAGTCATATTGGGTCATTCAACAAATTTGTGGTAAAATAGCCTACAAAGGCCAAAGAGGCCAAGAAATACAAAGTGGCTAAAACATATCAGAGATGGCATAGGCTGGTGTTTTCCCCACATATTGTGGGAGGTACCTTGCCTTATTCATTAGAAAATCAGCTACAAAAGGGAAAGAAAGAGTAGAAAGAGGCAGTGGTGCATGAAGAAGTCATGCAAGAGGATAAGGACCCTCATGATGAGGAAACAACTTTTGAACTTGTTGACTTGGAGCAGCAGGATGATCATGAGGCATCAAGCTTGATTTTCAAAGAGAAGGATGCCCAAATTAGAGAGCTGTAAACTAATTTGGAAAGAGCTCAGTTTGTCATTTCATTTTTTGAGCAAGAGAATAAGAAATTGAAATATCAACAAGTGCTTATGGAGCTAGAGATGCTGAACATAAAAATAGGTAAAGCCATGATGCCACTTCATGATCCTAATCAAGATGATATCCAAAGCAACAGAACAAGACCAAAGACAAGGGGTGTTAAGAGGGCTTTACAACAACATAAGAAAAAGGATGAAAAAATCACTTTTGAGGAAAGGATTTCAAGGAGGTTGAAAATGACAGAGAGATACGGCTTGAGAAGGTCAACATCCATCTTGATAAAATCCTCCACAAGGAAAACAAAGACAACAAAATTCCCAGAAATATGTCTAACAAGTATATCACAAGAAACAAGGTCTGTAGCATTAAACTCAAGAAATTGCAGGAGAAACATAAGCAAACCCTAGCAAAGAAAAAGGAAGGAGACAAGCTTTACATCCTTGTTGAGGCATCTCTGATTGCTTAGCACACTTTATCAGGATTCCATAACACAATTTTGGAGAATTTTTGAGCAAATTGTGATTTTTTTTTGGGTTTTTTCAACTTTTGGCAGTTTTAGCATAGTTAGATTGTCAGGAGCGCAATGCCCTAGGCATTGCGCTTCTTCTAGGAGGCTCAAAAAGAAAAACTTAGTGTACCATTGGATTTATAATTCCAAATACAGTCAGGTTAGGCTCTTTTTTAAGAAAATTTTGGCAAACTAGAAGGGGAAAAATTCAAAAAACACTAAAAAAAAACATATTTTGCCCTTTTTTTCAGCTAGGCATTATGCTCCTGAGTAGTCTTGGGAGATTGACATTTTGGAGGTACACATCCTATAATTTTTGGAAACCAAGGATATTTTTGTAAATTGGACAAGACATTCTTTCTAATGAGCTATCCTTAACTCAATTTGGACATCAGAAACCCCTTCAAAGGTTGAGTTGAAGATGCCATTGCACTCCTGACACTGGCGCTGTGCTCCTGGCCATTCTCTATTTTGCCTGATTTTTTCCAGTTTTCTTAGTTTCACCATTGAAAAATCATGTTTTTACCAATTTAATTGATGGATGTAAATGTAATAATGATTTTTTTTAGTTACCTAGGGGTAAATACATTAGGTAAAATTTTTTGAGAGGATTGATGAATTAGTTTCATTAAAGCTAGGGATGAGTCAGTTTGATCTCCCTACACTCTAGGTTTGCAGTTTAGACTTTTGTGGATCAGCTCCACAACTCAAGGATTCAACCCCTAAGTTTGGGAGAAGTTTTTTCATAAATATATGTTTCATTTCTTGAATCATTTCACAAGTTAGATATTGTTGTATTGATCAGAGACACTAATGTATTTAGATTTTGGCCGGAATATATTGGATGAGTTGCAGCTATTCTTTTGGGATTCATGTGGTACTATATTTTGGCATATTTTCTTCTTATGTTTCATATGTATGAATTTTTTTTACTTTCCATGTTCATTCCATTTCTATGATATGTTGGATTCTCAAGTTTGATAAGAAAAATACATCTTTTATGCTCTGTTTTGGGAGAATCACCATAATTTGTTTCATTTCTTCAGTTTAAAAAGAATTCATGTACTGTCATGCTATTTTTAGCACCTCGCCGGTCTGATCCATCTCATCTAAAAACCCTAAATTGTTAGAGTGCTTACCTACCTTGCCCCATAATATGTCTACAATTATGACCTTATTTTCCCTGACCTAGTTACCTTTTAGACCTAATTCACTCATCCAACACCTAAATAAACCAATCAAAACCCCTGTGCTACTATAAATATCCTAAAACATAATCGATCGAGCTCTCTTGGTTTTGATCCCTTGGAAAGAGCTCTCTCTTGCGTAGTAGCACTAGCTACTTGGATAAGCTTGGTTTGTAGTTACCTTTGATGGTCTCTTCTCATCCTCGGAGATCCGGCAGAGCGCTAACATATTGGCAACCATACTGGGGAACAAAGTGTGAGATCTTCCCTGGTTGTACCATTAGTTCTTAACTTCTTGGCCTCTGGATGATAGGTCTAAGATTTCGTTGAGGCTGATCTAAAAAATTTGCAAAGAAAACAAGTTGTTGAACAATGAACATTTTGGCTTTGAGGAGATCCACCATATCAAATCATGATCCTCACCTAGCTAATCCAGTTGAAGATCTAGAGAGGCTTGTTCATAAGCATAGATATCAAGCTACAGAAATTTATTTAGATGCAATCCCATTGGTAAGATCTTCTTCACTTCCTATTAATGTTCTATCTCTCGAAGATATACCATTTGACTTAAAATTTGAGTTGTCATTGTTTTGATCTAAGTCTGAAACCTCATTAGCTAACATAGTCTTTGATCCATTAAGGCTCTCTGAGGTCAAGTAATTATTTGAGTTAGATCTTAGTTCCTTAAAACTTGAAGAAAATTTATCCTTTGCATAAACTAATTTTGAATCAGACTTTCACACTAAAGTATGGAGTCAATTTTATAAACTTGAAATTTGATCAAACCAACTTTAGTACCAATCAGAAAAAGCTATAATCCAATATCAGTAAGAGTTAATACCTATCCAGAGACACTCATAGTCACTTGTTGTTTCCTATTCCACACCATTTACTTCATCACCTATTCAAAAATCTCTTCCTATTGTAACTTTTGTAGTCCATTCAGTGGGAACTATGGCTAGATTTTCACCCCTCATCTTACTAGGTCAACTCAATGCCTTACCTTAGGGTTATGTCTAGATGCTTCCACTTTTTGATGAAAATTATTCAATCACTGCAAAACAACATATTGTTAAAGTTACATACTTTATTGACCTGGAGGAAATAGATGCAGATGATGCTAAAATGAGAATCATAGTTTAGAGTTTTTCAGGAGAAGTTAAAGTATGGTTTAGAATATTAAATGAAAATTCCATAGCCACATAAAATTAGTTGATATATGCTTTCATAGCCATATGGGAGGTAAATAAGAATCCATTACAAATCCTTTCTCGATATAAAAATATGAAAAGAGAACCAAATGAATCAGTACAAGACTTCACTGTCCGATTTAATAGAGTATATCATTCCATTCCTAATGAGATCAAACCCCCTTCAGGGTTGGCCCTTTTGCATTACTTGGACGGTTTTGATCCATACATGGCCTATCAGTTGTGAGAAAGGAATCCTACTACGTTATAAGACATGCAGAAAAATGAAATTAGTGTAGAAGCTAATTTGTCCATAAATAAGTCAAAAATGAAGGGTGAAAGGAGAGAAACTATCAAAGAGGAAGAATCATCATCTTCTAATGTAAATTTGGATACTTTAATAAGAACAGTTGAAAGAATGGTGGACAAGATGTCTATCACTGAAAGACAGCCAGAACGACAAGCTAGAAATCCTAACTTCAGAGGACATCATCAACAACCTCAATTCTGTTGGGTATGTGTTATATTCTTTCCACAAATAGTCATGTGAAAGGGGGTGAAAGGCTCTCCTGTACATTGCGCTGGGTGTAGTAGGGGGGTCATAGGGGGGGTGGCAGCCCCCCCTGTTTACATTCTGAGGCAGCACCCCGGGAAAAAAAAATTGGACCTTATTTTTCGGTGGGTGGACCTGCCCATGGTTTTACGCATGGGTTTGCACATGGTTTTCGGGCATGATGGTTTTTGGCCCCTGGTATTTTTTAGATCTGGTCAAGGGAAATACGTTTATTTTCTAATCCAGGGTTAATGGATTGGGGTTTATGTATGCTTCGACATGTATATATGTGTTGTAACACTAAAATGAATATAATGAAAAATCAAGCTAGTCGTCCCGATTTTGGATCCAAGGGAAATCTCTGTGTTTATCTATTTTATGTTTTATGCTCTCACTATTGTTTATTTACTTTTTTTAAGATTCATTTGTAGATAATTTCTGTACAGGGTTAAAACCTACATTTGGTATGAGAGTTGTTTCGACTTCAAGGGGACACCTTTGCTGTTGAGGGTTTTTTGCTCTGGCCTATTGTAGACCCTGTTCAGTGGGAGATCTGTAAGATCGATTCTTGGGGTGAAAGAAGATGGCGAGTAGTGGAAAGATAGAGATTAAGAAATTTAATGGTCAGAGTTTTTAGTTGTGGAAGGTCAAGATGGAGGATCTGTTGGTGGATAACGACTAGTGGATCGCGGTAGATCCAGGTACTAAACCAACGGCAATGTGAGATGAAGATTGGAAGGAGTTGGATCAGAAGGTGAAGAGCACAATACGGTTGTGTGTCTCAGATTCGTTATTGTTGAATGTATCTGGGGAAGATACGATGAAGAATTTGTGGGACAAACTTGAGACTTTGTACCAGTCTAAGTCTCTGGTGAATAAATTGTTCCTGCAAAAAAATATGTATAACCTGAGGATGAAGGATGGAGACTCAGTGACAGAGCATATGAACTCCTTCAATACTATGGTAAGTTAGTTTTCATCTATTTATATTAAAATCTCAGATGAAGATAAGTGCATCAGTTTGTTGTGTTCTCTACCAGACTTGTGGGATAGTCTGGTTATTGCAATAGGTTGCAATACAACTACCTTGAATTTTGATGATATTGTCTTAGCCTTGCTATCGGAGGAAATGAGACAGAGAAATATGGAGGGTCAGAATGGAGATGCCTTATCTATATGAGGAAGGTCCCATAACAGAAACAAGAATAAGGTTTCGAGTGGGAGATCTAAATCTAGAGGGAGATCTAAATCTTCTGGAAAGTTTGTAAAGGTGTGCTGGAAAGGGAACTACAAAAAGGACTGCAGATCTAAAGCTCCTGAGAAAGGAAATGGACTTGATGATGCTCCTTATATAGAGGAAAAAACCACCTTGGATGAAGGTGGGGATGTTTATTTGGCTTCTTCTTCAAATACACATTTAGATCATGAGTCATGGTTGATTGACTTGAGTGCATCCTTTCACTTCACTCCCCATAGGGAGGTTCTGCGAGTATGAGAAATATGATGGTGGTGATGTCTTCCTAGGGGATGATAGGAAGGCCAGAATCATCAGACGTGGAAAATTCAAGCTGAAGCTGCAAGGTGGAAGGATTAGAAGACTTCCTGGTGTTTTGTACATTCCTGCATTGGCCAGAAATCTCATTTCTGTAAGCAAGATGGATGATGCAGGTGTAAAAACAGTGTTCGAGAAAGAAACCTGTAAGATGGTTTGGGGAGAACTAGTATTCATACGGGGAGTTCATATTGGAACTCTGTACAAGCTTCATGGAAGCACTATTATTGATGGGTGCAACAGTTCTGTGGTTCCCGAAAGCGGAGTGGAAAGCCTAGCGGTCTCTGGAGAAAAGACCATGTTATGGCATCAAAGGCTTGGACATATTGGAGAGAAGGGCCTTCAGATACTGCATGGAAATGGTATGGTAGAAGGTATGTCTAATAGCTCTCTAGATTTTGATTTCTATGAACATTGTGTATATGGGAAGAAGAATCGGGTAAGTTTTCCTTCTGGTGCTAAGAGGGTGAACAAGATTTTAGAGCTTGTGCATAGTGATGTGTTTGGACCTATGTCGGTTCCATCACTGGGTAAGTCTATGTACTGTTTTTCATCCATAGATGACTTCTCAAGGAATACATGGATATATTTCTTGAGGAATAAATCTGAAGTCTTTGACAGATTTAAAGAATTTAAGGCTCCAGTGGAAAACAAGACAAAGAAGAAAATAAAGGTGTTGAGGACAGATAATGGTGGGGAGTTTTGCAAGAAGGAATTTGATGAGCTATGTAAGAAGTGTGGTATAGCACGATAGAAGAATAATCCATACACACCTCAGCAAAATGGAGTTACAGAAATAATGAACAAAACGCTGATGGAAAAGGCAAGAACCATGCTCAGTGGTACCGAGTTAGGACAAGAACTCTGGGCAGAGGCAGTGGAGACTGCATGTTACTTGGTTAAAATATCACCTTCATCAGCGTTGGAGGATAAGACTCCACATGAGGTATGGACTGGTAAGAAACCCTCTCTTTCACATATGAGGGTATTTGGATGTGATGCATATGTACATGTTCCAAAGGATAAAAGGACCAAGTTGGATAATAAATCTGAAAGGTGCATCTTTATTCGGTATAAGGATGGTTTAAAGGGTTACAAGCTTTGGAACCCAAAAACAAGGAAGTTTTTGTACAACTGAGATGTGGTGTTTAGAGAGGTGAAAGATGTTGTTAAACATGAAGTCCTACCAAAGGAACTTGAGAATATTTTGTTTGAGCTAAATGAGGATGAATCAGAATCTACAATAGAAGAAGACTCAGAAGAGGAAGAGCCACAAACTCCAGCTGTGAGAAGATCAGTTCGGGAAAAAATACAACCAGAAAGGTATATTCCATCTAATTTTTGTTCATATTTTTCTTTAACTATAACTAATGATGATCCTAGAACTATTAGGGAAGCAGTAGATTCATACGATGGAAAACTCTGGAAGGAGGCCATGGTTGATAAAATGGCATCCTTGCACAAAAATGAGGCATGGGATCTGGTGGAGTTGCCAGCTGGAAGGAAGCCCATTGGGAGAAAATGGGTGTTTAAGAAGAAGATGAATGTCGAAGGCAAGGTGGAGAAATACAAAGCTCGATTAGTAGAAAAATTTTATTCCTAGGTTCCGGGAATTGATTTTGGTGATATTTTTTCTCCTGTTTCCAAGGTTACTTCTATTAGATTACTTTTATCTGTTGTTGTTGCATTTGATTTTGAGGTAGAACAGATGGATGTGAAGACAACATTTCTTCACGGGGATCTGGAAGAGGAGATCTACATGAAGAAACTTGAAGGCTTTATGGTGAATGGTAAGAAAGAACTGGTACGTAGGTTAAGGAAGTCTCTATATGGGTTAAAACAGTCTCCAAGGATGTGGTATCAAAAATTTGATACCTATATACGGGGACTTGGCTTCAACAGAAGCAAGGAGGACCCCTGTGCTTATTTTAAATTAATTGGTGACCATGTTATTTATTTGGTCTTGTATGTGGTTGATATGTTGTTGATTGGAAATGACAAATAAATAATCCAAGATTTTAAGACCCAACTGTTCTCCAAGTTCGAGATGAAGGATCTTGGTGCTGCAAACTATATTTTGGGCATGGAAATTAAGAGAGATCAGGAAAAGAGGAAGCTCTGGTTAAACCAAAGGAAGTATGTCGAGACTATTTTGCAAAGGTTCAATATACAGGATAGTAAACCAGTGAATGTTTTGATTCTTGTAGGTGTAAATTTTCTTGCTGAATAGTGTCCCAAGACACAAGAAGAAGAGGAGGATATGTCCCGTGTTCCATATGCAAGTGCAGTGGGTAGCCTGATGTATGCAATGGTTTGTACTAAAACAGACATTGCACATGCAATGGGAGTATTGAGCAGGTTTATGTCAAACCTAGGGAAGGAGCATTGGACAGTAGTGAAGCAAGTTTTCAGATATTTGCGTTGCGCCAGTGATTATGGCTTGTGCTACCAGGGAGGACTAGGATTGGAAAGAGTGTTGAACATTTTTGGTTTTGTTGATGCATACTGGGGTGGAGATCTAGACCAAAGAATATCTACAAGTGGGTATGTGTTTAGCCTATTTGGAGGTGCAGTTAGTTGGATGAGTAAAAAAATATTCTGTAGTGGCTCTTTCAACTATAGAGGCAGATTACATGGTAGCCACTCATGCAAGCAAGGAAGCAGTTTAGTTACAGAGATTTTGTTCAAGTATGGGGTTGGTGTAGAAAGCTATAAGGATAGACTGTGATAGCCAAAGTACATTTTTCTTGGCTAATAACCTTTCTTATCATTCAAAGACAAAGCACATTGATGTTCAATATCACTTTGTGAGATATATGGTTGAGGCTAAAAGGGTGTTGGTGGTAAAGGTGGACACTTTGAAGAATGTTGTAGATGCCTTAACGAAGTATGTGAGCACTCAAAAGTTCTCTTGGTGTAGAGAAATAATGGGTGTTGCAAATCTGGGCTGATGACTTAGCTATTTTGTGGCCCCCTGTGGAAATAAAACAACAAGCGGAAGAATTTTGGGTATGTGTTATATTCTTTCCACGACTAGTCATGCGCAGGGAGGCAGCACTCTGGGAAAAAAGTTGTGGACCTTATTTTTCGGTGGGTGGACCCGCCCATGGTTTTTTCCATGGGTTTGCACATGGTTTTGGGGCATGATGGTTTTCGGCCCTTGGTATTTTGTAGATCCGATCAAGGGAACTAAAGTTATTTTCTAATCTAGGGTTAATGGATTGGGATTTATGTATGCTTCGACATGTATATATATGTGTGTGTGTGTTGTAACACTAAAAGGAATATAATGAAAAATCAAGTTGGTCATCCTGATTTTGGATCCAGGGGAAAATCTCAGTGTTTATCTGTTTTATGTTTTATGCTCTTGTTATTGTTTATTTTCTGTTTTTAAGATTTGTTTGCAGATAATTTCTGTACAGGGTTAAAACCTACAAATTCAGAATCAAGAAAAGGGAACATAGGGCACTTGAGCAACCAACACAACCACAACAATTTTTTACACCCTTGCAGTAGAATTATGCTTAAGGAGTTGAAGAAGAATAAGATCATATTGTTGCAAAAAGGCACGTTTTTAGTGTTGATGGCCAGCCCATAATTTTGACTGAAGATGAAGATTGTGTCGAGAAGACAGATTTATCAAAGGATGAAGATTTCATTTTAGCTCAAGATCATCAGTTGGAGGTTGAATCTGATGATTATCAGTGAGGATGCTTGAATGCCCTCAGCTCACAACAGAGGCAGTATACATTGAGAGGAATAGATGTCCCAATAACTCCTATTCAGAAGCGAGCATCTCAACCAAAAATATACTCAACCAAAATAGAATTCTCAAGGTAATCAGAGTAAAGGAAAAGAACCTGCAACTTTAAATCAGAAAAAAGAAAAAAAAATTAAAAATTAAAAATTAAAAAAAATTAAAAAAAAATAAAAAATAAAAATAAAAATAAATAAAAATAAAAAAATAAAAAAATCAGCCATCTACAAGCTCATTGGGAAAAGAAAAGGACAGGAAAAGGAAAGAAGTTGCATCAAAAGATCATGCCGAAAAAAGATACATCACTAAAGAGGTAGACAAATCCACTCATTTCAACTTAGAAACTGAAATTTCCAAATTGAAAGTGTCAATGCCTTTAATTTAACTGGTCAAGAATAATTATTATAAGTCTCATGTAGCCAAAATGTTAAAATTTCACCCTTCATCTGATATACTTAATGTCAATGATGACCAACCTGAGCTTATCTTTGGTCCAACATTAGACGGTGAGTTAGACAATAGTGAAGTTCCCCCATTCTATTTGAGTATGAGAATCCACTAGAATATCCTTCACAATACGATGGTCAACTCTGGAGCTTCCCACAATTGATGCCAAAAGCCATTATGGAGAAATTAGGCCTAGATATCACTCGTCTTTAACATGAATTGTATTCCCTCGATTCAGGAAGAGTCCGTTGTTTGGGTCTTATTAAGGATTTAGTAGTTTCCCTTGAGAAAATTCTAGCAAATAATATCTTGATGGATGTGGTGGTGGATGATGTATCACCACAGTTTGGTATGTTGCTCTCTAGATCTCGGGGAGCGAAGTTGAGAGGCACTCTACAACTAGACTTCTCTTATGCCACCATCCTAGTTTTCTGACAATTGAGAAAGTTGTACTGGGAAACAAAGATGAAGTGCATGATAACTAGCAAAGAGAGGCCTAATAATCATCTAATAAATGTCGTACATACATATTTATAATATTTCATTTTATTTAATGAAAATGGTTTGAATGATGTACATAGTCAGCTTGTAGAAGTAGAAGATGTACCAAAGATTTATAATTGCATCAAGACAGTTTTAGAGAAGGGAGAAGATAATCTAGCTAGTGTTTTAGAGGAGCCATCTGATAAGGAAAAGGAAAATTCAAATTAGAATCAATAAGCAACCCGAACATTTGAGGCAAAACAACAATCAGAATTCCAACACTTGTTGGATGAAAATAGTCTATGGACCATGGATTTTGATGGTTCCTTGGGAAAAGACATGGCATACATTGGAATTAGGATCTATAGCACTCTTTGTAAGCCTGGTAAGGTTCCTAATAATGTTAGATTATGTTCATACAAACTATCTTTTTATTGTTCTAATAACGAGGAGGAATATAAAGCATTGATCACCAGTCTCAAGATTTTGAAAAAGCTGGGTGCAAGAAGAATTTCAGTATATGGCGACTCTAAACTTGCGATAAAATAGGTGAAAGGGGAATACTAGGCCAGGAATCCACAAATGAGAGCACGCAATGTAGGAATTTATAGGGTAAGTTCCGTATATCAAGAACCAAAGGTCACCGCTGACAAACAGATCACAAATCAGTACACCAATATAATCACGTGGTTAAAACCCTCAAAGAGGGAAACAGTCCATGCCTTGAGCCAACACGACCACTTCAGGGAATTTATTAATATAAAATAAAAGTTACATATGTTTCTCTCATAAAAGATTACCAAACAAATGACCCTCCATGCTCTTTAAATAAAGATCATGGACCAATCGGGTGTTAAGCCACAGATCAAGTGTCGTTAATACCGAGGTGAGAGATAACCGTCGGATCACTACAAATCATGACTGTTGGATTATAAGTTACAAATGTACATGGTAAAGAAACACACTTTACCTAACTCTACACTAGACTAAGTTATTCTTAACTATTTCCTATGTGTCGGAATATCCTAACATCCCCCCTTAAGAACAGCTTGGGATATGATTGAAGGATTTACAAAGGTGACACAAAAGGAGCCTATTTCCTATCTGTCTAAATATCCTAACATCCCCCCTTAAGAAAAAATTGGGATAGGATTGAAGGATTTACAAAAGTGACATAATAGGAGAAGGAAGGAGGCATTAGAGCCTATCCCCCCTTAATGAAAAATTTCCTAAACTCCAAGCACGGATCGAAGTTTGGTAAACTTCGCTTCTGTGAGAGACTTCATAAAGATATCGGCTACTTGATCATTGGTCGGATAATACTGCACTTCAAGAACATGATCATGAATGAGCTACCTAATGAAGTGTATGTGGAGTTCAATGTGTTTCATACGCTGATGTTGAACTGGATCTTTACATAGCTGAATGGCACTCTAATTATCACACCAAAGTGTAGTTGGATGCTGCTGATGAAGCCTCATGGCTTCCTTGCTGGCTTCAACTGCACCACGATACTCTGCTTCTACTAAAGAAAGGGAGATGGCACTTTTTTTCTTACAAGACCAAGTAATAGGTCCTGAATCAAGAGTGAATACATATCCTCCAGTGGACTTTCGATCATCAAGGTCACCAGCCCAATCAGAATCAGTGAAACCAATAAACAAGGGAGATGCTCCTACACTATAATGAATCCCGAACTGAACTATACCTCGAATATATCGAAATATTATTTTAGCTGATTTCCAGTGACTTTCATGAGGTTGGTGCATAAACCGAGTGACAAGACTAATGACAAAGGAAAGGTCAGGATGGTTATGGGTTAGATACAAAATTTTACCAACAAGTTGACAGTATAAGGTAGCATCAACTTCAGGGGTAGTACAGTTGACTAAAATCTTGACTCTAGAATGAAAGGGAGAAGGGTCAGGCTTACAGTCTTCCATGTGAAATTGGTGTAGAAGATCACAGGCATACTTGGACTGAGAGAGGGTAATGCCTTCCTTGGATTGCAAGACTTGAAGACCAAGGAAATAATGCAAGTGTCCTAAGTCTTTCATTCCAAACTTATTTTTGAGGCTAGACTTCACATGGTTTATATGATTTGGATCACTACCAATAAGGATAATATCATCAACATAAAGAACAAAGATGGTGAAGGAATTACCCACTTTCTTGGTGTAGACAATGTTATCAGAATGACACCTAGAAAAGCCATTATCTAAGAGAAATCTATCCATTTTGGCATACCAATCCCGAGGAGCTTGTTTGAGACCATAGAGAAACTTCCTAAGGTGAAAAACAAAGTTGGAGTCTTTTTGGATAAAGCAAGGGGGTTGTTCCATTTAGATTTCTTCATGCAAATCTCCATGCAAGAAGGAAAATTTAACGTCCATCTGATGGAATTCACATTTAAAGGAGGCAACAAGGGAAAGAACAAGGTGGATAGAATTTATTTTGGCAACAAGGGAGAAGGTTTCAGTATATTCAATGCCTTCAACTTGTGAAAAACCTTTAGCGACAAGACGAGCTTTATGTCTATCCACTTTTCCATCTAGTCCAAACATTATTTTGTAAACCCATCTGCATCTAACAAATTTTCTTCCTTTTGGAAGAGGAACAAGATCCCAAGTATTGTTTTCTAATAAGGAACGATACTCTTCATTCATAGCTTCATCCCAATATGGATGATCAGAGGCTTCTTCAAAGGTTTATGGATCAAGTTTTTCTGGAACTTGAGCCAATAAGGAAGAGTCTCTTTCGAACTGAGAACGTGTACATCGTCGATCAGCAGGATCAAAAAAGCTTGGGGCTCAAAGTGAAGGCTATAAAGTTTCATTGTTTTTCTATTGTTTCCAAATTCAAGTTAGTTTTGATTCAATTTTAAAGTCTATTTTCAGTCAGTTTGAGTTTGTCACAAAATAGTTTGACTTTTCAGTTTTCAATTAATTTTTAATATTTGACTCCATGCCCAATGGATAGACACTTGCTCTATGGTGTTACTGGCACCTCCAGGGAACTACCATCCCTAGCTAGAGCCAATTTCAGTGTCAGTATTTTCATCCTTCCACCAGTGATCAAATTAACTCTTTTATGTCATGTTAGGGGTCCCACTCAATTTTTTTTTATCATTCCATTAGGTCATGAATAAATTTAGTCACTTGGTGCAGATTTTAATCAAAGTTCACCCTTTTGAAAAAATATCATCTCATTACTTTCTGACTCACTTTATCACATGTTGAGTGTCCATTATTCATGAGTCTTTATCACATTTTCAGTCATATCATCATGAAATCCATTCATTCAGTGTGTCCATTAGGTCTTAGGGTTTTCAAGTTCCAATAAAACATCATTTCCATTACATAAAAGACCAGAAAAGATTAAGAGTGACCAATAAACTCACTTTACTATGTAAAGTTGAAATGTAGTACTTAGTCTTTTCAATTATGTAATTTTCATTTTATCATGTAATTTTTGTTTTCTCAATATGTAATAAGTTCGTGGTTCCAAGATAGATGTCAACTCAAAGGTTTCATGTGCCAATAAAGCTCAGAAGCTTTAAAGTATAAAGTGTTCTCAATTCATCAAATGATCAATCTCCAAATATCAGAAATAGAGGTGAAAGGTAAGTATTTCAGGAATGAGAAAATGAAAAGTAGGTCCCAAAGGGAAATGCATTCAAATCATCAATTATAAATCCCATCATAAGACAAATAAAACACTCATTTTCTCTCCCAACCATCGAGCTCACACTCCCTCTGCTCAAAAAACCAGTTTGTAGGGTCAAAATTCAAAATTTGGGTGGGGTTGCACTCCTGGAGGTTAGGCACTGTGCTCCTAGAATTAGTGCTGCACTCCTGGAGAAGGGCGTTTCATTCCTGGAAGTTAGGCACTGCACTCCCAGAACTGGCACTATGCTCCTAGCTAGTTTCATCCACAACCTTCAAAACTTCATGCAACATATCGAAAACACCGAAAAAGGGTTTCTCCACCTAAATACAAGTAAGAAACACCATTTTTTCCGTCGTAACATTATCCATTTGCAAGTTTAAGGTGTTAAATCTCTCATTCAAGTTTGCAAAGTGTTTAAACTAAGAAACCCTAGATTTCATTTCTCCAACCCTAAATTATTCCCTAGACCCTGAATTCCATTCCAATATCTTATTAAACCCTAATCCTATCCATACATCACTAAATCCTTGTCCCCAAACTATACTTCAAAAAACCCTAGCTCCTAGACTACAAATTTTCAAGGAAGCTTCCCTTATACCTATAATAAATTTCTCCATCTCATTTCCCTAAGTATTTTAATCCCATATCATTCCCCTAAGTTCCCTAAGCCCCTTCCCTATTCCCCCAATTTTTCCTACTCCCATCCCAACACCCTAAAACTATTTTCCATTCTCCTTTCCCTTCCCTAGGGTTTCAGAACTAAAAACACTATGGATGAGGAAGAAAAATATTTCATGGAGGAAGAGGAGAACAGAGAGGAAGAGGAGGACAGAGGGGAAATAAAACCTCACAAGGGAGGAATAATATTGAGGCTTGAGCCCACCAACACCAGAGAACTAATGACCTCACCTATGATAGTTTATTGCTTTGAATATGTTGGTCGCCTTAATTTCTGCCAAATGATCCAAAGAGTTGAAAACCACCCTTTTTTAAGCAGAGTTTTCATCTCAAAGCTCATAGACTAACATGTAACCCTTCCATGTGTGACCTTCACCATATCTACACCTACCATTGTTTCTGCCACAGGGATACCAAACATGGGTGAGAAGTGGTTTAAAGTCAAAGACTTGGATGACTAGTGTTGAGCATTGGAAAACGTATGAATTCACCATGTGTTTCCTCATATTTTTCCTTTAAACATAATTCTTTTTATCGTAGAAAGGTGATTTATTGTAGAATTATGATAGAATTGCAAAGAATTGTGTTTATTGTGAAAAGTAACTAAAAATTTCCTTTTATTGTAAAAACAGGAAGCAAATGGAGTAAACAACTATTTGAGAGGCAAGGCTAAAGCAGGAGTAATTGTTGTTCCTCCAGTAATAGACCATATCAAATCAAAGGGAAGGAAATCTGAACGCATAGCTAAGAGAAGACAGGGAACAACATGACTACAGCCGAAGAAGATCAAGCGCTATCTAAAGAAAGAAAAGGAGTGAATCCCTCAGGATCTTTTGATCTTGAGGGATTGTTGTTCAGTATTATCTTGTTCCTTGTCTTATCCATCGAAATTTTTATAAAAGGCAATGCCTTTAGAGATCGAAAGGGGGGGAATTATTAAAAAAATATTTCTCTTGTAACCCTGTATTTTCTTATTGACTCTCGTGATCAGAGAGCGACTGTTGTAAACACTATTTATGTTTGATTAATATAAGAATGTGTTTCCATCCCATTTCTTAGCTCTAAAGTAGCCCAGCAGTGTTTCATTGGTGGCTAAGGGATCGGCCCTAGTGGATCGACCTATTGTTTGTATCTCTATATTTCAATTATCATCGTGTGATAGTTTGTGGTTGTTTTCATTACATTTTCAAGTTAATTGGTTTGCTGTTGAATTACTGATTGATTTCGTTATGTTAATGAATTGCATTGCTATTCCATTTTGGCAAGGAACTTAATTCCTGTATTATTTATCTTGTTATACCTTACAGATCTTTTATGTTCAACATTAGATGTTTTGTTCCAATTTATTGTTGTTTCGTTGGATTGCTGATCATTTCAGATTGCTGCTTAACAACGTTTGCTGTCGACAGGGTTTGGTGTTTAATAGAATTTTATATTTGGTTCCATTAAGTTAAGATTTGATGTTCAGATTCATTAGTTAGTATTTGTTGTTTGATTCTTCTAAGTTACAGTTTGCTACTCATTTACATTGTTGTTCAATTCCAGTGCTATGTTCATTTCCAATTCATTAGTTTACATATTGCAAAGAGTTTGCTTTTACTTTCAATAGCAGCTTTAGTTCAATTTATATTTCTCTTTAATTTCTTTAAAGCAGGACTATCAGCTGTAGAGAATACTGGTTATTTCTTCCACGTTCCCAGATTGATTGTCTTGTTCCAGTTTGATTTCAACTTCATCAATTTCTAGAGGAATGAATTATTGCTACTGTATCCTTGATTGATGTTTGCTAAGTGAATAGTTGGATTTCAGAGCATTTGAGTTTATGTTATTGTAATTAGATTTCTTTTCCAAGCATCCATTTACTCTTGTATTTAGAACACTATGCTACATCTTACAAAGCATTACTCTTAGCTTGAATTGCAGCCTCAAACAGAGTACACTCTTGAAACAAAAAGTCGTTCCTAGATTGATGATTAATGTAGGATAAATAGGTGTTAAAAATATACCTTTGATACCTCAAAATTTTGGTGCCGTTATGCCATTTAGAAGGAGTGATGCACATTTGAATTTTTTTTTCTGCTTGGGAATAATTGGGTATTAAATATGGAAGGTAAGAACCTGCGCACCGAGCAAGAAACATACTTGCTCATGGCCCACTTCACAACAGAATTGGGTAAATTCTTTTTTTAGGTAAGAATGAAGGCTTGTCTTTTTGAATGAATGGAAAAGCTAAACAAAACAAAATTCCTCCTAAACTCGAAAAACCTAAGGGACCGATGACCCTTGGGAGAACAACTTTCATTGACAAAATCCTTAAGAAAACTGAATTTCAGCCATCAGTAGGACCTATGAAAGTTATTTCTAGACAACCGACTAGTTCCCTTCAGGCCACAGAGTCACCATCTGTAGCCTTTGCTGAGGTACATAGTCAAATGGAAGGAATTGAGCAAGATTACCAAGAAATTGAGAATTCTCGCCAAATTTCTCCACAAGAAGGGAACTCTAGTAATCTCTGCGAAGGAGAAGGGGAAATAGGGGAAACAGAAGAACCAAAATTTCCTCTTGAAGTAATCCAAACAGTGAGTAGCCCAGATAAGGGAAGTGTTGTAAACATCATTCAAAACAAAGGACCTGAATCTCCTCAGATAGTAGGCTAGCAGGGAACACTTATTATTCCGGATCAAGGGAGTGTTGTCAAGGTCATTCCTGTTCCTTCTAGTCAGCCTAGGAATTCCCTCGAAATCCCAGAAGGATATTGGCACATATTTGATCAAATAGCTCAGAACCAAAACCAACGAACACCTCAACAAATTTCCACACTACAATATCCCATAGTGGACACTGCAGTTAATGCACCTATGAAGGCCATTCCTCTTCAACATATTCCTACATTCCATGGCTTAACATCAGAAGATCAAAATGCATTTTTGTTTGAATTCTATGTATTATGCAGGGGGTATGACTATACCATCGACCCCCAAAAATTAAATTATTTCCTTCCACATTAAAAGGAGTAGCCTTACGATTATTTATGGGGTTAGGTGGAGGTGTTATAAATGATTGGGACCAGCCGAAAGCTACGTTTCTAAAGAAATATCAGGATTATTGTAGGTCCAAGGAATTAAAAGATGAAATATTTTAGATGTCAACAAAACCTAATGAAACATTGGAGGAATATGTAGACTGCTTTCAATACAACCTCCGAAGATCACCTTATGCATCTTTACCCTTACCTAATAATGTGTTGAAAACTACATTACTTAAAGGGATGAAGGAACAATGGGTTGAAACATTAAATATTATGGGAAAAGGTGATATAAATCAGGAAATTTTTGCTGACATTATTGATTTGTGTATCAGGAGCTCGAGAGGCAGCGCAAGGCTAAAATCAGCAGAACGTGAAATGATCACAAGGGATAAAAATACCTCCAGTGAAGATGTAACCCACGCAGAGATTGGAAATATGCTGGAAGATTTTAAAACTGATATTCTAGGGACTCTAACAACGCAGTTGGACATTATGCAAGCCAAAAAAAGCAAGCAGAAGCATAACAAAACTTGGCAATATTCTATCCTAAGTGCAGGAAGAAACACAACCATAAAGAGTTCCTGCTGGATATAATCAAAGTTTGTGCCATCTGCACAAAAGATCACTCTATAGAAGGTTTCTCGTTGCTCCCTGGACTGAAAGCAGTCTACAAAGAGGTGGAAGAAGAATAAAAAATGGTATGCCTACTTAATCAGCACCAACAATGGAAGCCACGAAAAACGGGTATGCCAATCGATCCATCCTCTTCTTTTCATCCTCCTCCATATAATGCTCAGCAATATAATGGAATGTGGCAAAATCAGCCACCTTTCCCCAATTGGTCACAACAGCCATTTCCTACATCACCATGGCCAAATCAAACAAACCAAACTAATTGGCCAAATTTTCCTTTCTGCCCACCATTTTGGAAAAACAATGCTTATCCAACACAATGGTCCCCCTCCACTTTGCAGAGTCAAACCTGGTAGTCAAACTAGAAAATACCTACAAATCAGCCAGCTGGAACAATCCCTCTCTCTCAACCTACACTACCAGCCCCCTATACATTTCCACATAACCCCCAGACCAATTTAAGACCACAACTTCCAGCCCAACCCAACCCAAACCCAAAAAATAGGCCACTTCAGTGTTTCCAAATAATGGAACCACCAGAACTAGAAACTGAGCTGAGGGAGTGTAATGACCTTCAATTGAGATCTGGGCACATAGTAGACACAGAGGGAGACAAAAAAGTTCAAATTGAAGATCTGTTACCTACATAAAAAACATTACAAAAAGAGAATGTGGTTCAACAACAAACTCAACAACAAGCAACCACCTCTTCTCCACCATTCCCAGAACGATTAACCATACCTCGCCCAATAGAATATCCTAATTTTGATCTTCTGGGAGAATTAAAAAAATTGTGTATAAAAACCCCTCTCCTCCAAGCTATCCAATACATTCCTATTTATGAAAAGACCATCAATGAATTATGTATAAAGAAGCCAAAGAGGAGAACGAAAACCAACCCAACTGTCCAAGTAGTCAGTACTCTATTTGACTTATTATCAGGAATGGAAACACCTGTAAAATATGAAGACCCAGGAAATCCTATAGTGACGGTGCAAATCAACGGGAAATCATTTCCAAATGCCTTAGTTTATTTGGGAGCTGCAATTAATATCCTAACAACCACCACTTGTCAAAAACTTGGCATTATATCATTAGATCAAACAACAACCATATTGGAATTGGTTGACCGATTGGTAGTCAAACCAGAAGGTACACTACAAGATATAATGGTATCTGTAGATTCTTGGGAGTACCCTACTGACTTCTTGATTATCAACCAAAGAACCAGCTAGATGGACACCCGTTGATCCTAGGTAGACCTTGGTTAGCAACTGCTGATGCTTACATTGGCTACTGACAAGGAAACATGACTATAACAAGGGGAAACTATGTCAAGAACTTAGCCTTATATCCCCCAGCCCAACCAAGCCTATCAATAATCAAAACAAGGAAATAACCTGTATCATATCTCATGGAAAATATGTGATCACCATTAACCATAGAAGATGCCCTCGACTTTAAAGATCAAACGGAGGATGACATTATTAACAGTTTCATCAATAAGCCAAAAATCAGATCCCATTTGCAATGTCACATGATCAAGGCAGCATTTGATAATAAAGAATTAGAAGATCTCCTGAAAGACATACATGATCAATCAATACCCATTACCTCTGTTTACAATAGCAAAATTGTGGAAATTGAACAAGGAAAAACTCTAAACATTAACAAAAACATGACTAATGAACAAGAAGAGAAGTTAGTCCAATTACTACGAAAATATAAGGGAGCCTTTGCATAGGATTATCCAAACATGAAGGGAATTGATCCCCAGCTATGTATGCACCACATCTACACAGAAAAATATGCTAGACCCATTCGCCAACCCCAACTAAGATTAAACCCTCACCTTAAATATATTGTGAAAGCTGAATTACAAAAGCTGTTCGATGTCAATTTAATTTACCCAATCTCTGATAGCAAGTAGGTCTCTCCATTAGTAGTGGTGCCAAAGAAGAATGAAAAGTGGAGAATATGCGTAGATTACCTAGAAATGGACAAACAAACCCAAAAATACCACTTTCCCCTTCCCTTCATTGACCAGGTATTAGATACATTGGCAGGAAATGAATTATTTTCTTTCTTGGATGGATTCAGTGGAAACAATAAAATTCATATTTCCCTTGAAGACCAAGACAAAACTACTTTTACCTGTCCTTGGGGGACATTTTCCTATCGATTTTTACCCTTTGGCCTATGAAATGCCCCTGCTACATTTCAGAGGGCCATTCTCAGCATCTGTTTAGATTTAATAAATTAAGGGCTCAAAGTATACATGGAAGACTTCACACCTTACGAAGATGATTTTGAGCCAGCATTAGAAAACTTAGAAAAGGTGTTGCAAAGATGTATTAACACCAGGCTTTGTTTAAGCCATGAAAAGTGTCACATGATGATGACCGAAGGACTCATCTTAGGTCATTATATTTCAGTAGCTGGAACTCAGGTAGATCCAGCTAAAATTCAGATAATTTTGTTAATACCTACTCCTACCACACAAACAGAGGTACGTAGCTTTCTTAGATTTTCCGGTTATTATAGAAGATTCATAGAACATTATTCTCGAATAGCTGCACCTTTATATGCACTAACAGGAAATGTTGATTTCATTTGGATAGATAAATGTGACCATGCTTTCGAGGATCTGAAAAAACTTGTATCAACGGCCCCACTGCTGAGGGGTCCAAATTGGGATTTTCCATTCCAAATTTCATCTGATGCCTCAGACACAACCATTGGAGCAGTTCTTGGGCATGAATAGGATAAGAAACCATATGCAATCTATTATATTAGCAAAAATCTATCTCCTACTGAATTAAACTATACTATGACTGAGAAATAATTTCTAGCTGTAATACACGCTATAAATAAGTTTAGACATTATATAACTGGGTATCCTGTAGTTTTATATGCAGATCACTCTGCCATAAATTTTCTAGAAAATTAACCTATTAAAAATGGTAGAGTAACAAGATGGTTGATTTTGTTGTAGGAATTTGATATCACAATAAAATATTGACCTGGAAAAGAGAACCCTGTATTCGATTTCCTGTCACGAATGCCAAAGCCAACAGATGCAGCAGCAGTTGAAGATCATTTCCAAGATGAGAATTTGTTTGCTGTTACTGTTAGAACCCCATGGTATGCTGATATAGAAAATTACTTAGCAATAGGTAAATTACCTAAACATCTAACGCCTAATGAACGAAAACAGATAATACAACATAGTACTCGATTCTCTTAGATCGGGGGCTACCTGTTTCATACAGGGTCAGATATGCAAATCAAGAGATGTGCTCGAGAGGATGAATTATTTGATATTCTGAAAGCATTCCATGACGAGTCTTGTGGCGTACATTTTGCAGATTGTAGGACTGGCCACAAGGTTTTACAGATAGGCTATTATTGGCCTACAATTTTTAAAGATGCGAAAAATTTGTATAGGCTTGTGATAGTTGCCAAAGGGTGGGTCGCCCTGGATAGTCCGACGAAATGCCTTTGAACCCACAATTATTAATTGAACCATTTGAATTCTGGGCTCTTGACTTTGTTGGTCCCATTAACCCACCATCAAATCATAGAACATACATCCTAGTTGCAACTAAGTATGTTACTAAATGGGTTGAAGCAGAGGCACTTTCGAAAGCTATAAAAGACTCTATAATACAATTCATTTTCTAGATATTTGTGTGATACGGCCTCCCAAGGGACATAATTATAGATGGAGGACCATAGTTTGTAGGTAACAAACTCGCTAAAACATTATAAAATTACCACATTCAGCACAAAATCACAACTCCATACCACCCATAGGAAAACGACCAGGTAGAAAGCACGAATAAAGTGATCGAATCTATATTGACAAAAACAGTTTCCTCACATAGACGTGACTAGGCTTACAGATTGCCAGAATCCTTGTGGGCATATCAAACAACATGGATTGGTATCGCGGGGTATTCACCGTATCAATTGGTATTTGGAAAAGAGCCCATATTTTCGATAGAGTTTGAAATTCAGACATTAAGAATAGACCAGGAGGTGGGTTTAGACTTAAATGAAGCCTGCGTCAGAATATTTTAGCAAATCAATGAGTTGGATGAAATTAGGCTCTCTGCTCTTCAACACACTACATTAATTCAACAACAGAGAGCAAAATGGCATGGCGCCCTCATCAAAGAGAAAATCTTCCACGAAGGAGATTGGGCACTCCTATATGACTCCAGGTTTCAGGATTTCCCAAGAAAACTCCAGACACAATGGCTTGGACCTTACGAGATACAAAAGGTGCATGATAATGGCATCATCACATTAACCACCATTGATGGATCTGGACATTCCTTCAAAGTAAACGGTCATCGAGTACGACTTTACCATAAACCGCTTAATCGAGAATCCTTTTACCAACAATTATGGGAAGATTCTACCATGCAGATTCTTGCTAAGGAAGAAAACTCCTCCTCAGCACCCATTTACTGAATCATTTCTTTATTTTGAAACTTGTACATAAAGTTTTTCCTTTTATTTTTCTTGTTTTTTATATAGATTTTATTTCTTAAGTTGTTCCTTTTTAAGGAACAGAAATAGTTTCTCTCAAGAAAAACACGTTGAGTGTTTTTGTTTGTTGTTCCTTTCCAAAAGGAACAACAATTTTTGTTGTTCCTTTCAAAAGGAACAACAATTTTTGTTGTGTCCTGTATGATGTTCCTTTCAAAAGGAACAACAGTTTTGATTGCAAATTTTTGTTGTTTCGCAGTGTTTTTGTTGTTCCTTTCCAAAGGAACAACAATTTATGTCGTATGTTTCTGCTGTTCCTTCTCGAAGGAATAAAATTTCCGCTGATTGTTTTTGCTATTCCGTTTGAAAGGAACAACATTTTCGCAGATTTTTTTTATTGTTCCTTCTTAAAGGAACAACACCTTTTGAGTGCATTTTTCTTGTTTTAGAACAACATTTTGAGGATTTTTTTGAATTCTTCATGACTCTTCTAAAGGAAAACATACAATTTATGCAAGGTTACACAAATTAAAGGTTACTAGAATCAGCAAATTAAGAGAAATTGTCATTTTTTTAAAGAAATTGTTTTGTAGTGATAAGAAAAAGGAAAGGACACAACCATTCATATTACTTTGCTGTCTTTATTTTCACTAAAATTAATATGATTGGTTATCTTTATCATGTTGGTTCTTCCCTAAATTTTCATAACTTTATTTGATTTTTATTTATTAAGTAAGAATAAGGGCATATTTTCTCTATTGATATTTTCATACTTCTTCCACCATCCCTACTCTTAAGGAGTGCTGAGCCATCCTCTATATATAAGTAGGAAAGTGCTATATGAAAAAAAGAAAAAAAAGAAAAAGAAAAAAAAAACTCTATATAATTACTAACACTTCTATGATATGGCAGATGGAGGATTGGGGGTCTCATCAAGAGCCAACCTACCATGATCATAAAAAATCAGTGAAGTGGCATTCCCATTATGGCTACCACACCAGGGACATGATCCAATGGATAATTCAAAAAATATATATATAATAAACAGTCCTTGGAACAAAAGGTCTCATCACGAGCTGGCCTGTCCACTTTTCACTCCTTCCTGATGAATGGCATTGTGAAACATCTGGTTCCCAAGCTAGCATAGTGGCCTCCATCATGACATCACAATGGCACTTTCCTAGGCATAAATAAAGGATAATGGTTCCAAGGGTGAAAAAGAAACTTTGTCAAGGTTATAGACACCTGTGGGAAACAGAGCTCTGCTGATGGTATTGGAGTCACATTTTTCAAATCAATAGTAATAACAAACCCTTTTCTTATATCTTTATCTAATATCAAATGAAAGTATGTTCCTAAACCCTTGGTTTTGAACCTGTTATGCATGACATTTATTCATAAATTGATCATAGTAGTTTGAGTGGGTAATGACCACATAAGTACTTGTTTTCACATCAGCTGTCCCTTTCCGTTATCTTTGAATCATTACATAAACATTTCTATATCTATTTACAATTTAATCATATGCATCTATTTCAGTAATGCAATAATTTTATTGACTGTATCATAAGTATGTATGCTTTTTACTATTGTACAACTACTATGTAGTACCTTGCTCTTCTACTTGACGGTCGAGGACGACCTATCATCCTTCAAGGGGGGCGCGGATGCCTTTTAATGACTGCATGCAGATCAAATCCCTATATTTTTTGCCTCCATGCAAATCAAATCCCTATATTTTTTGCCTCCATGCAAATCAAATCCCTATATTCTCGGTAATAACAAAAACTTAACGGTATTATTCTGATATACTGTGTTGTGTTGTTCCATTACATTACTGTATATTCGTGAAGAATTAACAGTGTGCAGAGAAGATGGGGGGGCGACCAATTCATAGTGAGCCACAGGGGCTAGCTGTTTCTAATGCTGCATGGGAAATTCTGGAGAGAGTAGGGTGGATTAACTACCTCACAAGAGTACAACAACCTCATGAAATGGTAGCCATTGAATTTTTACAAAATCTGCAAGAAGACTACTCCATGGTTAGAAGTAGGCAGATAGAAGTAACAAAATCAATAATTGCCAAGGTGTCTGGCCTGCCAGCGGAAGGAACCATATGGACCCATAAGAAAGTGAGGCTTCAAGAAGCCATGAACATCTTCCGAGATGAAGGGAAGACCCTGGTCATTAAAGGGAAAGGAGTTTAGCCGGCGTTGTTGGGAGAACCATGGAAGGAATTGGAAAAGGTAGTACAGGGCTACATAACATGCAATGGAAGAAAAGATGTGGTAAGACCTTGCCACCTTAAGTTATTGGCGATATTAAAGAAAAAATGTACTGTAAACCTACCTACATTTTTAAATTCCTTATCGCATGATATCGCTCGAAGTATAAGAAAGTCTCGTCATATAGACATGGTGGTAATCCACCATTACTTAATCATATTAATAGTGAGTTACAGTCTTGCCCAACAACGGACTAGTTGGGAAGAACTGGTATTATCAATTGACGGAGGGATAGCCCTGCCTACCCGAAAACGCAAAAGAATCACTAGCACAGTAGCAGAACCATCAAAACACAGACAATCCTCTAGGTTAAAGAGAAGTAGGGGAATGATAGAAGGTTTTCAGGGTAGCATTAGCCAACCCCTAGAATTGCCCAGCTCGGAAGATGAACAACCCCCACAACTCGAAGAAGGAATTCATCATACCGAGGAGGAAGAAGGAAATGACAAGGAAGAAGGAAGTAAGGAGGAAGAAGGAAATGAAGAGGAGGAAGGAAATGAGGAGGAAGAAGAGAGTCACCACACTGTTGAAGAAGAAGAAGGTCACCATACCTGCGGAGAAGAGGAAATTCATTATACCGATGAGGAGGAAGGAAGTTATCACACCTGTGAAGAGGAAGGAAGCAATGAAGATGAAGGAAAGGGAGCAGATCCTCCTGAAGCCACCATTACAATTCCACCTCAAAGCCCATTGTAGGAGGACCAATTGGCCCAAATTTTGGCCAACATGAGTGAATATATACAACCCCACAACCCACTAAATTTCAACATTGAAATAAACCAATTACAGGAACAATATGTTATTGGTGAAGATACGGCCAAAGGGGTATCGAATGAAATAGAAGAAGGAAACCCTTAGGGAACAATAGAGCTAGCTGGGGTTACTTTCCCTAAGAAATGTGGCCAGGAAGATATGAACACTAAAGAAGTGTTCCAAACGAAATATCCTTAGGGAACAATAGAACCAGTTAAGGTTACTACCCCCAAAGAACATAGCCAGAAGCATATGAACATTGAAGAAGTGTTTCGAGCAGAAAATAGAGAAGCAAGCCTGAGTGAAGGAATGGCTACTAAAAATCAAACCCTACCTGAGAAATTAAGTTCAGATAAAGGGACGGCTATTCCTCCCGGGAGGAAAAAGAAAGTAGTCGAACTTGAGAAGTTGCAGAGGGAATGACAGAAGCTTAAAAAGCTAGTGGAACAACTCAGGCAGAGTATTAGGGTTCTTAGAATGAAGACAGCCCCCAAACAAACTCCAAAATATAGGAACATAGCCACCAAATGAACCCCAAAGAAAAGGAAAGTAGCCACCAAAGCAAAGCCCCAGAGTGCAGAGACTATGGAAGTCCAAGCTGAGTCCAATCCAGAAAGCATGGAACAATAGGCAGTTGTCCCAGTGACAACTACCCCAATTGAAAACGCACAGGCTTGCCGTCAAACCATTTTTATTGACCCTACTATAGAAAAACTCCAAAAGGATCTGGCACAGGCTCGACAAGCAAGAGAAAATCTTGAGGAAGAGACTGTCCCAAAAAAGAAATATCAACAGCTACAACAACAACTAAAGGACATCAGTGCATCAGAGGCTGAAGCCTATGATAAATATAAGAAGGTAGAAGAGAAAGATGAAAAGGTAAGGAATGAATTAAAAATGGCTTGGAATCAAATGGATACTCTCTACTCCTTATACACAGATGTTCTAACGTCTAGATGCCCTACCAAGAATTATGCTTTGTTTTTATTAGAAAGATATTTATAATTGAAAATTAAAGTAGTTAGGTCAGGGAAGTCTATAGAATTAAACACTATAGATTATTTTGTAAAATGTTGCAAACTCTATGGGGTTAAAGTTCAGTGTCTACTGTGTGAGTTCTATTTGCACAATCTCATATTAGAAAATGATACTGAGATAAATCCCAACCCTTTTTTGGGTGACATCCAATATCAAGCATTTATTTCATTTGTTGTCAATAAGTTGAAATGGCTTAAGGCCTATAATACTTTTTAGAGCCAAGAAAATGGGTTAGACCTTTGGGTTAGGGGTGAACCAAAACACCCATTACAACTATGGGCTAGGCAGAAGAGTCTAATGACAAAGGAGGGTGTGATCCAAGCATTGTGACCTATCCAAAAAGTAATTGTCTTGGATGGGGTAGAATATTTTCTCTCCATTAGAAACTAGGCCTATATAGTAGCTAAAGTCCGATGGAATATTTCCAATCGAAATATTCAAAACCGAGAGCCATTTAACTATAGAAATTTTGGATTAGCTGCTGACCGCTTGGTTCTCTATAGCAACCTCATCTTAAGGGAAGGCCCATTCTGGCTAGGTTGTAGGTTTCGAAGTCCCATTGTATGGTATCTTGCAATAGACTATAAAGCCATTTATGAGCTACATGAAGGATAGATAGGATATATCTTTGAATCTTTAGCTACAAATCATGGTTTTAGACCTCTTGGTGAAAAACTGTCTCCAGCCTATTCTCTAACTGCTTTACATGTAAACTATGGTTTTCATGAGAACATGAAAAAGGGTAAGCAGGGGGGTATGTTGAGCATTGGAAAAGGCATGAATTCACCATGTGTTTCCTCATCTTTTTCCTTTAAACATAATTCTTTTTATCTTAGAAAGGTGATTTATTGTAGAATTATGATAGAATTGCAAAGACTTGTGCTTATTGTGAAAAGTAACTAAAAATTGCCTTTTATTGTAAAAATAGGAAACAAACGGAGTAAACAACTATTCGAGAAGCAAGGCTAAATCAGGATTAACTGCTGTTCCTCCAGTAATAGACCATATCCAATCAAAGGGAAGGAAATTTGAATGCATAGCTAAGAGAATACAGAGAACACCACGACTACAGCTGAAGAAGATTAAGCGCTAGCTAAAGAAAGAAAAGGAGCGAATCCCTCAGGATCTTTCGATCTTGAGGGATTGTTGTTCAGTATTATCTTGTTCCTTGTCTTATCTGTAGAAATTTTCATAAAAGGAAATGCCTTTAGAGTTCTAAAGGGGGGGAATTATTGATTAAACATTTCTCTTGTAACCTTGTATTTTCTTATTGACTCTCGTGATCAGAGAGCGACCGCTGTAAACAATATTTATGTTTGATTAATATAATAACGCATTTATGTCCCATTTCTTAGCTCTACAGTAGCTCAGTAGTGTTTCACTTGTGGCTAAGGACCCGGCCCTAGTGGATCGATCTGCTGTTTGTATCTCTATCTTTGAATTATCGTCGTGTGATAGTTTGTGGTTGTTTTCATTACATTTTCAAGTTAATTTGTTTTTTGTTGAATTACTGATTGATTTCGTTATGTTAATGAATTGCATTGTTGTTCCGTTTTGGAAAGGACCTTAATTCCTGTATTATTTATCTTGTTATACCTTACAGAGCTTTGTTGTTCAACATTAGATGTTCTGTTCCAATTGATTGTTGTTCTGTTGGATTGTTGATCATTTCAGATTGTTGCTTAACAACGTTTGCTGTCGACAGGGTTTGGTGTTTCATAGAATTTGATATTTGGTTCCATTAAGTTAAGATTTGTTGTTCAGATTCATTAGTTAGTATTTTTTGTTCGATTCTTCTAAGTTAAAGTTTGCTACTCATTTACATTGTTGTTCAATTCCAGTGTGATGTTCATTTCCAATTCATTAGTTTATAGATTGCAAAGAGTTTGCTTTTACTTTCAATAGCAGCTCTAGTTCAATTTATATTTCCTTTTAATTGCTTTAAATCAGGACTGTCAGCTATAGAGAATACTGGTTATTGCTTCCACGTTCCCATATTGATTGTCTTGTTCTAGTTTGATTTCAACTGCATCAATTTCTAGAGGAATGAGTTATTGCTATAGTATCCTTGATTGATGTTTGTTGAGTGAATAGTTGGATTTAAGAGCATTTGAGTTTATGTTATTGTAATTAGATTTCTTTTCCAAGCATCTGTTTACTCTTGTATTTAAAACATTGTGTTAGATCTTACAAAGCATTACTCTTAGCTTGAATTGCAGCCTCAGACAGAGTACACTCTTGAAACAAAAAGTTGTTCCTAGATTGATGATTAATGTATGATAAATAGGTGTTAAAAATATACCTTTTATACCTCAACAACTAGTGTTATGAACCGTTCATCAAACCAAGGTACATAAATGAGAGAAAGAGAGTCTTCCCTTTTAGTTACCTTCTTGATAGGTATACCTCCATGATGAAAATCATCATGAAGTACTTCTCTTGTGAAGGAAGGTTCTCCAGAATTTACACATATCATACTAGACTACTCATGCACTTCACAAGAGTCAAGTTGCTCAATTTCCCATACTATTTGTTTAGGAGCATAGAAAAAATGGCCTACATATTACAAAAGAGAGAATATGATTAGCAAATGAATGACCTCTTTCATCACTCCTTGATCAAAATAATTGTACTCCATTATGTAGATCAATTGCAAATTTCATGGGATACCTTCATTGCCAATGATGTTTTCACTACTCCACAAGCTCAGCATGCTGAAAACACCCCTCCTTCATCTCAACCTTCTACATTTATTCCTCCATAAACTTAGCCTACTAGAGCCATATCATCACCATCATCAGTATTCTAGAGTCATATTGGATCATCCAACAGATTTGTGGTCAAAGTTCCTAATAATAACAAAGAGGATGAGAAAGACACATTGGATAAAACATATCAGAGAGGACGTAGGCAGGTTTTTTCACCACAAATTGTGGGAGGGACCTTGCCTTCTTCATTAGCAAAGAAATTACAAAAGGGAAAGAAAAATAAGAAAGAGGCAGTGGCGGATGAAGAAGACATGTAAGAGGATGAGGGCCCTCATGATGAGGAAACATTGACCTTGTTGACTTGGATTAGTAGGATTATCATGAGGCCCAAATTAGAGAGCTGCAAAATAATTTGGAAAGAGTTGTGTTTTTTATTTCATTTCTTGAGCAGGAGAATAAGAAGTTGAAAGATCAACAAGTTCCTATGGAGCTAGAGCCGCTAAAAAAAAGAAGAGGTAAAACCATTTTTCCACTTGATGATCCTGATCAAGATGACATCCAAAGTAGAAGAACAAGACCAAAGACAAGGGGTCTTAAGAGGGCTTTACGATAGCAGAAGAAAGAGTATGGAAAACTCAATTTTGAGGAAAGGATTGCCAAGGAGGTTGAAAATTACAAAGAGGTATGGCTTGATAGGGTCAACATCCATATTGAGAAACTCCTCCACAAGGCAAACAAAGACAACAAAATTCTCATAAATATGTTTAACAGGTATATCACAAGAAAAGTGGTTTCTAGCATTAAACTCAAGCAATTGAAAGAGAAACATATACAAAATCTAGCCAAGAAAAAGGAAGGAGAAAAGCTTGAAATACTTGTTGAGGAATCCCTAATTTCTTAGCACACTTCTTTAGGCTTCCACAAGACAATTTTGGATAAATTTTGAGAAAGTTTTGATTTTTTTTGGGTTTTTGCAACTTTTGGTAGTTTTAGCACAGTTAGACTGCCAAGAGCGCATCGCCCTAGGCGTTGCGCTTCTTCAAGGAGTCTCCAAATGTAAAAATAAGTGTACCATTTGATTCAGAATTCCAAATACAGTCAGATTAGGCACTTTTCTAAGAAAATTTGGGCAAACTGGCAGGGGAAAAAGTAAAAAAAAAAAAACTCAAAAAATCATGTTTCTGCCCTATTTTTCAGCTAGGCGTTGCGCTCCTAATTAGTCTTGGGAGATTGAATTTTTGGAGGGTAAAATATTATGGATTTTGGAAACCAAGGACATTTTTGGAAACTAAACAGGACATGCTTTCCAATGAGATATCCTATGCTCAATTTGGACATCAAAAACCCCTTCAAAATTTGAGCTAAAAATGGTGTTGAGCTCTTAACATTGGCGCTACGCTCCTAACACTAGCATTGCGCTCTTGACCATTCTTTGTTTTTCCTATTTTTTTCCAGTTTTCTCAATTTCACCATGGAAATTCATGTTTTAACCCATTAATTGATGGATTTAAATGTAATAATGATGTTTTTTAGTTACCTAGGGGTAAATACATTATGTAAAACTCTTTAAGAGGATTGATGAATCAGTTTCATTGAAGTTAGGGATGAGTCAGTTTGACCTCCCTACACTCTAGGTTTGCAGTTTAGAATTTTGTGGATAAGCTCCACAACTCAGGGATTCGACCCCTATGATTGGGAGAAGTTGTTTCATGCCTATATCTTTAATTTCTTGAATCATTTCACAGGTTGAATGTTGTTGTATTGATCAGAGATACTAGTGTATTTAAATTTTGGCAGAAATATATTGGATGAGTTGCAGCTATTATTTTGGGATTCATGTGGTATTGTACTTTGGCATAGTTTCTTCTTATGTTTCATATGTATGAATGTTTTTTAATTTCCATGTTCATTCCAGTTGTTATCACTCATTAGTTTTAACACTTTCATTTGATAGGGTCATGCATGTCATTCACCTAGGTTGATGTGGTATCATAAGTCATTTTCATGAATTTTTTGACTAAATTTGCATTTGATGGTGTCTACCTTAAGTTTAAAACCCACCTTTAGTCATATATTTTCAGTCAAATCAACCTTCATACCATATATTTTTCATCCCCATGCCTTTTAATCACAAAAAAGTCCACTTGTCAATTTTTCATAGTTTTGTAGCGAATTACAAAGCAAATCAACAAATTTTGCTACGAAACTGCCTAATAGTTTCGTAACGAATCTGTCAGCAGTCAGACCGTTTTCGCTACAAAACTAGGTTTTTCTACAAAAAGGGTCAGAGTGGTGTGAGGTGTCAATGTTTTATTAGAAAATTAGAGGGTGAGGTCATTTGAGTTCATTATGATGATTCCAAAACATGCATAACCATATTTTGCAGTCATTATTTCCTTTTATGGTCACATGCCATCATCAAAACTCGAGTTGTCAAATAACATTTTAAGACTTTACCCCAAGCTGCTCTTTTTCATTCAATGATTAGTCCTTGCATGTGAAGTCTCCCACTGTCGATATTTGAGAGCTGCTTCACCACACCAAATAGGTTACTCTTCGGTTTCAATTCTGCAGGTGTCATCAGCAAGCGAGGCAACGAAGGTGTATAAAGCATTCATGGCATTAAAAAAGAAAACGAACAAGGGTGGCTACTGCGTAAGGTATGAGCCTATGGATTTGAAACTTCTGAATGAAGATCCCATTACTATGGAGGATTTTAGGAAGGTGAGTTGCTTACAGTTCTACCAAAAGTTACAGCATTTCCATCTACAGTTATCCAAATACTTTTCCACAAATTTTACAGGGACAACATCTAATATTTGGATTTTGAATCTCACAGCATCACCAGAGATCATATCATAAGCTACAAAAATTCCTAGAACTGGTGAAGAATGGTTTAAAGGCACAAAGTTCAGAATGAAAGGATGTGAATAATTTCTCAAGCAGGAACACAAAGAAGATGACATGACAAATGGCATCCCCAGAGGTTATATGAAGGAGAATTATGCAAAGTTGTTGTTGGTGATCCAAATATACTTCACTTGTGAAGGGAGATTCCACATGGTCTATTCCTATCATATTAGACTCCTTCTGCATTTTTTTGGTAAGAAAAAACTTGACCTACCTTTCTTTTTATACAGGAGTTTGGGGAAAACGTCATATAGAGTTCAGGTCAAGTCAAAAGGTAATGAGACATCACTATTTCACCATGGTCTCATAAAATTGTTAGTGCTGGAAGAGTTGAAAATGTTAAATAGAGACTGGACCTCTTTTTTTTTTATGAGTGGGGAAGAAATAGATGTAGTGACTCCAAATAAAGTTTCAAAACCTAAAACTAATCCATCCCCAGTTGCAATAGAAGAGGTTGAAGAAGAGAGAAGACAATTTCTTGTAGAACAAATGGACATTGAAGAATAATTTCTGCAAGAAACTGATATCCCTCAGCCAACACCTACAAAATATAAACAGAAGATGAGAAAACAAAGAATTAAGAGGATAACGAGGATTCAAACATTGGCCAAAGGAAATTTGGAGGATATATTACATGCAATAGATATTGAGTCGCCAATAGTGCAAGCATAATACATTGAAGGTGATGGAAGGAAACTGAAGAAAGGTAAGTCGGTCAAGGAATTGGATTTTGCAGGAGAGGATGCTTGATTCATATTTCAGCCTAGGAATCCAATGACCAGGTTTGCAAAGAAGGCCATGGAGAGAAAAAGTGCAGAGAAATTCAATGAAGGTATGCATCCAAAAAACATCATATATTTTTCCCCAACAACAGAAGAAGATTTTTTCACCAGGCAGAGAAAGGGAAAAGAGATGATGATTGAAAAATCAGAGACGTAACTCCTCAGGGAACAACTGAGGGAAGTAAGAGAATAAATACTTTAGTTGAAGTTGGAAGTAGAGAAACACAAGTCTGAAAAGGCTAAATTTGATCAAATGATGAAAAGATGGGACATTAAACTCTCAAATGTTTCAGAATATATGAGTAATGCCAAAGTATTGCTGAAAAAGACCAAGCCTCTATGACTTATAGGAAAACATACTAGGAGGATGAACCTGCACCTGCAAGCTAAAAAAAGATCATTGAAAAATCATGTAGAAGACTTTCAGGAACAAATGGGCACAATTGAAGATGAGCTGGAGAAGAGGGGACTAAAAATGAAAGTGATTGAAGAACCTGAAGGTAAACCCATAGTGAATGAAGATGAAACTCCCAACGATTGAAGAGTTGAAATGAGACATTTTTGTTAATATTTTAGCTTGTAGGTGATATAATTTTGGCTCAGAAGATCAAAATTTGAATAAAATTACAAAATCTGTAATTTCTGCCTTGTTAGGAAGTTTTGTAGCATGCTCTAGGCTTGAAGGCCTAAAAACGCTACGAAGTTTCTGAAGATGCTTTCTTTCCTCTAAAAACAGTTTTCTGAAGGTCCAAGGAGGGAGGATGATGCTATTTACCCATTTTGACCTGAAAAATATTATTTGGCCACTAGAGGTGGAATAAGGAAAATAAAAAGGACAAAAACAACCTTGCTACTAAACTATGCTACGAAACTGCCTAAAGTGCTCTGTTTTGTAGCGAGCTTTTTTTAAAAGGATTTTGAAGGTTTGAAAGTGTTTTGAAGCTCAGGAAATGATGTGGAGGTATTAAAGGGTATTGGTTGGAAAATCTAATAGAGATTTGGCTTTTGACAAATCTGTCTTCTTCATAAACTCACTAAAGGACAGTCAACAAGTGTCATGTCATATTTTCCTTAAATATAGGATGATTGTTTTGTAGTTCATTGAGGGAATTTATTCCTTGATGGTGGATAGTGCCATTCGAGCACCTAACTATTTTTTATGTAATTATGAACTCCTTTAGTTAGTAGTTGTAATAAATATTACTAGATTCCTATTAAGAGAATTACTCTTAAATGGATAGGTGTTTTTTTATGTTCTAGAAATAGATGTGTTAGTTATGATTAGCTGTCAATTTGAAGGTTCGATAATCCAGAATCCTATGTAATGTAAAGAAATTCTATTTATAGATAGAAGATCTAATATCAAAGGGCTGGATAATATTGTACTAAACTGCTACTCTGTAATAGTTTTTAGTTTCACTAATATACAATGATATTTTCTTCTTTACCTGAGATTCGAAGGAGGTGTTCATGGTGTTTTATGTTCTATATCTTTCATGTTTAATATCTACAGTTAGTTTGATGTCTAATTACCTGAAATTCATGGTAACCTGCTTTGACTTCCTTTAGAGGTTAAACTATTATTTTCTTCCTGTGTTGTATGTGTGTACTACCTTTCAATGAAACCTCCATTTGCCTCAATTTCCATCATAAGAAATATTCTCATTGAATTTATTGATGTTGACCCCATAGCCCAATGGTAGCAACTTCTTACATTTTCAACCTTAAATCAATCACAATCAAGTTACAGTTATAGAGTTATCCATCTATTAAAATTTCCATTGAAAATCATAAATTACCTTGAGAGAGCCCTCTCAAACTGAAGAGGCTAATCTTCAGCCAAAAGTGTTTTGAAATAGTTACATTAAGTTGATTGATGAGCAGCCTATCAAAATCAATTTGGTGATAAAATTTTGGTGCGACTGCCGGGAGGCTAAAGACACATTCCCCGAAGTTTGTGTGCAAACATTGAAGTTGAACTCTTGGAAGTAGCAGGAGCTCAGGACTTTTCGAAGCTGCAAAAACTACCTTGGAGACTCCACTACAATTTTTCATGCTTAAAGGTGGCTTCAAGAAAAATATATACAAGGAGCAATCCAGATCCTAACCCACCTACCATTGTGGATAATCCAAAGAGGATTCTTAGAGGCATTGAAAGCATCTCTTCAAAATCAGGTATTGCATCACACTTAAGAGCTTTTTCCTCTGAAATTGTTCGAAGTCTTGAAGATAGGAAATTTGATGATAAAATTCAAGAAGTTTTATTTAGGTCTAAGAGTGAAAATGAATTGAATGATATAATTCTAGACCTGCAAATACTAGGTATTGATACCTCATACCAAGTATCCAAAAAAGAAAAAGAATAATTCTGGGAAATCGTTACATCAGATTTTCTTTTAGAGAGGGATTCTTTTGAAAAGTTAAAAGAGTTATATCCATTTGAAATCTTGTTGAAAAGAAAATCTGGTATACCTTTTCCTGAGTGGAGTTCATTTGTATCTAGACTACAAAGACCAACTACACCACCTCCTAATAGCTCATCTTCTCCTATTGTTCTTCCAAGAAATACCACAGTTCTTATCATTATGGCTAGAGTTGTTCCACCTCCACCTCCTCCTTTTTCACCTGCAAGGTATGCTCCACTTTTACTCCCTATTCTTCATGACCTCCCAAGTAAATACTTAGCTAGAATTAACACTTGGGGGAGTGAAGAAGAAATAACAAATGAGGAACATGTAGATCAATTCAATGATTTCATTGATAGGGAGGAATTAGACCATGACGATGTTAAAATGAGGCTATTTGCTCAAATTCTCACTGGTGAGGTAAGAAAATGGTTTAAAGACCTAGCTCCAAGAAGCTTGTAGAATTGGAATCGGTTTGAAGATATTTTTTTGAGAAAATGGGGGAATAGGAAAAATCGATTGCAAGCCTTGATAGAATACAAAAATTTAAAAAGAGCCTTAGATGAATCTATCCAAGACTTATCTAAGAGGTTTAACAAAGTATACAACTCTATACTTGCTCATATTAAACCTCCCCCATGAGTTGCTCAATTACGCTATGCAGAGGCATTTGGTTATGATTTCTCCATTCTATTAAGGGAAAGTGAATCTGCTTCTCTAGCAGATATGTAGAATGATGCTTTGAAGGTAGAAGTGAACATGATAGCAACTAAGAAGTATAATATGTGTAAGAAAAACTAAAAGAAGAAGAGAAACCTTCTTCCTCAGCTGATAATTTTGACTCTATGCTGAAGACCATGGAGAAAATCATGGATAGACTTGCCCTTGGAACCAATTATTTACCTCCTACACAACATGATCCACAAATCAGAAATCCACAGTTTAGGAGGCCTCAGAATCAGCAAAGAAAAAGAGAAAATAGAAATCAGCCTAACCCTCAAGTGAGGCCCCCCTTTCAGCAAAATTTGATTGATGAAGAGGAAACTCAGCCTGAGATTCAAGAAGATATTATCCATTGTCTAGATGAAAAAATGTCTGGGATGTTTCTGTCCGAAGAGGAGCGATGAGTCTAGTCATGATTTGAATAAGGATGAGGGACACTATGATTACCTAAAAGGTTATCAACATGATATATTTGAAATTAAAAAGAAGTACAATCTAAGAAACAGAAATGTTCCCATCACTACAAATAAAACTCAGCCAAAGAAGGATGTTCCTAAAGCAGTTGAGCCTAAGAAAGACCCACCACTTCCTCCTCCTGCCAAAGAAAAGGAAAATATCACTTATGTTTTCAGTTTAGAAAAATAAATCTCCAAAATTAAGATTCTTGTCCCTTTTGGAGAAATTATCAAGGTTAATGAGTACATAAGTAAAATTATGAAGATGTTGAATTCTTAGCCAAGAGCATCAAATATCCTTAATCTACAAGAAAATAATCCTACCATATACCTAGGACCAAGATTGGAAGACGAGCAGAATGAAGAAGTCCCTCCCTTCTATGTCAGCCTTAATATCCATGATATGACCTTACACAATGCCATGTTGGATTCAGGAGCTTCTCATAACCTCATGCCTAAGGTGATTATGGAGAGGATGGGTTTGGAGATCACTAGGCCATACAAGGATTTATTTTCTTTTGAATCTAAAAGGATACAATGCATAGGATTGATCAAGGATGTTGTTGTTGGCTTGGCACAAGAGTCTTCCAAGACAGTGGTGATAGAAATTATAGTGGCAGATATTCCCCCAAAGTTTGGCATGCTCTTATCCAGATCTTGGGCAGCTAAAATCAAAGGAACCATGCAAATGGACATGATGTATGCCACCATTCTTGTTAATAGTGAGAAGAGAAGATTGTATAGGGAGAGTAGGATGACCTACATGGTAATAAGAAAGGATAAACCCCATAATTTTCCCATTTATGTTGTTTAAACTGAATTAGGATCAGAAATGATTTTCAATGAGCTAACTGATGAAGCAAAAATTGAAGGGAGAATAGAAAATAAACAAGCTGAAAACTAGGAAATTGTAGAAGAAAAAGCAAAGGGCTGGTGGATTCTACATTTTGATGGATCTACTGGAAAATAAGGGGCTGGAGTAGGCATATGGATCACTACTCCTGATGATGAAAGTAAGTTTTATTCTTTTAAACTTAAATTTGGTTGTACAAATAATATGGCTAAATATGAATCTCTATTTTTGGGTTTGGAAATTTTGAAAATATTGGGTGCCAAGAAGATATTAGTGTGTGGAGATTCTGAGTTGGTATTCAAACAAGTTGAAGGAGTATACCAAACTAAGGATGTAAGGATGAGAGCTTACATAAATTTGATTACATAAATGCTTGAGAATTTTCAAGAATATGCATTTATTGTGAAAACTAGAGATCAAAATGTAGTGGTTGATTCTCTAGCTATTTCTACAAGTTTGTTTGTCATCCCTACACATTCTACTAAGAAGTATGAAATTGAAGCCCGACATAGGCTTGCCATCCCAAATAATATCATTCATTGGCAGGTGTTTGAAGATGACCAACAAGTCAGAAATTTCATAGATTTAAAGGAAGAGTTTGAAAACACACAAGTGGATCAGCAAAACATTTGCTAAAACTAAGGTTAATTCTGAATTTTTGCAGCTGAAAAATAATTGTATACCCAAGGGCCTTATTCCACTTGATAAAAATTTTGATCAGAATGATGTTTTTAAATCTCCTATGATGCAGGCTCATGATGAGAAGGTAGAAACTTGTAATCTTGGTACAATCACAATGCCTAAAATGGTAAATATTTCCAAATTTCTTTCTATAGGAATGAAGAAAAAATATATTGAGATGATGAAGAAATACATTGATGTTTTTGCATGGAGTTATGATGATATGAAAAATTATGATCCTAGTATTATACATCATACTATTGCTATCAAAGAGAATGAGAAACCTTTCAGGCAGACATTGAGAAGGATTAACCCATTGCCCATGCCTCTCATTGATAAAGAGATAAAGAAAATTCTTGATGCAAAGATCATTATTCCTATAATATTTTCAAAGTGGCTTGCTAATCTAGTTCTAGTTAGAAAGAAGAGTGGTGAGATCAGAATCTGCATTGATTTTAGAAATCTGAACAAGGCTTCCTTGAAGGATAACTACCCTCTTCCTAAGATGGATCAGATTTTACAGAATATTTTTGGCTCTCAGAGGATGTCCATGCTGGATGGATTTTCAGGTTATAACCAGATATTAGTACACCTTGAATATCAAGAGAAGACTACTTTCACCACACCATGGGGGACATTCATGTACGCCAAGATGCCTTTTGGTTTGATTAATGCAGGAGTGACCTTTCAAAGAGTAATCGATATTACCTTTTCTAAGGAGAAATACAAATCAGTTATAGTCTACTTGGATGCCATAACTGTGTTTTTGAGAAGGGAGGAAGATCATTTGAAGAATTTGGAGAAAATTCTGCAGAAATGTAGAAGATTTGGTATCTCTCTTAACCCCACTAAAAGTATTTTTGCTCTAACTTCTGGAAAGTTTCTTGGACATATTATATCAAAGGATGGGATAAATATTGATCCAAATAGAGTCAATTCTATTTAGAAGATAGACCTGCCAAGGAACAAGAAAGAAATTCAGTATTTTTTTGGGGAGGTAAAATTTGTGAGAAGGTTCATCCTGAACTTTGCTGAAATTGTCAAAGACATTACCAAGATGTTGAATAAGGGAAATGATATTAACTGGATTGTTAAAGCAAGGAAATCATTTGAAGAGATAAATAAAGCCCTCACTCAAGCTCTAGTGCTTATTAGTCCAAATTTTTCAAGTGAATTTCTGGTTTTCACATTTGCATTTGAAAATACCATAGCTGGAGTTTTATTGCAGAAAGAAAAACAAGGTACAGAACAAACCATTTCATTCTTCAGTAGAAATATTTCCAATTCACAGCTAAAGTATAATATTTTGGAAAAATAGGCATATGATTTGATCAAATATATTAAATACTTCAGAATTTATATTTTGCACTCTCATGTTATTGCATTTGTACCTAACATTGTGGTTAAAAACATTTTGACACAAGCTGGCCCTGATGGAAAGAGAGGGAAGTGGATAGCTACTTTGCTAGAGTATATCATAGATATCATGCCTACAAAGCTGGTGAAATGACAGAGGCTGGAAAATTTTATGGCACAATCAAATTTTGAATGTCTTGACATGAATCTAATTGCAGAAATTTCAGAGCTGTCAGAGGAAGATGAAGAGTTGATACCTATTGAAGAGAATTTCATTCTATCTGAATGGTACAAAGATATTGTCTTTGTCTTGCATCATCACAGAGCTCTTTTAGAGTTGACCAAGTAAAAATCAAGGTTTTTGAAGCTAAAATCATTAAGATATTGCATTTTAGATAAGAATTTATATTGTAAAGACACTGGTGGAATCCTTTTAAACTGTTTGTTGGAAGAGGATGCTGAAAACATTATTGAAGAATTTCACAAGGAAGATTATGGAGGACACCACTATTGGAAAGCTAAAACAAAAAAGATACTCAGAGTAGGTTACTATTGGCCCATTGAAGACATCATGTTCAAGGATGTCTTCAAGAAGATCTCTTCTTTCCATGAATCTCAAATTTTTGATGGTAAGAAAAAATTGATTCCTTTACCTTTGATGCAAATATATGTTGAGTCACCTTTCCAATAATGGCGGTTGGATTTTAATGGTGAAATACACCCATCATCTTCAGGGCAACATCGCTATATCCTGATAGCCACATATTATTTCAGTAAATGGATCGAAGCAATCCCAACAAGGCAAGAAAATGACTCAGTTATCATTCAGTTCTTGGAGAAAAACATTTTGTCCATGTTTGGCTGTCCTATGAAAATTATTACTGACAATGCACAAGATTTTAAATCCAAAAAATTAATTATCTTTTGTCATCAGTATCATATAACACTTGGACATTCAACAACTTATTACCCCCAAGGTAATGGCCTTGTAGAATCTTCTAATAAAAGAACTATGAGAATTATAAAAGAGGCACTACAGGAAAACAAGAGATCATGGCATCTGAAATTGAAGTATTCTCTTTGGGCTGATAGGGTATGTAAAAAGCAATCCATTGGTACATCACCTTATGAATTAGTGTATGGAGCTTAAGCAATTTTTCCCACTTCCTTGGGAGTTCCTGTAATGAAAATACTGCAAGGACTTGAGGAGGAGCCAAATTTCATTCAGAGGGGGATAAACTATATCATAGCATTGCAAGAAAAAAGAGAGGAGGTATACAACATCCATCAGCAATCATAGAACAAAGTGAAGAAAACATTTGACAGAAAGGTCAAAGAAGAGAATTTTCAGATTCAAGATGTAGTTTTGAAGTGGGAAGCCAGAATTGAGGAAAGGGGGAAGCATGGATAGTTTGAAAACATCTGGAAAGGACCTTTTTTAGTAGCTGCATATCATGGCAATAATACTTATCTACTTTACGATATGGATGGACAACTTTGTGCTAGAGGACCTGTCAATGGAAGGTTTCTAAAGCACTACTCCTCTTAAATTTTACTGAATTTTAAATCCATTGTATATATTCCATTTTATTATGCTTTTCCACTAATAAATATAGGTTAATCATTAAACTTGAGCCCGAGGTGAAGGCCATAAGAGTTTGAAGAAGGCTCGCTAAATTTCAAAATTTTTATTTTCAAGAGGGATGCACTGGAACTACATGTTCTTTGTTGTACCACAGGGGCACACCATCCCCAGTGGAGCTACTGTTATCACTCATTAGTTTTAACACTTTCATTTGATGGGGTCATACATGTCATTCACCTAGGTTGATGTGGCCTCATAAGTCATTTTCATGAAATTTCTGACTAAATTTGCATTTGATGGTGTCTACCTTAAGTTTAAAACCCACCTTTAGTCATGTCTTTTTAGTCAAATTGAAATTAATATCATATAGTTTTCATCCCCATTCCTTTTAATCACAAAATAGTCCACCTGTAATTTTTTCATTGTTTCATAGCAAATTACAAAGCAAATCAACAGATTTTTCTACGAAACTGCCTAATAGTTCTGTAGCGAATCTATCAGCAGTTAGACGGTTTTTGCTACGAAACTGGGTTTTTCTGTAGAAAGGGTCAGAGTGGTGTGAGGTGTCACTGTTTGATTATACAAGTAAAGAGTGAGGTCACTTGAGTTCTTTATGATGATTCCAAAACATGCATAGCCATATTTTGCATTCATTATTGCCTTTTATGGTCACATGCCATCATCAGAATCCGAGTTGTCAAATAACCTTTTAATAATTTACCCCAAGCTTTTTTTTTTCATTCAGTGATTAATCCTTACATGTGAAGTCTCCCACTATCAATATTTGAGAGCCGCTTCACCACACCAAGCAGGTTACAGTTCGATTTCTATTCTTCAGGTGTCATCAGAAAGCGAGGTAGTGAAGGTGTATAAAGCATTCATGGCATTGAAAAAAGAAACAAACAAGGGTGGCTACTGCATAAGGTATGAGGCAATGGATTTGAAACTTCTGAATGAATATCCCATTACCATGGAGGCTTTTAGGAAGGTGGGCTACTTATAGTTCTGCCAAAATTTACTGGGTTTCCATCTATAGGTATCCAAAGAATTTACCACCAATTTTACAGGGAAAAATTCTAAGATTGGGATTTTGAATCTCACAGTGTCACCAAATATCATATCACAAACTACACAAATTCCTAGAATTGGTGAAGAATGGTAAGGCACAAAGTTCAGAATGCAAGCATGTGAAGAATTTCTCAAGCAGGAGAACAGAGAACATGACATGAAAAATGGCGTCCCCAGAGGTTATATGAAGGAGAATTATGCATATTTGTTGCTGGTGATCCAAAAATACCTCACCTATGAAGGGAGATTCCACATGGTCTATTCCTATCATATTAGACTTCTTCTGCATTCTTTTGGTAAGCAACCAATTGACCTACCTTTCTTTTTATACATGAGTTTAGGGAAAATGTCAAACAAAGGTCAAGCCAAGTCATAAGTTAATGAGACATCACTATTTCACCATGGTCTCATAAAATTGTTAGTGTTGGAAGAGTTGAAAAGGTTAAACAAAGACTGGACGTCTTTTCTGTTTATGAGTGGGTAAGAAATAGATGTAGTGACTCCAAAGAAAGTTTCAAAACCTAAAACTACTACGTCCCCAGCTGCAATAGAAGAGGTTGAAGAAGGGAGAAGATAGTCTCCTGTAGAAAAAAAGGACATTTAAGAAGAAGTTCTACAAGAAACTGATATCCCTCAGCCAGCACCTGCAAAACAGAAACAGAAGATGAGAAAACAAAGCAGTAAGAGGATAACAAGGAGTCACAAATTGGCCAAAGGAAATTTGGAAGATATCTTACATGAAATATATATTGAGGACTCCCCAATAGTTCAAGCAAAAGACATTGAAGGTGATGGAAGGAAAATGAAGAAAGGTAAGTCGATCAAGAAATTGGATTTTGCAAGAGAAGATGTTGGATTCATATTTCAACCTATGAAGCCAATGACCAGGTTTTCAAAGAGGGCCATGGAGAGACAAAGGGAAAAGAAATTTAGTGAAGGTATGTAGCCAAAATACATCATAGATTTATCCCCAACAATAGAAGAAGAAGTTGTCACCAGCCAAAGAAAGGGAAAAGAGAAGATGATTGAAAAATCAGAGACAAAAATCCTCAAGGAACAACTGAGGGAAGCAAGAGAATAAATACTTGAGTTGAAGTTGGAAGGAGAGAAGAACAAGTCTAAAAAGGATGAATTTGGCCAAATGATGAAATTATGGGACAATCAACTCTCTGTTGTTGAGGTAAATCCCCTTTGTAGACAGAGGCGATCCCACTAGCCCTAGAGTGGGTCTAGCCACAAACGAGACAAGCTATAATATCGATTCCTAGTTAACGAATGGATGGAGATTCTATAGATGACTTACCGGAGGTCCTACGATGTTGTTGTTGTTGGAAAGAGTGGCTGCCTCTTGCTCTTGGTTTGACAGATCACGATCCGATCGCTTTCATGCTTGGATACCTGCACACACACAAGAAACAACGACAATGTACAACACAGTATTTCACATTCGTAACTATCAGTCAGTCAAAGAAGACTAAAACAATTGCATTAAATAATCAGCATAACATAATGATGGAACCAATACCATAGTTGAGTATATTAATGAAATAAAGGAAGAGTACAACCAAGCTTCGACGTTTCGATCTCCTCTAACAGGGTTCCAGCGGAGCGCGTCTCACAAAGGCTCGTTGGGAATTCGGACGGGGCTCTCTCTACGGAGTTCTCCTTGGTTCTACCTTCTCTATAGCAATTACTCAGCTATATTATCTCTTCTCCAAGTTCGGCTTCTTGGCTATATGTTCAGCTAGCTTTCATAAAGGGAGAAGGCTTTTTTATATAGAGGAAGAGGGAGAGGTTAGGATCCCTATAATCATGGAAGGGAGTCCTATCTTCAAATATTGTTCCATGGGAGGTAAAAACCACTACCTAAAGAGAGAGATCTGTGGCTTATCAACTTTAACCACTTCTAATGAGTCATCCCTGAGGTAGTTAGAAGGAAAATTATACCTCTATTTGTTAAAAAACAATCCTAAAATAGCTACCGCGGGCACTACACAGAGACAGAGCACCAGGTGGCGCGGGCTCTAGTGCAAATTTACCACATTGGCGCAAGGGGTGAACTAGCTACCCATGCCAAGGCAAAAACATAGGTTTTTGTGTGCTTTTTGAGGAAATGTTCAATAGGAGAAATGATTTCCTTATGAAAAAGGATGCAAAGAAGGTGTTTGCAGAGTATGACACTGCTCATAGGTCACGGGAAAGACCCTCCAATATGCGGGGCAAGGGTTTGCAGGGACGGTGACAAAATGCTGTGTAACACTCTCAAATGTTTCAAAATCCATGAGTAATGCCAAAAGATTGCTGAAAAATACCAAGCCTCTTAGAATTATAGCCAAACATACCAGGAGGATGAACCTACACCTGCAAGATGAAAACAGATCATTGAAAAATCAAGTAGAAGACTTTCAAGAAAAAATGGACATGATTGAAGATGAGCTGGAGAAGAGGGGACTAAAAATGAAAGTGATTGAAGAACCTAAAGGTTAACCGATAGTTAATTAAGATGAAAATAAAAAATATTGAAGAGCTGAGATGACACATTTTTCCTAAGGTTTTAGCTTGAAGGTGATATAATTTTGGCTCAGAAGATCAATTTTTGAAGAAAATTACAAAAACTGTAATTTCTGCCTTGTTAGGCAGTTTCGTAGTGTGCTCTAGGCTTCAAGGCCTAAAAACGCTACGAAATTTCTGAAGATGTTTTTTTTCCTATAAAATCAGTTTTGTGAAGGTCCAAGGAGGGAGGATGATGGTATTTACCAATTTTGACCTAACAAACATTATTTGGCCAAAAGAGGCAGAAGAAGGAAAAGACAAACGAAAAAAACAACTTCGCTACTAAAATACGCTACGAAACTGCCTAAAGTGCTCTATTTTTGTAGCGAGGAGTTTTTAAAAGGATTTTTAAGGTTTGAAAGTGTTTTGAAGCTCAACCAGCCATGTGGAGGTATTAAAGGGTATAATTTGGACAATCTAATAGATATTTGGCTTTCGTCAAAGATTTCTTCTTCACCAAATCAGCAAAGGACAATCAACAAGTGTCATGTCACCTTTTCCTTAAATATAGGATGATTGTTTCATAGTTCATTGAGGGCATTTATTCCTTGATGGTGGATAGTTCCATTCGAGCACCTAACTACTTTTGATGTAATTATGCACTCCTTTAGTTAGTATTTGTAATAAATATGACTGGATTCCTATTAGGAGAATGACTCTTAAATGGATAGGTGTGTTTTATGTTCCAGAAATAGATATGTCAGTTATGATTAGCTGTTAGTTTGAAGGTTCTATTTATAGACAAAATATCGAATATCAAAGGGTTGGATTATATTGTACTAAACTGCTACTCTGTAATAGTTTTTAGTTTCAGTAATATACATTGATATATTCTTATTTACCTGAGATTCGAAGGAGGTGTTCATGGTGTTTTATGTTCTATATCTTTCATGTTAAATATCTGCATTTAGTTTGATGTCTAATTACTCATAACTCATGGCAACATGCTCTGACTTCCTTTAGAGGTTAAGCTATTGTTTTCTTCCTGCGTTGTATGTGTGTACTACCTTTCATTGAAACCTCCATTTGCCTTAGTTTCCATAAGAAGAAATATTCTCATTGAGTTTAGTGATGTTGACCCCATAGCCAATGGTAGTAACTTCTTACATTTTCAACCTTCAATCAATCACAATCAAGTTATAGTTATAGAGTTATCCATCTATTAGAATTTCCATTGAAAATCATAATTTACCTTGAGAGCCCTCTCAAACTGAAGAGGCTAATATTCAACCAAAAGTGGGTTGAAAGAGTTACATTAAGTTGATTAATGAGTAGCCTATCAGAATCAATTTGGTGATAACACCAGTTCTATGATCTATTTGATTCTCAAGTTTGATAAGCATAATACATCTTTTATGCTTTGTTTTGGGAGAATCACCATAATTTGTTTCATTTCTTAAGTTTAAAAATAATTCATGTATGGTCATTCTCTTTTTAGCACCTCAACAGTCTGATCCATCTCACCTAAAAACCTTAAATTGTTAGAGTGCTTACCTACCTTTCCCCATCAGATGTCTGCAATTATGATCTTATTTTCCCTAACCTAGTTACCTTTTTGACCTACTTCACTCATACAGCACCTAAATAAACCAATCAAAACCCTTATTCTACTATACCTAGCCTAAAAAATAATTGATCCAGACCTCTTGGCTGTGATCCCTTGGAGAGAGTCCTCTCCTTCATAGTAGGTCTAGCTACTTGGCTAAGCTTGGTTTTTAGTTACCTTTACTGGTCTCTTCTCAACCTCGAAGATCTGATAGAGTGATAACACCAGGGTAAAATTATTGTCTCTATTGTGCATATATATATTTCTATGGTATTTACTATTTTTACTTCATTTACTATTGAAATTTTCTGAAGTGTAATTGCTCAATATTATTAATTTCATAAGAATACTGTGTGAAACTCATTCGGAATTAATTATCGAGCATAACATTTTATTTTATAGTGCATATTGTAGAAAAATCAAATAAAATTTTCAATGAAAACATTGATAAATTAGAAATATCTCATATTTCAATGAAATTATTCTCGTCGGGGTCATAACTTAGTGGGGAGTCCAAATATCTAAATAAATTTGACATCTGATCACTGCAAAACATAGAAGGATCTCATATTATCATGAAACCATACGCATTGGAATCATCTTTTTGTAATTAATGTGAATCAATGATCAAAATGGACATGTAACTACTACTAAAAACAAAAATTTCTTGCATGCCATTTGATTCTAAATATACTATTATATTTGATGTGATTCTTCAGACTAAAATTGCTAAAAATAGTAAGTGGAATGCATGCCACCCAGAGAATGCTCACTAGAATCTTGAGTTCATAAGGCCCCCAAAAGAGGAATCCATACTATAATACAAGCCTCAACACATTATCTCATACAAAATAGGGAACTTCCTCAAAAGAGTATCTCCAACCTATGTAAAAATAGTTTGAATTATCACATAATCCATCATGCGACTAGCCTCCCTAGGGACCGACCTTTAGCCCAATTTTTTTTATATGAACCTCCACCTTGATGAAATGTGTTGTCCTATAACCCTCCAAATTTAAGAGGGGAAAATATAGGAATTAAATATATGTATATATATATTCAGAAAAAATTTAAATATATATTCAACTCACATATTTTCATATTATAATTCATTGCTATGGATTATTTTAATAGTTATGAATAAGTGATAGAATTTAGGTTTGTTCTCTATATGTAGGATATGAATCAACAACTTCACCAATATATGTAAAGTCTGTAATATGGTTGATATGGCCTTTATTTTTTGGTTATTGTCATATTTATACATGATAATACACATGATTATATGAATATCTTTATGGATACCATTTTGAATTAATATCTACTCATTCTTTTTCTTTTTATGTAAAATGTATTGTCACATATTGTTTTAAAACAAGTGAAGTGACTAATAGACTTAAAGTTAGATCCCTATTTGCATGACATATTTATTTGATTTTAAAGATAAGACAAAACAAATTGTGTTTCATATTGTTATAAGGTTGAAAGGAGACAAAAAATTGAATAGACATTTGAATTGTATCCTTTTCCAAGTTTTTTGGGATCCAGTAGAGTAGTTAAGATTAATTTGGATTTGGAAAGGTGAACCAAATTGTGTTTCATATTGTTATTATATTTTTAAGGAGTATCAAAATAGAAAATATATTTGGATGGTATTCTTTCTCAATTTTTTGGAATTGAGTGGAATAGTGAGCATTAACTTAGATTCTGGATGTTTCTTTTAGGTTTTTCTTGGAAATTAGTAGAATAGTGAGGATTAATATGGATTTTGGGTGTAGTAAAACATCAAATAGAATATTGAGGATTATTATGGATTTTGGATGTAGTCAATATCAAGCATAATAATGTTGAATGAACGTTGAAGAGAACACACGATTTTGTTAGGTGTAAATTTACCTTTAGCACATGCTATGAATAACAATGCATATTGTATAAAAATATCTTTGATAAATTACAAATGAGTTTTATATAACTTGTAACGTATAAAAATGTATATTGTATATAAGGTCTCCTTCAAAAATTACAAATGAGGCTTCATTTCTTCGTAAAGTAACTTGGACATAGCCCTCAACATTAGATGTGGAATCTTTAAATATGACCCACTAACAACCCATGTGGCCATATCCCAACCATTAACAACGTAAAATTACAAGATGCCCCCTAAAAAGGTAAACTAACCTAGTTGAGGTTAATTAAAGATAATAAAAACATTTCCTTTTATGCTTGATTTGAGAATATAATGAGATGATTGAGAAAATAAAACAAGCAAGAAATCATAGGTTGGGAACTAATAATCACTTGTGAATTTAATCAAATAACTATTACATACCAAACATTTCCATTTAATATAGACTTAGAAAAACCATAGGTAAAGTTTCACTAAATAAACAATACAAAAATATCGTTTTAATGCTTAATTGGGTAGGTGTTGATCATTGAGATTGGTCAAAGTCCCAAAGAAAAAAATTGAGGGAAAAAACTCTCCTCTCTTATTGAGGTGGAATTCACCTTTTAAATAAATAAAATAAAGACAACAATGAAAATATAGAATTCCTGAGATAGAACCATCCTTCATATGAAATGAGTATTAATGATGATATAATAAAAAATTCACATATGCATACATAAATGATGATGGATATTCATTAGACATAATGCTCCTAACATAGCATAATGTAAAGCATTAGACATTTGGAAAAATAAAATAAAGATGGATAACATTTGAAAATAACTTTAAACGATAATTATATTGGAATTGATAGGGATGAAAGGAGTTAAAAACTTGCAATATTAAGCCTAAAACTTAAAGTCACGAGATCACACTAGCTATGAACTCATCCTAATTTTTTTTGGAACATTTGAAAATATAAAAGTTTAAATAAAATTTCATAATATCCTAGGAATTTAAATGCAATTATCTATTTAAGTACTAGCATGGGGCTCCTATGGACCATATAAATAAGAAAATAGAGCTAAAAGAGAAACACAACTAAAATTAGGAATTTACCTTTTGTGACATTTGTCACCTTACCCTTATTTTTGTAATATTAAATTATGATTAAAATTCTAGAGTGCGGAATCGTGACTGGTCGATTCACTGAATTAAATGTTTAAAAATATTTAACTACCAATTGAAGGATGGAATTCCCAATGGATCCATATCTCTAGGGAAACTTGCTTGTTTGTGTACATTAGAAGCCACCAACAAGGTCGTGGATTATTTCAAGTTTGATTTGAATCTATTGGTAGAAGATTTTGACTAGGTTTTCACTTGTATAGGGTTTTGGCCCTAAATGAGTGCCTATATATGGTTTCCTTGACCTTCATGTTTTTACTTTTATGATTTCTTGATGAGAAGAAGATAAAAGAATAACATAAAGAAAGCAAATAAGAACAAAATAATGTCACAAGTAATTGTCAATATAAGAAAATATTTCTGCCTTTCTGCTTTTCTAACATGGTATAGGAGCTAAGTTAAAAGAGGAGAAAGAAAAGGGAAGCTTGAAGATCTATTTAAATAAGGAAGGATCAGAATAAAGGATTCAAGACAAGATCATAAAAATAAGGGAAGAATCAACATCTACAAAATATAAGGAAATTTCAATGACTACAAAGAATAAGTTAGAAGGAGCCACCAACTATAGAGCATGGAAGAAAATGATGGACCTCATCCTTGAAAAACATAAAGTATTAGAGTTTGTTCAAGGGAAAGTTTAGAAACCAACAGATGATGTGGGAAAAGAAAAGTACATGCACACTAAAATCTTGGGCATGAATCTAATTGTGGATGGAGTAAAGGATAATATAATCCCCTACATATCCAACATAGATACTGTACAAGGGATGTATGAAGCTATCTCCAAACCATTCCCCATCAAGAACTTTGAAAAATAACTAGTCTCAAGAATTAACTAAGAACTATGAATATGACAAAAGGTGATACTTTTTCTTCATATTTTGTGAGTATATCTCGCATAAGAGATGAGCTCCAAACCATTGATGAAGTTATACTAGAAAAATAACTTGTGATTACTACAATATTAGTTCTACCAAAATCATGGATCTCTTTTGCATCATGTATTAATAGTTGGAAGGACACACAATCCTTTGAAAAAATGTGGAATGCTTGTGGTTAAGAAGAAGGCCACATCTCATTAGCAGATAATAAGAAGGAAGAATACAAGGACATCACTTCAAGTGCATACTCTACTCATCACAAGAAGAAGAGAGTGTACAATAAGTTTCAAGGAACAAAGAAGACAATCGAGCTATCCAAAACTGAATGTTACAATTGTCATAAGATGGGGCACTACAAGAACCAATTTCAAAAATCATAGGAACTTGAATAAGTAAATAGAAAGGGATCATGCAATAGTTGTTGATGAAGCTCCACGCAAGAAGAACAATACTAAATAATAAAAATTCAAAGACTTATTTTCTTAAGTTACTTATGGATCATATCCCTTGCATATCCTTCTACCTTAGGTTTTCTAATGTTTTATTTGTTTATTATTCTTTAACTACACAGACACACACACACACAAATATATATATATATATATATATATATATATATATATATATATATATATATATATATATATATATATATATATATATATATATATATATATATATATATATATATTTGGTTCACAAATAGATTGTGCCCACACACATATGTACCCACTACATCCATGGGAAAATCTCGGCAAACCCTCATGAGGGGATCTAACCGTCGGTCATACATGCGAAGTCTAACCCTAAGGGTGTTAAGGAGATTTGATCTTGTGACCTCCCAATTGGAAAATTACTTATAAATGAGGACTCAACTAGTTGAGCTAACCCTTGGGGATTTCTTTAACCACATTCATAAAATGATAATTAAATCATTTATTTGTTTATTGTTTCTAAATAAATGTATTTAACCAATTTAAATATATTTTCCCTCCCAAAAAAATATAATAAAATATTCCAAATGGTTAGATCTAGATTATGGTTAATAATATTTTATTATTCTCAATTATCAGGGTAACACAATATTTTGTTATAAATAAGAGGGTTTTTCCATTCATTCTTTACTATGATCATTCTCATTGTCGCTATCATTTTCCTTTGTCGTTTGAGCTCCCACTTGAGTTCATTGCATATTTTTGGTTTTCTACATCATTGAGAGAGAGAGACTTGCAAAGCTGAAGCATTTAGGACATCCAAGAACCCATCCCATTTGATGGGGACTAGTAACATTTACTTGTTTTCTTCACTAGGTGTTACATAATATATAAAATAAAAAAAAACATTCTTTAAACTTGTCTTGTCTGTTGGTTATTTGGAGCTATTTTGCATCCATTGTTATTTCTTTTTTCTGTTTAACTAATTTTACTGCATAGATTTGGGTTTTTTTCAAAATTTATTCTCATTTTCTATTGCAAATCCAAAGGGGTTTACAACCATTTCTATTGTTAGGGCTATCAGTTACTCGTAGATAAAGTAGGATCTTTTTGTACACCTTCGATAAGATTTTACACTAACAAATGGTGACTCTATGGTTGTAATTTAAATTCATGGGTGACCATCAAATTCAACAATCAGGGCTTTTCTTCAGTTGTTTCCAGACTCTTGATGTTGATTTATATATTTTTTCCCCTAATTTAGTCCAAATTTTAAATTCTGGAAGTTTTTTGGTATTTTTCGTAGGTAACAAGTACGAGCCGCACTAGAGACGACACTTTTTCTACAACCTACTGCATGAGAAAATTTTCAGCCCAAAAAGTGCGATTTCCCCCAGAAATCGCACTTATCTACTTAAAAAGTGCGAGATCAACTCTTAACAGGTCAGAAACTGCGATCTGGAATCTTTTTTTGAGTTTTCTTCTGAAATTGTCAAGGATTGTCGAGAGCACTCTTTTGGGTTGTCTGACCTATGTTTCAGCCCGTCTTAGGCCTAGATATGCTCAGTTTGTCTCCTTGAAGTAGAACCAATCCCCCTAGGGTTTAAGTACAATTCCACCTTTTTAGGAGGAGTTGAACTGAGTAGGTAGTCTGAGATTTTCAACGTTTTAAGCGATTGTTTTAGGGTCTGATCCATCATTTATAAAGATCCTTAAGATAAGTTATTGTTTCATCCAAAACTCCCTCTTGATTTTTGTTTGTTCTTTTCCCTTAGGGTCCACTTTTTTTCCCTAGGTTATTTTACCTTTAGCCCTATATTTTGCAGCCATTTTCCCCTCTAGTTTCTTGTTGTTTTCTGCATCATTTCCAGCAGTATCAAGTCATTAGATCCCAGTCCCATCGACATTAGATCTCTTATCCATTTTAGTGTGTTTTGAGTCAATTTTTCCCCCATATAGTATGGTTGTTTAATATCCTTGTTTGGGTTGGGATTTATGCATGATTAGCTGTTTATTTTACTGTCATTTCAGTTTCATTTACATTTTTTCAACATTTTTTCTTTTTTAAATAACCATCTAGGCTTAATTAAAATAAACACACTGCTTGCACACACTCACACCTAAAGCGAATATCGTTTGGTTTACATCACCAAGCCAAGACATAAACCTCATATTTTAATTAATATACCACACAGATCCTTGTTTATCACCCTTCAACCTTTTCGTGTCAATTGTGTCTTGCCATCATTGCACCCCCAAGGCATTTGTCACAGAGACTCCAACGTATTCACCCTCAGTTTTTGTTAGGATGTCTCACCCCCCCCCCCCCCCCCCCCCGTAGGGTTCAAGTTAATCCTCCCCGAGTCCTAATTTCGACTCTGGTTCTTCTGGTTCATCAGGTTCTTCCTTTGATTCTTCTTCATCTCAACCTCATACACTAACCATGTCAGGGGCCAATGCAGGTCTGAGAAACCAACCAGGCAGTGGCTCTGGCCCTAATCTTGGAGTCAATTCTAGCATAACCACTACCGGATCCGTCTCGTCTACTCCTTTGCTACCTTTCATGGAAGGTTTAAGCATTCCTGATTTTATCTAGTTAATGAACGATCCCATTTCTTATGATGTTGGTTGGCCATCTATGCCAACCAAGCTTTCTTTTGAAATCCCTAAGTTTGAATGAAATAGTGGAGAGGACCCCACTAATCACGTCCACTACTTTCATATGTGGTGTTTGTCTAATTCCATCACTGATCACTCCATCCGTCTTCGGTTATTCCAACGTATGCTCACTAGAGAAGCTACAAAGTGGTACATTGACTAGCCTTTCACATCTCATCCCACTTTATGTGGAATGAACAAAGTTCGTACCTCAAGTAAAATACTCCAGAAGACTTGGAATATAAAAAATATTCATTGAGGATACAATTATATATATAAATGTATGAATAATAATGATGATGATACAATTGAAAGTGAGGGGTGTGCTTATATACTAGGAAAGTACTTATTCATGGATATTCATGTTCCATTTAGACATGCCTCTTCAACCTAGTTAATAACTAACTAATAATTATTTATTGTCTACATTATTTATATAATTTAATTCATAAAATTTCCTTCCTCCTAAAAAATATTTATCCTCAAATATTGCTAATGAAAAAAGTTTGATTCTCATCACGGAATCTTTGTTGATACTAGACGACATGATCCTTGGAGTGATATATAAAAATTTTGCATGGAGGAGGGATCATACCATCCTAGATAAATCTTCTGTGGAGTCTTGTGGTGACTTGAAACTTGTGATGAATTTTTATCACATGAGTGGATTGCACTAACATTAGTATGCTTTGGAACATTAGTTTGTTGTTTTTGTTCTGAATACATAGCTTGATTCAGTTGCCTACTCTCATGATTCTTATTCCGATAGGGAACATTTTTGGTTTGAATTTCCCTTATTGGGTGTGTGGTAATTTTTTTATTTTCTTCTAGCGAGGATGTTATTGAGTTGGTTACAAAACCTTCACTTGAGATCTTCATCGTCTGAACTGCAACATCTAAGTTTGTATTCTCTCCATCTTGCTTGTCTTCTTCATGAGTTGTGACATTTACTGGATCAATATATGTTTCTTTCTATTCAATTTCGACTTCTACATTCGATGCTTCCTCCTTGATAAACTGTTGCACCTTGTTTTCCAATTAATTCCTATCCTTGTTAAGCTTCTTAATTTGAGTTAATAGTTTTTCACTATGGTCTTTAAGTCGAGAAAATTATTCATTTTTGTTAGTGGTGATCCTGTAAACTCTCTTTGCATATTGTGTATCACCCTTTTACCTTCTTGAAGAATTACTTCTGAAATTTCTTGTATGTCTTCAGGCGTCACTGAATTTGGCTTCAAGGTAACACCTTATAGCATTGTTTTTTTCTTTTTGTGGGAGAATGTCAAAAACTTTTTTTTTTTCGTATTTAGGATAAAAGATCCTAGGGTTTCCATCTAGGGTGAACCCAAAAAAATTTCACTATCATCAAAAATTAAGGATTGAACAGTTAATTTCGATATAAATTTATAATCGCCAATCTTTAATTGTAAATTAGTTATTTTTTGTTTTTTTGTTTTTTTCCGAAAAAGTGTAATTTTTTTATTATATCTAACTCAAGAATCACCAATTGGTTTTCAATTTTAGGTGTTATATTAATTTTATCCTCGATAGGTGAGATAGAAATAGTGATATATTTTCCCACAATAGACCCTTTAATTCTAAATAACACTGAAGCATAATTATGTGAAGTTTCTGGAAATCTTCCTCCCTTGAATTTTGAATTAGATGGCATTTAATTTCGTTGATAATTTCATCAAATGATACTTTGACTATGATTCTTATGTATCCCTTTATCATGAATGAATTATACAAGTGAAGACACACTTTTCTTCAATATGCCTTCTATTATACTCTCTTCCTTTTTGAATAAAACTCTCTTTTCTTGTCTTTTATTTTGTTTTTTTTTATTGAACCATGGAAAATTCTTAATTCACTGTTTTTTTATATATATAAATACAATGTTTCATTGATATAAACTTCACCTTTTTTTCTTTTTTATTATATATAATTCTTTTAACTCTTTTTTGTTTTATATTCTTTAAATAACATTTCCTTTTTTGCTTTTGTTTTTTTTTCTTTTTCTTTCAAAACTAGTCTATCCTTTTTAATCAAATGTACAGTGTTTTTTAACTTATATTATTTAATAAATAATCCCCAACCTTGGTTGTTATAAATTTATAATATTTATTATAATAACCATTAAACAAATTTGAAACAAATGATGAAGACCATCTCCTGGAACTGCAGAGGAATGGGGAGTACAGTAAAAGAAGAAGCAGTAAGAAGTCTTGTTAGAAGAGAAACCCCGGACATTCTTCTGATCCAGGAGACCAAAATGGAGGAAAATGAATTTCTCCAAATCAGCAAAAAGCTCTGGAAGGGAAGTAGCAGACTAGCAGTGTCATCAAGGGGAGCCTCTGGGGGACTGGGCTCTCTCTGGAACCCTCTCAAGTACAGAATGGTCATGGAGGCACTCAATAGCCATTGGCTGTTCTTGAAATTACATTCAGTAGAAACAAGGGAGACTATTTTCCTGTTCAATGTTTATGTTCCTAATAACATAGGGGAGAAAAGGGAGTGCTGGGACTCCATAAGACAGCTGGCAGAGACCGAGAATCTGGAAAACATCATTATTGCAGGGGACCTAAATCTCACCCTACGCTCGGATGAAAAGCGAGGAGGCGCCATCGTAAGGGACCCAGCAAGGGAGTGGGTGGAAGACCTCATGCAGGACTGGGACCTGCTTGATACCCCTCCAGATAACAGTAAGTACACCTGGACCAATAAGAGAATAGGCCCTTGTCATATTGCTGCTAGACTAGATAGATGTTTAGTGCAGAGTTCCTTTCTTTTGCTAGGTTTAGAATCCAGATTGCACATCCTCCCATGCAGTGTCTCAGATCATAAGCCCATATTGTTAGAGATGTCAGGCCACAAGGACCTCGGACCCATCCCATTCAGGTTTAATGCTCTTTGGGTTAAGGAGCCTGAGTTCTTGAAGGTGGTCCAGGACAGATGGAAATTGCCAGTGAAGGGCTCTCCCTCCTTCATATGGGAAGAAAAACTAAGAAGATTGAAGGCTGCCCTCAAAACATGGGCCAAAAGACTTCCCACCCCTGCAAAAGAAAGAAAGCAGGCCCAAGATAACCTTACACAGCATCAAGTCCATAGTGAAGAGGCAGAAATCACTACAGAAGTTTTAAACAAGGAGGTGGAGCTTCAACAAATCTTCCACAAAGCTTGCCTTACAGAGGAAGAGCATTGGAGGCAAAAATATAGGAGCCTATGGCTTAAAGCGGGAGATATAAATTCTGCCTTCTTTCATAAACAAGCTCAAGCAAGAAAAAGCTTTAATTCCATAGCAGAAATCAGAGATGGCAATTTGATCCACAAAGACTTTGAGAGTATTAAGAAATAAGCCTACAATCACTTCAAAAACTTGTATAAATAAGAGGGTGAGACTGATCCAAATTCTAAATTCCTGGAAGTCATACCTACAAGGATCTCCCCTCATACTAACAAGCAGCTCGAAGAGAAGATTTCCACCCAAGAAATAAAAGATGCTCTGGACAGTATGGAGCCTAACAAAGCCCCAGGCCCGGATGGCTTCACAGCCAGATTCATTCAAACATGCTGGCAGATCGTGGAGAAAGATCTCTGCAAGATGATCCTGAAATCAAAAAACTGCCAAAAAATTGGGGGCAGCACCAACTCTGCCTTTCTCGCCCTTATCCCCAAGGAAAAGGGTGCAAAAGATTTCAACCGGTTCCGCCCAATCTCTCTTTGCAACATTGGATACAAATTAATCACAAAGGTAATAGCAAATAGGCTAAAAGGCATCCTCCCAGTGATCATACCTGAGAACCAAGGTGGATTTGTTCAGGGAAGACAGATTGTTGACAACTACATCCTGGTACAAGAGGCGATCCATTCGAGTCAACTTCGCAAAGAGAAGGGTATGGTGATTAAACTAGACCTGGCAAATGCCTTTGATCGTGTCAGGCAAAGTTTCCTTTGGGAAGTTCTGAAAAAGTTTGGCTTCGGGTTGGGGTTTGTAAATTGGATCCGAGCAAGTATTGCTGACCCATGGATCGCCCCCTTGGTGAATAGAAGAGCAGCTGGCTTCTTCAAAGCCTCAAGAGGGCTCAGGCAAGGCTGCCCCCTCTCTCCGCTCCTCTTCGTTCTTCAAGTCTCCGCCTTAAGTTTCTTCCTTGATCATAAATTGGCAGAACAGGAGATCATGGGGCTTAATATAGCCAGAGGGGTGAAAAATGTAAATCACACTCTCTTTGCAGACGACACTCTTCTGTTGGGAGCTGCCTCAGCTAGATCTGCCTTAAGGTTTAAGGAAGTCTTAGATGATTTCAGTGAAGCATCAGGAAGCAGTTTAAACAAAGGGAAATGTAAAGCCTACTGCTGGAATATTTCTGCTCTTACACTTTCTGCCATCTCCAGAACTCTGGGATTCACTGCTACCATAAGCTGGTCCTCCTTCATTTACCTAGGTCTTCCCATCTTTCGTAATCTGGCTTATAGCAGATATTGGGCCCCTCTTTTGGATAAATTCAAGGCAAAATTTCAGGCCTGGGGCTTCTCTTGGTTGAACCTCGTAGGCAAGCTCGTTTTAATAAACTCAGTTCTTAATAGCCTTCCCATATTCCAATTTTCTGTGCTTCTAGCACCCGCTGGCATTCTTAAAAAAATGGAAGGCTTCATTCGAAAGTTTTTTTGGAAAGGAGGCAGCCTCAATGACAGAAAAATTCCTCTGGTCAGTTGGGAGAAACTGTGTAAGCCTCTGATGGAAGGAGGTCTTAATTTTAAAGATTTTGGCTATCAAAATATTGCAATGCTGGCCAAACTATTCTGGAGAGTCATTGCTCCTCATCCAGGCTGGGCGCAACGAGCTATATGGAGGAAATACCTCACAGGTAGCAGGAAAAGAGCCCTGGACAATTTTCAACCCACGACAGGCTCACACTTGGTCAAGCGCTGCCACAGAGAAATTTCTCTCATCAGGGACAGGGCGTTTTGGATCCCGGGCAATGGAAAATGTATTAAGATATGGGAAGACAGCATTATGCTGCAGCCTCCACTAGCGACGAACAGATCTCTGCTTGAGCTGAAGCATTGGTTGGACAGCGCAGGGTTGGTCACGCTATGGGATATATCACAGTGGTCCGATAACGTTTGGAAACAATGGAGCCTTCCACCAATGCCTCCAGATCTTGCGCACGCCAAGCATATGTTGATCGAACTTTTAAATGGGAAATCGCCTATACGCTCAGGTAAGCGAGATGCTAGGGGCTGGGGATCAACTACAGGTAAATTCACAGTCGCGCAGGGGTACCACTGTCTTCAAGAACGCCCATATGCAGCCCCCGACCCTGCAGTATGGAAGACTCTGTGGAAATATAAATCAATGCCAAAGATTGACATATTCTGTTGGCTGCTCTGCCACAGAGGAATACTGACAGATGACAAGCTGAAAAAAAAAAGGTTTTCACGGACCATCAAGATGCCACCTTTGCTGCGAAAACGAAGAGACTGCCCAGCACATAATGATGGAATGCAATTTCTCAAGAAGAATCTGGCAGACCCTTATGAATTACTGGAAGACAGAGTTTACTCTCCCTGTGTATATTGCTGACTTATTTGCTCATTGGCATACTTGTTATCTAGGAACTCTACCAAAAAATGAAATATTTAAAACAGCATGGTTCTCCTTACCAAAATTCATATGCTGGCAAATCTGGCTCGAGCGTAATAGAAGAGTCTTTAGGGATGAAAAATTAAATCCACAGCTCATCACCAACAAAGTCAAAAGCCTCTGGAAAGAAACTTTGGGTGAACAGCTATCGGAAGTCAACTTAAATCCAAATGATCTAGGTTGGGGAGCCTCGTTGGGCCTTCAGTTCACTGGCGAAACAAGGCAGCCCAAGAACATGAAAGAGTGGCAATTCAGAGGAAATGAGCAAGAGCTGTCAGACTTGCTCAGTAGAGAAGTCAGATCCTGTTTATTCTTTGATGGGGCTGCGAAAGGCAACCCAGGTAGGGCGGGGGCAGGAGGAATTATAAAAAATAAGGAGGGCATAACAGTGACCAAATATGCTTGGGGTCTTGGGCATTCCACCAGCATCCAAGCTGAAGCCTTGGCACTTCTGCAGGGGCTTAAGCAAGCAAAGGCAATCGGTGTTTCAGATATAAGGGTAATAGGAGATTCTCAGTCCATCATTAAAGTTTTAATGGAGGACTCCAACCCGGTAGATCTTAGATTGGCTAGAGTGATCCTAAGAATAAGAAACATGCTGAAATCTTTCCGAATTGCAAGCTTCCTCCATGTATTAAGAGTAAACAACAAAGATGCAGATTTGGAAGCCAACAGGGTGGTGTCCCTTTCAGAAGGTTCCCTCCTGGTAGACGAAACTGAGGAGTGGGACTCTATCCCATAACGCTGCAATGTTTTTCCGCATCATTTTACATCAGTTTGTGTGTCTTTATAAGCTAGGAAAAATAACAAAGATAGAATTTCTAGCCTCATGGAAAAATTGTGGATTTCCAAACTTTGAGGCCTACGACCAGATCGAAGATGAAAGACTAAGGGCTAGTCCCAAAAATTGTAATCGATGAAGGCTTTAGCCACTAACTAATATAAAATCATACCCGTTCTTGTAAAAAAAAAAAAAAAAAAAAAAAAAAAACCATTAAACAAATTTAAGTTAAATTTTGAATTATGAATCAAACCCTTTGGATGGTCGTGGTTGTAAGAATAGTACAATTAGGTCATTTATTTTGAATTATGTGCTTGTAAAAGTCATAGCGTGTGTTGTTTTGATTACCAACAGTCCCACGGTATACACACCGCTAGATAGAAATTCTTGCGGCTAAACCAACGATAGAGTGGCAGCGAGATTTGAAGCCAATGAAATTTCGATGGTGCGGAGGATGGAAGTAGGGACACTGACGGCTATGGCTTGGAGCGTCAGCAGTGTGTTGGAAGCAATGCGTTTGACGAGTGTCACTCATGTCGGGCTTCTTGTGGTGATGATGGTGGTAGAGTTTGGAAAAAATGGCATTGATTTAGTTATGGTTGCGTGGTGGCGTGAATGGAAGGCCACAACGGAAGTGGTGACTCGAAATGGTTTGTTTGGAGGTCATGTGGCTGCAAATATGATGAAGTTGGGATGGTTCAGGTGCGGCAAGTTGCTGAGGTTCATACGATGGCAGGTAATTTTTAATTTTGTTTTTATAATTTAATTTTTAAATGTATTTACTCTTTCCTTTATATATATAAACCTCTTTATTTTTGTTTATATATATATATATATTTTATGAAGATTTTTGGGATTTTCTTCTCTTGAATTCGCGATAATATTTTTCTTGTATACAGAAGTAACTGCAAGGGGGATGCAGTCGGCAGATGGATAACATGGACCAATGTGGAGATCAAATACAGTTCAAGGAGGGGGATATGTCGAACGGATAGGAGGTTGGTAAAGAGTCTGGTAAGGAGGTTTTAGCTGGAACCCAATGAGGACAATTTGTTGTTGTTTTTGGTGGCTATTGTTGAATGTTTTTAGCTGGAACCCAATGACGACAATTTGATGTTGCCTTTGGTGGCTATTGATGAATGTTTTTTAGCTGGAACCCAATCTGAACAATTTGTTTTTGCTTTTGGTGGCTATTGCTGAATCATCAGAGCTGTAGTTTTACGTTAGGATAGAACAAAGGATTCCCGGTGTCTTCCCATTAAGAGCCTTACAGGTACATTTATATGATCCCTCCAACTGTCTCTGCTATGGTTTTCGGTATCCATATGAGGAGTCAAATAACAAATGGGTTGAGTGTTCTCATGTTTTTTGAGCGGGTTTATCTGCTATTTCCATTGCTTCAAGTCATTGCTGGTTTATAGAAATAAAAAGACGTTGCCATTGGACTCATGTTGGCACATGAGAACAACTCTGAGTTTTCATCGTCATCTACTGACACTGTATTGGATGACAAATATCTGCATGGCAAGTGTTTATTTGGGTGGAACAGTTGTAAGGATATTATTTTCATCTCTCAGCCATGCAAGAGTATAGGTTTTAGATTTTGTAAAAGATGGTGGTCCTTACCAGGGTGTTTTTGATGTTGCTGTTGTCTACCTTAGCTTGCATAGATATGGCTATGGCATATCGGTAGTTGTCTTCCCATAAAACTGGATCCCTTTCCGATATATCCACTTTGAAAATTTGAATTTCAAGGGCAAATATCGATACAATTGTTTAATATTAAGGATCACAGTGGCGGCAGTGAATGGTTGGGTATGACCTCAGGCGGAAGCAGATGGACAGGGATGTACTAAGGATGCTGCAGGCATTATATGGTGTGGTTTAATTGTAACGTATACTTCTGAGAATGATCAGATGATGGATTATTCTGGATATGCCATTGGGATTTGTGCAAGAGCTATAATAGCCTAATTGCTATTTATGGCTTTTATGTCGAGTCCTTGGAACAATGAACTTACCTTTGAAGGTTGGGATGGCTGATTGATCAGATCATTTATGAAGGATGACGATCATCTGATCTAACATCTACTACTCAAGTAATGCACTTGTATCTAGATTTCACTAAATCGGTACTAATTCCCTATGACTCTCCGGTAAAAGGGGCATGGGGAACATGAAACATCAACATTAGGAATATTACTACGTCTCCACTTGTTTGTTCTTTCAAATTAAAACAAGGACTATAGTGCATACGTGGATCATAATGGTCGAAGATTTTACAGGGTGGATGCACTTTGACATATGATCAGCTCTCTGATTTGGCTGACAACAATATTGTTGGGAAAAATACTGAGAGGGGGGGGGGGGGGTGAATCAGTATTTACTACATATTCAAAACTTTTACTTTTCATTCCTTAAAACCCATACGCTACTTTCCTTTAGTAAAATTGCGTATACACGTGGATATCCTTCATAAAATCCCGCATACACAAACAGATCTAATTATGCCATTAGTTCTTCACTTATATCATTCCATCATTCATTCATTAGATGTTCTATAAACAGAACATAAAAGCAAGAAGAACGAATAAAACCATCACACAAACCATCACACATGAAAACCAAGATTTTTAGGTGGAAACCCAAGTCGGGAGAAAACCACCGCTGCAGTTGCTCAGCCTTCAATATTTTATTATAGAGAAAACATCTTACAACATATGTGTTGGCGCAGACTTGACCAGCACGCAGGCACTCACCTGCGCTCGTTTACCAGCCTCTCCTAAAAGGGAGCTACGACCCCCTGACTCGTTTACCAGCCTCTCCTGGAAGGGAGCTACGACCCCCTGATCTCGTTTACCAGCCTCTCCTGGAAGGGAGCTACGACCCCCCGATATCGTTTACCAACCTCACCTGGAAGGGAGCTACAACCCCCTGACTGAAGGCTACAACCCTCAGCACCACCTTGGACCACGTTTCATCAATTTTCACACTGGATCCAACAACTTCAATAGAACAAAATTTGCAGGCCACGTTTCATCATATTTTCATACTGGACCCTTTCCATACTTTTAAGCACAAACATACATCACCAACAGATACATATCAACACAGATAAGATAGAAGAAACATAGCAGAACAGATCAGATATTTCATACTTTGTCACAAGAACCCTAGTTTTATTACCGCTTTTACTACACGTGTGTACCTGGTGATAGACATTGTTACAATCCGTCCACACAAACAAGCGTATACCTCAGTGTATATTTCATTGCACATACGCGCTTTTACTTTAGCGAAGCTGCGTATATACGCGCTTCCTCCGCGGCGAAGTAGCGTATATATCTTCAATCATTACAGAGCAGCATACTTCATCAGATCAGATGTTCAATTCAGATTTACCCTTTTTACTTCAGACATATGTTCGCCTAGATGTTCGCCTCATCACAGATCTAGGCTTTCCATAAGCAGATCTAGCAGATACAAGTGCATTTCAGATCTAGATCCCCTTCTTCATCATTGGTGCATCATACTTTCAGATTTATCTTCAAGTGTAACCCTTTCCATACAGATATACTTCACAGATAAGTATTCATTCAAGCTCAGACATCTTGCTCTCACTCTCATTATTTGCACAATGAATTTCTTCTCTTTAAATAGGCTTATCCTTTTTCAATATCACGGGCCCCTTTTTCAATACCACGAGCCAAACCAATACCACGAGCCTTCAATACCACGGGCCCCTTTTCCAATACCATGAGCCAAAATAATACCATGGTGGTTACCCCTTTTTTTCACTTTTTGAGCGTTTTTACCCATACGCGACTTGGAACGTTTATTCCCGCGTGCATACGCAACTTACATTAGACCAATCCGCGTATACCTAGAGACATACTCTTTTTCATCATAGAATTAGCACATGCTGAATTCCTTTCTTCATTGCCTTCTGTTCACACTGTAGATACATCAGATTTCCTTCATCAAGGACATATTCTATCAAGCACAACTTCATCAAGTAAGTTGCCATTATCTTCATCAAGGGGGTTGTCTTTTCAAGGACAACATTCAACATCATATTGTCATCAAACATCATATCGCATCAGATTTACATCATTTACCAAGTCCATCAAGTCAAGAATAACTTCATCAGGTGGATTGCCATCAAGGACAACACATGTCAACAGTCGCATGTCTTCATCTTCATTCAGTGGGTTGCCATCAAGGACAACACTCGCATCATATTTCCAACAATCTCCCCCTTTTGACTTGATGGCAACCACGATGGTGTTTGGCTACTACAACAGATAGATACATTGACACCATGTCAATCTCCCAATTCTTTGACACCATTATCTGCATTCAAACACCATGTCACTCTCCCCCTTTGACATCAAGGGCAAAGGGGGGATCAATACCAACATACTCTCCCCCTTTTCTCCTCATGTAGAATAAGCGTTCTGCAGATCTGATGTATACTGATGTGACCAAGCTCCCCCTGAGTTCATGCTGAATTTTCAAACATATTTTTCAATGACGTACATGACTCTATCACCAAAGACTCACACTTACATCAATTATCCATCCAAGTGGATTTACATATGAGACTCAACTACCCAACCAAGTGGGTTTACAACATTTGACAAGTCCTTATATGACTGAATATTACAAGATTTACATCATGGGTCTCAACATGACCTTTTCATCAAATTACATATATGACATTAAGACCAACACTAGAAAGTCCTCAAGAATGAGAACAAATTTCAAAACCATCATAATGCCAACAATGCATTATACTCAGCAACGCTAATGCTCCCCCTGAATCTGTGCATCCAAGCATTCTTTTCGTATGACTAATGCTCCCCCTTAGTTTGTGCATCCTGAACACTTTCATCAAATCATCAAGGCATCTTCATTAAATCATTAGAAAAAGAATTATGAGAATTGGAACACCACCAGAGATACCAAACAGTATCAGAGATACCAAACAGCACTGCAGCTGTGCTGAAGAGAGTTGACTCCAACAAAAAATTGTCAGCAATCAGACATACGCGGTTTTCTGTGCAGGAACTAGCGTATATACGCAACTGTGTTTCAGGAAACCAGCGTATCCCAAGCCATCTTCTAAAATTTATGCAAAATTTTTTTCTTTGACCTGCAGAACACTTCGCCTTCTCGTCTTAGATACTTCGAACGCTTTCCTCGGGTAGAGGTTTGGTAAATATATCAGCAACTTGTTCTTTTGAGGGAACATACTCCAATTTCACCTTTTGTTCAAGCACTTGTTCACGTAAGAAGTGATATTTGATGGGAATGTGCTTGGTCTTGGAATGCATAACATGATTCTTTGAGATATTGATGGCACTTGTATTGTCACACATAATGGAGATAGGAGTTTCACATTTGATTTGAAAATCTTGCAAGGTTTGCATCATCCATAGGAGTTGAGCGCAACAAGATGCGGCAGCTACATACTGGCCTTTCAAATTCGTTGATAAGGCACACGTTTCTCGCCGAACCAAGATACTAACCGGGCCCTGCGGTAGAATGCACCACCACTAGTGCTTTTCCGATCATCAACACTTCCAGCCCAATCTGCATCAGTGTAAGCAGGAAGAGTAAGATCAACATTCTTTGGATACCATAGACCAAAGTCTTGAGTTCCTTGAAGATATTTGAATATTCTTTTAACAGCCTGAAGATGAGACTCTTTTGGATTAGCTTGGAATCGTCCAACAATCCCAACAACATGCATAATGTTTGGTCTAGTCCCAGTGAGATAAAGCAAACTTCCTATCATCTATCTGTACTCTGGTTGATTCACTGTGGGAGAATCATCATTAGAACTGAGACTGCATCCGGTTATCATTCGTGTACTTACAGGTTTACATTCTTCCATGCCATACTTCTTCAGAATTTGCTTAAGATATTTTTCTTGAGATAGGAAAATACCATTTGCCTTTTGATATACTTGCAAGCCAAGAAAGAATGTTAGTTCCCCAAGTAAAGACATTTCAAATTCTTGCTGCATGACAGAAGCAAATTTTTGACTCAAAGATTCTTCGTTGCTCCCAAAAATGATATCATCAACATATACAACCACAATCAATACGCTTATCATTTTCAATTTCAGGTATAAGTTGCCATCGCCAGACTTTGAAAACCTTGTCGATGAAGATATTTGTCAAGACGATAGTACCATGCCCTTGGAGCTTGTTTGAGACCATATAGAGCCTTTTTAAGTCTACAAACAAGATTTTCATCATTTCCCAAAATGAATCCTTCTGGTTGTTCCATATAAACTTCTTCTTCTAGATCTCCATTGAGAAAGTAGATTTAACATCCATTTGATAAACTTTGATTTGTTGGAAGCTTGAAAAAGAAAGAAACATTCTTATTGCTTCAAGTATAGCTACAGGAGCAAACATTTCTTCAAAGTCTATAACTTCTTGTTGAGCATACCCTTTGCAAACAAGTCTAGCTTTATTTCTTATAACATCCCCATTCTCATTTAACTTGTTTTTGAATATCCATTTAGTTCCAATGACATTTTTTTCATGAGGTCTCGGTACCAAATCCCAAGTGTCATTATTTTCAATTTGATCAATCTTCTTCATTCATGGCTTGGTTCCAACTTTCATCTCTCGCCTAGCTTGATTGACATTGAGTGGTTCAATAGTGGATAGAAATGCCAGATAGCTAGAAGATCCCACAAGAGCCCTTCTTGTTTGTACACCTGATCCTTTTTCTCCCAAAATTTGAGATTCTGGATGATTCTTTTGAACATATCTGGATGGAGCTTTTTCAGATAAATCATCTTCAGGTTCTTCATTGGGTTCACTGTCTATATCATCCTTATTTGATGTAGAAGGATATATGTCATCATCATCTTCATCTGTTGTTTGTTTTTCTTCTTTTGGAGCTACAGGAGACTCATCAATAACAACATCAATACATTCAACAATCTTCCGAAGTCTTTTATTGTAACATTTATATGCTCTACTCCTAGAGGAGTAACCAAGAAGTATTCCTTCATCTGCTCTGGGTTCAAACTTGCCAAGTTTTTCATCATTATTTTTGATAAAGCATCTACTTCCAAAAACTCTAAAATGCTTCACAGTGGGAGGATTACCATACCAGAGTTCATATGGACTTTTGTCACTATTTACCCGAACATGAGCCTTGTTGAGAATGTTAACTGCTGTATGTGCTGCTTCACTCCAGAACATGTCAGGCACATTAGAGTCAGCAAGCATAGCTCTAGCCATTTGAACAATTGTTCTATTCATTCTTTCTGCTACACCGTTTTGTTCTGGAGTGCCTGCTACAGAGAACTGTCTTTTAATCCCATGTTGTTCACAAAATTCAAAGAATTCATTTGATGAATATTCTCCTCCTCGATCAGATGTAAGACACTTGATTTTTAGATCTAATTCATTTTCTACCAATGCTTTGAAGATCTGAAATTTTTCAAAAGCTTCATCTTTGTGTTTAATGAACCCGATCCAACACATTCTAGAGTAATCATCAATAAATAGGATATAGTATTCTTCCCCACGTGGTGACTTTTTCCTCATAGGTCCACAAATGTCAGTATGAATGATTTCAAGAGGCTCACTTGATGATCCTTATTTGGCCTTAAATCGTACTCTGGTCTGCTTACCGAATTGACAAGATTTGCATATGATACTTTCTGGTAGATTAATATTGGGAAGACCACGAACAACTTGAAGTCTGCTTGCTTTGTTTATTTGAGAGAAGCTCAGATGCCCCAGCCTTCTATGCCATAGCTAGTTTTCTGAAGACTTGCTTAAGTAACATTGATCTATGCCGTTTAGTATATACAGGTTGCTTGGATTTATTTTTCCTTTTATAATTGTTTTACCTATATCAAGATCACGTACCACACATTCTTTTGAACTAAAGACAACTTCAGTTCCTTGATCACACATTTGACTGACATTAACATGTTATGCCTTAATCCATCCACATACATGACATCATTAGCTTTCACCTTTTCTTTTAGAAACATAGACCCTTTTCCCTTAATTACCGCAGGAGTATCATTTCCAAATGTAACCTTCTTTTCCTTTTCTAGAGCATTATATGTAAGAAGTTTGTTTTTGTCACCTGTCATGTGTCTTGAGCATCCGCTATCAATGCACCATTGATTTTCTTCACCTTCTGCAAATAACGCCATCCCACAATTTTCAACCGGTATTTCTTTCTCTTTCCACACTTTAGAGTTTGAGGGAACATGCTCTTTTGGCTGGACCTTGCTCCTGCATTCAGATTCTTCATGACCAAGGTTATTGCAATAAGTACATTCAACTTCGTTTTGAAGAGGAGAGAAGTTGTTATAGGTGTTCTTCTTTGGTTCGAAATTCATCCTTATCTTTGTTGCTTCTCTTGTCATGATGGTTTTATATGCAACACATTGGATAGCTTTATGACCAAAATTGTGACATGAGAAACATTGTCCACTGAAGTAGAAATTTTTGTGATCATGAAATCTTCTATTAGAATTCACCTGTTGGTTGTAGCCATTTTGAAAGATCTCCCTGTTAGTGTTTCATGAATTGAGATAATCATGCTTTACCTGTAAAGATACTTTGTTCCCCTGCTGAGTGGCTGAATGTAGAGAACCAGCTGTGGCTGCTTTTAGAAAATTTGGTGCTGATGTCTGGGAGGATTCCCTAGTATATCCAAGACCTGTTTTTATAAGAGGAGACCGTTGTACCTTGATAATCTCATCCAAGGTTTCCGAACCTTTAGCAAATATATGATTGAGAGATTTCACTTTCTCATTATCTTTCCTTAGACTCACTACTTCACACTCCAATTCCTCAATGCGTTTTTTTTCTGCTTTAAGCTGATTTTCAAGAGTCTCTATGATTATGTTCTTTTCTTCGTGGCTTACCTTGAGTTGAGTGTTTTCTTCAAGAAGATTATTGTCTTCTAGAGAATCCACAAAAGTACCCTTTTCTTCTCTAAATTCTTGTTCAAATCCTTTCAAGATTGCCCATAGTTTTGCAGCAAGATTTTGCAGATACGCTTTTGTTGGTACCTTCCAGAATAACATATTATTTCCATTGAATAGAGGTGGCCTTATACACATTATCCCTTCATGACTTCCCATTGCGACGGATCTCCTTCAAGCGATCAAGCTTCTGTAGAAGGACCTGCTCTGATACCAATTGTTGGGAAAAATACTGAGAGGGGGGGGTGAATTAGTATTTAGGAATTACTCAAAACTTTTTACTTTTCCGTTCACTAAAACCCATACGCTACTTTGATGAATCCAACTAGCATATACACGTGGATATCCTTCATAAAACTCGCGTATGAACAGAGATCTAATTATGCCATTAATTCTTCACTCATATCATTCCATCATTCATTCATTAGATGTTCTATAAACAATAAACATGTGCAAGAAGAACGTAATAAAACCATCACACAAAGCATCACACATGAACACCAGGATTTTTAGGTGGAAACCCAAGCTTCCGGGAAAAACCACCGCCGTAGTTGCTCAGCCTTCCAATATTTTATTATAGAGAAAAACATCTTACAATGCTACAAGCGCCGGCTAGACTTCGACCAGAAGACGCGCAGAACCCACCCGCGCTCGCTACCAGCCTCTCCGGGAAGGGAGCTACGAACCCAACCCCTCGACTCATTTACCAGCCTCTCCCTGAAGGGAGCTATGACCTCCGATCTCGCTTACCAGCCTCTCTCTCCCCGGAAGGGAGCTACGACCCCCTGACCTCGTTTACCAGCCTCACCTGGAAGGGAGCTACGACCCCCTGACTGAAGGCTACAACCCTCAGTACCTCTAAGGACCACGTTTCATCAATTTTTACACTGGATCCAACAACTTCAATAGAACACAACTTGCAAACCACATTTCATCATATTTTCAGAATGAACCCTTTCCAAACTTTTAAGCATAAACATACATCACCAACAGATACTTATCAACACAGATCAGATAGCAGAAACACAGTAGAACAGATCAGATATTTCATACCCCTTGCTTCAGCAAACCCTAGTTTGCATACGCGCTTTCCCTTCACTGATGTCGCGTATATACGCGCTTCCGTCCACACAAACCAGCGTATACCTCAGTGTATATTTCATTGCGCATACGCGCTTTTACTTCAGCGGATCTGCATATATACGCGCTTCCTTCGCGGTGAAGTAGCGTATATATCTTCAATCATTACAGAGCAGCATACTTCATTAGATCAGATGTTCAATTCAGATTTACCCTTTTACTTCAGACAGATGTTCGCCTAGATGTTCGCCTCATCACAGATCTAGGCCTTCCATAAGTAGATCTAGCAGATACAAGTGCATTTCAGATCTAGATCCCCTTCTTTATCATTGGTGCATCATACCTTCGTAGTTTTCTTCAAGTGTAACCCTTTCCATGCAGATATACTTCACAGAGAAGTATTCATTCAAGCTTAGACATCTTTCTCTCACACTTCTGATTTGCACAATGAATTTCTTCTCTTTATATAGGCTTATCCTTTTTCAATACCATGGGCCCCTCTTTTTTTAATACCATGAGCCAAATCAATACCACGAGCCTTCAATACCACGGGCCCCTTTTCCAATACCATGAGCCAAAATAATACCATGGTCGTTACCCCTGTTTTGCTCTTTTTGAGCGCTTTTACCCATACGCGACTTGGAATGTTTATTCCCGCGTGAATACGCTACTTCCATTAGACATATCCACGTATGCCTAGAGACATACTCTTTTCATTATACTTTGAGCACATTCTGAATTCCTTTCTTCATTCCCTTCTGTTCTCACTGCAGATACATCAGATTTACTTCATCAAGAACATATTCTATCAAGCACAACTTCATCAAGTAAGTTTCCATCTTCTTCATCAAGTGGGTTGTCTTTCAAGACAACATTCAAGATCATATTGTCAACAAACATCATATCACATCAGATTTACATCATCTACCAAGTCCATCAATTCAAGAATAGTCAACTTCATCATGTGGTTTGAGCATCAAGGACAACACATGTCAACAACAATATGTCTTCATCTTCATTCAAAGGTTGCCATCAAGGACAACACTCTGCATCATATTTCCAACAAATATGCAAAAGATGCAATAATCGCCACCTGATGAAGTGACTACTGGCAAGCTGATGAAGTAATTACAAGATGGATGGTTCTAGATCTGAGATTTTGACGGGGGATACACCAGCTTGTGGCAGTCTGGCTTCCTCTGCCAAATTTTAAATATATGATGCTATTATCAAACAAGCTATTCAGGATTTTACAAAGTCTAAGGTAAATGCACATCGCCGACCCAGAAGACAACAACAACGGGGGGCTGGTTGTGGTGTTAGTCGACGCAAGAGGAACATTTTCAAGCATAAGATGGAATTTAAAGAAGTAAATTTGGACTATGATGATCTTTTCATAAGGGTGGCAAGCTTACAGCGGAGGGCTGTTATTGGGAGGTGGGTGTTCCCTGATAGAGAGGATTTCGACACTGCATCATGGATCAATTAGAAATGGAAATCCATTATAGGATACTCGCCCAAGGTTAGTAAGTTACTAAATGGTTGGTTCAGCATCCATTTCATGGACGAGAAGGATGTTTTTAAAATCACTGGACGGACATGGGTCCGCAGCAGAAGTTTCATGAAAATCATACCATGGTACATCGGTTTTAATCCGGTTCTTGAGGCTCCGAGAAGTAGGGTGGTCTGGGTTAAATTACCAGGCCTGCCATTGGAATTTTGGACCCTTAAGGCGCTGCGAGCGATTGGAGATTCAATTGGTTCCACCAAATACATTGACCCTAGTATCGTGGGGGAATATGATAAGAGGATTGCTTGGCTTCTTGTGGAGGTGGATTACATGGGTGGATTGCCAGGAGATATTGATCTAATCTAGAGCAATAGAAGGCATCGTCAACGAATCGACTTTTGGGGATTCCCTTTCAGTGTCTAATATGCCACAAGACTGGTCACCTCAGAGATCGCTTTCCTTTACGTTTGCGTATGGATAGAGTGGATAAGACAGTAAAGGCAGCGGGGAATGATCGGCGACATAAAACTGTTCCAGGACCGTCGGGTGGCCAGTGACCAAGTAATTCCGTTAACACCTCCTCTGAAGAAGAAGCATATAAAATGGCGGAGGGTCAATATGATTTTACGATCCCTGATTCGGTGGTCCCTTCTAATTTTTCTAGTCATCCATCTATTGCTAGGAATCTGTATAGAGTTCTTGAGCCCGAGTCAGAACACGTAACAAATGCTGCCCATCCTCCATTCATTAACCTACGCGATGACTCAGATGGTCCGGTACCATGTCCTTCTTTTGCTCCCACTGAACCTTCTTTTCTTGACAATAACCCTATCTCATTTTCTGAACAATCGAGCATGAAGAACCCTGATAAGAGGACAATGACCAAGACTGACTCTGTCGACAAACGATCTATGGTTCCCATCTACTCTGCTGGACTATTCTCTCCTACTAATGACCCGCCTATATATAAAATGTCCATGCATGTTGGGGGGGAGTCTTCGCGTATTAGCGTTCGTAGTTTGTTAGATGATAGTGATGAAAGTGGGAAAAATCTTGGTTCCCCACAAGGTACTCCTGACATATTCGGCCCTATTAATATTTTAGATTCACCGTGGAACTCCATCGGGAGTGATATTGATTTCCTTATGAGAAATTCCAACCTTGATCTCGCTGCACTAACTGTTTTTGACAAACCTATCTCCTCATCTACAAAACAATCCCCTACTCTATCGGATGCTATTAGGTCCATCAAAAAGAAGGCAAAAGCTGCATGTCGCCGGAAGAAAGATAAGCTAAAATCAATATCACTGTTTTCTGATGACAATACAGGTCTTTCAGATGTTCCCATCCACAGAAATGATGTTTCGAACAACATCACTAGGGCGCTTAGAGCAAGAAACCCTAGAACATCTTCTCCATGACTCACATTATCTCATTAAACTTGAGGGGGTTGGGTGATGCTCCCAAATTCCATTGCCTAAAGGATTTACTAGTATCTAAGAATCCGAAAATTTTTCTGGGACAGGAGACCATGTCTGAAAGAACAAAGACTATAAATTTGTTTTTAAAAATCAAGAAATATTGGCATGTGGCTGCGACAAAATCAAATGGCATATCTGGGGGTATGGTTGCAATGTGGGACCCAGACCAAGTATCTTTCAAAGCTTACAATTTCTACGGGGGTATATTGTTATCTGGACGCCTCAGAGGTATGCAAAGTATTTTTAATGTGATCAATATTTACGCTCCATATTCAAATAGAAAGGTTTTCTGGGGCAGAATGCAGCTGGCGAGTATTTTATCTCTCCCAAATCTTATCATAATGGGAGATTTCAACTCCACACTGAATGCTGATGAAATATGGGGCAGTAGCTCTCGCATGGATCCTCTGGCTGGGTATTTAAACGACATATTTCTATCACAAGGATTGGTGGACATAAGGCCACTTCCTCTTGCTCCAACATGGACCAACAGAAGATCGGCTGACAACTTTATCGGGAAAAGGCTTGACAGGGTGTTGGTTAATGATTCAATCATGGATATCTTGGGTGGTCCTAGATCTACTACATTGGCATCCGACATCTCGGACCATATGCCGATTACCTTTACATGGTCCAATGTTGGGATGGTTCCTGGGCGCCCTTTTAAGTTCAATAGAATATGGTTGGAGGATCCTGAATATACAAGCATTGTGGAGGGGATATGGAGGGCTGATTGCAATTTCCCGACTTCTGGGGTATGGGATTTCTTTCATCATAGACTGCAGAAAATAAAGGCTGTGTCCAGGACATGGGAGCGAAAGAAGAAGATGCAACTTAGAGTGGAATATCTGGATATACAGGTCCAGATGGAGAAGATTATTGATTCCTTTCTTACTACATATCCGGACGAGAAAACACTTCATAATCTCAAGAGCTTGGGGACAAGAAAAAGAGAAATCCTGCGGATTGAAGAGATCACATGGAGGTTAAAGAGCAGGGTTCAATGGCTGGCTGAGGGGGACCAGAATACGAAATATTTTCATAAGTGTGCAAATAAGAGGAAAAATAGAAATGCCATTTGGCGTATTAAAAGAGCGGATGGATATTTTGCTCATACATGCCACGATATACAGAATGAGGCACTAGCATATTCCGCAACATTCTACACTAGACAGAACGGGATATGCAAGGAAAACCAGGTATGGCTACTGGAACATGTCTTTCGTTTATTCGATGCTGATGCAATCTCTTTGTTAGATAATGTTGTCACAGGGAATGAAGTATTAATGGTCCTAAAAACATTCTCGAAGGATAAATTTCTAGGGCCGGATGGGTGGCCTGCGAAATTTTTTATCCATTTTTTTGACCTGATGGGTGAGGAATTGACAAGGGTTGTCGAACATATCCGGATCCGGGGATTCATGCCGGCCAATCTCAACTCTACGTTCATTGCTCTAATTCCAAAGAAGGATGACCCCCAATCTTTTGCAGATTTCAGGTGGATCGCCCTATGTAATGTACTATACAATATTACATCCAAAATCATAGCAGAGCGGTTAAAAGATACATTGTCAACTTTTATCTCAAAGGAGCAATATGGTTTCCTAAAAGGCCGATCTATTCATGATGCCAAGACAATTGCACAAGAAGTCTTACGTTCCATGCACACGGAAAAAAGGGAGGCCATCATGATGAAGGTGGATATTCACAAAGCCTATGACTCTGTTGATTGGGCTTACATTAGGCTGATGCTCATGAAGATTGGGCTCCCAATCAGAATTATAAGGTGGATTATGTCTTGTATAACCACTGTCAGTTATGCAGTTATCATCAATGGAGTTCCTACACCTTTCTTCGCAGCTGGTCGTGGACTTAGACAAGGTTGTGCGCTGTCTCCACTAATCTTCATTTTAATTATGGATGGTGTTGGCAATATGATGCAGAGTGTTGTCCTTGATGGCAACCCACTGAATGAAGATGAAAACATGAGATTGTTGACTTGTGTTGTCCTTGATGGCAATCCACCTGATGAAGTTATTCTTGACTTGATGAACTTAGTAAATGATGTAAATCTGATGTGATATGATGTGTGTTGACAATATGATGCCGGAAAATCTAATTCTGATAGAGTGTTGTCCTTGAATGGAAACCCACTCCGATGGAGTTGTGCTTGATAGAATATGTCTTGTCAACCCGTTTAAAGATGTAAATCTAATGTATCTACAAGAGAGTACAGAAGGTTGAAGAAAGGAATTCAATATGTGCTAGATCCATGATGAAAAAAGAGTATGTTTCAAGGAATACACGGATTTGTCTAGGAGAATACGTTGCATGCACGTGCTAAGTACATGCCAAGTCGCGTATGGGAAAAAGCGTCAAAAAGTGCAAAACCAGGGGTAACCACCATGGTATTGACCCATTGTATTGGGTAATGATTCGTCTAAATGACCCCATCCAGGAATACCATCGGAAGTAATGTTGTTTTGGCTCATGGTATTGAAAAGGGGGCTCATGGTATTGGAAAAGGGTAAACCTATATAAGGAGAAGAAATTCATTGTGAAAATCATGAGTGTGGGTGCAAGATGTCTGAGCTTGAATGAATACTTCTCTCTGAAGTATATCTGAATGGAAAGGGTTACAGTTGAATGATAGATCTGATTGCATGATGCACCAATGATGAATAAGGGTATCTAGATCTGAAATGTACTTGTATTTGCTAGATCTGTTTAGGGGATGATTAGATCTGAGAAGAGTCGAACATCTGTCTAAAGTAAAGGGTAAAATCTAAGTAATGTATCTGTTCTGAAAAATTGCAATGACCTAAATTTCTGAAGAACCATACGCTAGTTCGCTGCAGAAGAAGCACGTATATATGCGGCTTTTCTAAAGAGAAATCGCGTATGCGCAGTGAAATTAGCTCTGTAATTTGTACAGAAGTATACGTGGGTTGATGTGATTGGAAGCATGTATATACGTGGTATCAGTGAAAGGAAAGCGCGTATGCAAACTAGGGTTTGCTGAAGCAAGGGGTATGAAATGTCTGATCTGTTCTGCTGTGTTACTGCTATCTGTGAATGATGTATTCTACAGTTCTGGGTTGTCTGAATTGATAAGTTTCAGTTTGATGTATGATTGAGCTTAAATGTATGGAGTGGGTCTAGTGTGAAAATTGATGAAACGTGGTCCATAGAGGTGCTAAGGGTTGTAGCCTTCAGTCAGGGGGTTGTAGCTCCCTTCCAAGAGAGGCTGGTAAACGAGATCAGGGGGTCGTAGCTCCCTTCCAGGAGAGGCTGGTAAACGAGTCAGGGGGTTGGAGCTCCCTTCCAGGAGAGGCTGGTAAACGAGCACAGGTGGGTGCCTGCGTGATGGTAGGAGTCTGCACCAGCACATATGTTGTAAGATGTTTTCTCTATAATAAAATATTGAAGGCTGAGCAACGGTAGCGGTGGTTTTCTCCCGACTTGGGTTTCCACCTAAAAATCCTGGTGTTCATGTGTGATGCTTTGTGTGATGGTTTATTCTATTCTTACTACACATGTTTACTGTTTATTAAACATCTGATGAATGAATGATGGAATGATATAAGTGAAGAATTAATGACATAATTAGATCTCTGTGTATACGCGAGTTTCATAAAGGGTATCCGTGTATATACATGAGTCTGTATCAGGAAAGTAGCGTATGGGTTTTAGAAGCAAGAAAAATTAAAAGTTTTGAATATGTATTAAATACTGATTCACCCCCCCTCTCAGTATTTTTCCCAACAATTGGTATCAGAGGAGGTCCTTCTGCAGAATCTTGATCGCTTGAAGGAGATCCGTCGCAATGGGAAGTCAAGAAGGAGTAATGTCTATAAAGCCACCTCTATTCAATGGAAGCAATCTGATATTCTGGAAGGTACGAACAAAAGATTATCTGCAAATTCTTGGTGCAGATGTATGGGCAATCGTGGAAGAAGGCTATCAATATCCGACAAGTATTCCTACTGATGCAGCTGAAAGGAAGAAGTATGAAATCAATGCCAAAGCAGTGAATGTCTTATTAGGAAGCATGTATGAATCAGAATTTGCTAAAGTGATGCAGCTACATTCAGCAAAAGAAATATGGGACAAAATCATTCTGAGCTATGAAGGAGATACAAAGGTAAAAAGTGCAAAACTCCAAACTCCTAGAATCGAATATGAAAATTTGAAGATGCATAGTGATGAAAGTATTGCCAGTTTCTTTCTTCGTCTAGATGATATTGTAAATCGGATGAGAAATTTGGGTGAAACCATAACCGATACTACTCTGGTGGAAAAAGTCTTAAGATCCTTGACTTCAAAATTTTACTCTAAAGTTTCAGCTATTGAAGAAAGGCAAGATCTGCAAACTCTTACTATTGTTCAATTACATGGTATTCTGACTGCTTTTGAAATGAGACAAGGAGGTCCTTCTCAAATCAAAGAAGTTGTTTTCAAGGCGTCTGCAAAAGGAAAAGAAAAGGAAGTTGTCAAAGAATCCAGCTATATATCTGAAGAAGAAGAAGAAGCAAATTTTGTGAGAAGACTTCAACTAGGTACCGGAAAGTTCAAAGGTAAGCTTCGTTTCAAATGTTTTAATTGTGGAAGAGTTGGTCATTATGCTGCAAAGTGCCTTATAAAGAAACATCGGCTAAAGGAAAAGAAGTAGCAAGAAGGAATAAGAATCAATCTAGCACAAGAAAAAGTTATTATACTAATGAAGACAGTAATGGGTCATCTGATAGTGAGGAAGAATGTGAAGAAGATTTTAGACTTCTCATGGAATTTGAACAAAGAGAAGAAAAGGATACTTTTGTGGATGCTCTAGAGGACAATGATTTTCTTGAAGAAAACAATCAACTCAAAGTAAGCCTAGAAGAAAAGAACATAATCATAGAGACTCTTGAAAATCAGCTTGAAGCAAAGGAAAAATGCATTGAGGAATTGGAGTGTGAATTAGTAAGTCTAAGAAAAGATAATGAGAAAGTGAAGACTCTCAATCTTAGATTTGCTAAAGGTTCAGAAACATTAGATGAGATTATCAAGATACAATGATCTCCTCTTATAAAAACAGGTCTTGGATATACTGGGGAATCTTCCCAGACTTCAGCACCAAATTATCTGAAAGCAGCCACAACTAGTTCACTACATTCAGCCACTCAGCAAGGGAACAAAGGATCTTTACAGGTAAAGCATGATCATCTGAATTCAAGGAACACTAACAGGGAGATATTTCAAAGAAGCTACAACCAACAGGTAAATTCAAATAGAATATTTAATGATCGCTGAAATTTCTACTTCAATGGAAAATGTTTCTCATGTCACAATTTTGGTCATAAAGCTATTCAATGTGTTGCATATAAAACCATCATGACAAGAGAAGCAAGAAAGAAAAAGATGAATATTGAACCAAAGAATAACACCTATAACAACTTTTCTCCTCTTCAAAATGAAGTTTAATGTACTTATTGCAATAAATTTGGTCATGAAGAATCTGAATGCAGGAGCAAGGTCCAGCCAAAAGAACATGTTCCCTCAAGCTCTAAAGTGTGGAAAAAGAAAGAAATACCGATTGAAAATTGAGAGATAGCGTTATTTGCAGAAGGTGAAGAAAATCAATGGTACATTGATAGTGGGTGCTCAAGACACATGACAGGTGACAAAAGCAAACTTCTTACATATAATGCTCTAGAAAAGGAAAAGAAAGTTACATTTGGAAATGATACTCCTGCTGTAATTAAAGGAAAAGGGTCAGTGTTTCTAAAAGAAAAGGTGAAGGCTAATGATGTCATGTATGTGGATGGATTAAGGCATAACCTGTTAAGTGTAAGTCAAGTGTGTGATCAAGGAACAAAAGTGGTCTTTAGTTCAAAAGAATGTGTGGTTCGTGATCTTGATACAGGTAAAATCATTATAAAAGGAAAAAGAAATCCAAGCAACCTGTATGTACTGAACGGCATAGATCAATGTTACTTGAGAAAGTCTTCAGAAAATTGGCTATGGCATAGAAGGCTGGGGCATCTAAGCTTTTCTCAAATCAACAAAGCCAGCAGACTTCAAGTTGTTCGTGATCTTCCCAATGTTAATCTACCAGAAAGTATCATATGCAAATCTTGTCAATTCGGTAAGCAGACCAGAGTACGATTTAATGCCAAAGAAGGATCATCAAGTAAGCCTCTTGAACTCATTCATACTAACATATGTGGTCCTATGAGGAAAAAGTCACCACATGGGGAAGAATACTACATCTTATTTATTGATGATTACTCTAGAATGTGTTGGATCAGGTTCATTATACACAAAGATGAAGCATTTGAAAAATTTCAGAGCTTCAAAGCATTGGTAGAAAATGAATTAGATCTAAAAATCAAGTGTCTTAGATCTAATCGAGGAGGAGAATATACATCAAATGAATTCTTTGAATTTTGTAAACAACATGGCATAAAAAGACAGTTCTCTGTAGCAGGCACTCCACAACAAAATGGCATAGCAGAAAGAATGAATAGAAAAATTCAACAAATGACTAGAGCTATGCTTGATGATTCTGGAACTCCTGACATGTTCTGGAGTGAAGCAGCACATATAGCAGCTAACATTCTCAACAAGGCTCATGTTCGGGTAAATAGTGACAAAACTCCATATGAACTCTGGTATGGTAATTCTCCCTCTGTGAAGCATTTTAGAGTTTTTGGAAGCAAATGCTTTTTCAAAAATAATGATGAAAAGCTTGGCAAGTTTGAACCTAGATCAGATGAAGGGATATTTCTTGGTTACTCATCTACAAGCAAAGCATACAAATGTTACAATAAAAGGCTTTGAAATATTGTTGAGTGTATTAATGTTGTTATTGATGAGTCTCCTGCAGCTCCTAAAGAAGAAAAACAAACAACAAAAGAAGATGATAGTGACTTATGTCCTTCTACATCAAATAGAAATGATATAGACAGTGGATCAAATGAAGAACCTGAAAATGATCTATCTGATAAAGCTCCATCCAGATATGTTCAAAAGAATCATCTTGAATCTCAAATTTTGGGAGACAAGGAATCAGGTGTACGAACAAGGAGAACTCTTGTGGGATCTTCTAGTCATCTGGAATTTCTATCCACAATTGAACCACACAATGTCAATCAAGCTAGCAAAGATGAATGTTGGAAGCAAGCCATGAATGAAGATCTTGATCAAATTGAAAAAAATGACACTTGGGAATTGGTACCAAGACCACATGATAAAAATGTCATTGGAACTAAATGGATTTTCAAGAACAAGTTAAATGAGAATGGGGATGTTGTAATAAACAAAGCTAGACTGGTTTGCAAAGGGTATACTCAACAATAAGGTATAGACTTTGAAGAAACGTTTGCTCCTGTAGCTAGACTTGAAGCCATAAGGATGTTTCTTGCTTTTTCAAGTTATCAACAAATCAAAGTTTATCAAATGGATGTTAAATCTGCTTTTCTTAATGGAGATCTAGAAGAAGAAGTATATATAGAACAACCGGAAGGATTCATTTTGGGAAATGATGAAAATCTTGTTTGTAGACTTAAAAAGGCTCTATATGGTCTCAAACAAGCTCCAAGAGCATGGTATTATCGTCTTGACAAATATCTTCATCAACAAGGATTTTCAAAGGGGTCTGCTGATAGCAACTTATACACAAAAGTTGAAAATGATAAGCTATTGATTGTGGTTGTATATGTTGATGATATCATATTTGGGAGTAATGAAGAATCTTTGAGTCAAAAATTTGCTTCTGTCATGCAGCAAGAATTTGAAATGTCCTTACTTGGAGAACTAACATTCTTTCTTGGCTTACAAGTGCATCAAACTGCAGATGGTATATTCCTTTCACAAGAAAAATATCTTAAGCAAATTCTGAAGAAGTATGGCATGGAAGAATGCAAACCTGTAAGTACACCAATGATAACCGGGTGCAATCTTAGTTCTCATGATGATTCTCCCACAGTGAATCAACCAGAATATAGATCAATGATAGGAAGTCTACTTTATCTCACTGGAACTAGACCAGACATTATGCATGCAGTTGGGATTGTTGGACGATTCCAAGCTAATCCAAAAGAGTCTCACCTTCAGGCTGTCAAAAGAATATTCAAATATATTCAAGGAACTCAAGACTTTGGTCTGTGGTATCCAAAGAATGCTGATCTTACTCTTCATGCTTACACTGATGCAGATTGGGCTGGAAGTGTTGATGATCGGAAAAGCACTAGTGGTGGTGCATTCTATATGGGACCCCGGTTAGTATCTTGGCTCAGCAAGAAGCAAAATTCTATTGCATTATCTACACTAGAAGCATAATATGTGGCTGCCGCATCTTGTTGCACTCAACTCATTTGGATGATGCAAACCTTACAATATTTTCAAATCAAATGTGCTTCTCCTATCTCCATTATGTGTGATAATACAAGTGCCATCAGTATCTCAAAGAATCTTGTTATGCATTCGAAGACCAAGCACATTCCCATCAAGTATCACTTCTTACGTGAACAAGTGCTTGAGCAAAAGGTGAAGTTGGAGTATGTTCCCTCCAAAGAACAAGTTGCTGATATCTTTACCAAACCTCTGCCCAGGGAAGCGTTCGAGTATCTAAGACAGAAGCTGGGAGTGTTCTCTGCTAGTCAAAAGAACAAATCTACATAAATTCAGAAGATTAAATAGGATACGCGATTTTCCTGATGTACAGTCGCGTATATACGCGAGTATATGAACAGAAAGTCGCGTATGGATAGTTGCTGACTATTTTTGGTTGGTGTCAGCATTCTGCAATACTGTTTGGCTTTTCTGGTTATGTTTCTGCCTGAAAAATCATCTAATATGAAGAAGACAGGTACAGGAGGTATAAGTTCAGGGGGAGTTGAAGAAATGCAAAATTTTCTATGCTTCACTTTCCATACGCGGGTTAGATGAACAAAAGTCGCATATACACGCCAATTCCAGTAGACACAGTCGCGTATGCATTAATGATAAGAGAATTGGGATGACAGCTGAAGATCAGGAACAGAGGTTCAGGGAGAGCATCAATCTGACTACTAATGATTAGATAAGGACAGATCATACAGAGATTGTAGTCGGTGACTTGCTGTTGAAGGTGTTCAGGCGACATAAACTAAGGGGGAGCCTTGGTCATATGGAAAGGATGCTTGGGTGCACAGTTTCAGGGGGAGCATTGGCCTTGCTGAGTATAATGCATTGTTGGCATTATGTTGATTCTGAAAAATGATCTCTTTCTTGAGGACTTTCTGGTGTTGGTCATAAATGGTCATATGTGTAATTTGATGAAGAGGTCTTGTTGAGACCCATGATGTAAAATTGTAATATTCATTCATGTAAGGACTTGTCAAATTTTGTAAACCCACTTGGTTGGGTAGCTGAGTTGAAATGTGTAAACCCACTTGGTTGGGTACTTGAGTCTCATATGTAAATCCACTTGGTTGGATATTTGATGTAAGTATGAGTCTTTGGTGATAGGAAGTTCATAGAGTCATGTACTTCATTGAAAAATATGTTTGAAGATTTAGCATGAACTCAGGGGGAGCTTGGTCACTTCAGTATACATCAGATCTACAGAACGCTTCTTCTACATAAGGAGAATAGGGGGAGAGAGTGTTGGTTTTGATCCGCCCTTTGCCCTTGATGTCAAAGGGGGAGAGTGACATGGTGTTTAAATGAAGAGAAAGAATGGTGTCAAAAATGGGGAGAGTGACATGGTGTCATTGTATTCTTAATGTACCTATCTCTTGTGATAACCAAACACCATCGTGGTTGCCATCAAGTCCAAAGGGGGAGATTGTTGGCAATATGATGCAGAGTGTTGTCCTTGATGGCAATCCACCTGATGAAGTTATTCTTGACTTGATGAACTTGGTAAATGATGTAAATCTAATGTGATATGATGTGTGTTGACAATATTATGCTGAGTACCCACTTGATAGAGTGTTGTCCTTGAATGGCAACCCACCTGATGGAGTTGTGCTTGATAGAATATGTCTTGTTGAACCTGTTTAAAGATGTAAATCTGTTGTATCTACAGAGAGTACAGAAGGTAATGAAGAAAGGAATTCAATATGTGCTAGATCCATGATGAAAAGAGTATGTTTCAAGGAATATGCGGATTTGTCTAGGAGAAGTCGCGTATGCACGCGGTTAAGTACGTGCCAAGTCGCGTATGGGAAAAAGCTCTCAAAAAGTGCAAAACCAGGGGTAACCACCATGGTATTGACCCATTGTATTGGGTAATGATTCGTCTAAATGACCCCGTCCAGGAACACCATTGGATGCAATGTGGTTTTGGCTCATGGTATTGAAAAAGGGTAAACCTATATAAAGAGAAGAAATTCATTGTGCAAATTATGAGTGTGGGTGCAAGATGTCTGAGCTTGAATGAATACTTCTCTCTGAAGTATATCTAAATGGAAAGGGTTACAGTTGAATGATAGATCTGATTGCATGATGCACCAATGATGAAGAAGGGTATCTAGATCTGAAATGTACTTGTATTTGCTAGATCTTTTTAGGGGATGATTAGATCTGAGAAGAGGCGAACATCTGTCTGAAGTAAAGGGTAAAATCTAAGTAATGTATCTGTTCTGAAGAATTGCAATGACCTAAATTTCTGAAGAACCATACACTAGTTCGCCACAGAAGAAGCGCGTATATACGTGGCTTTGTTGAAGAGAAAGCGTGTATGCGCAGTGAAATCAACTCTGTAATTTGTACAGAAGTATACGCGGGTTGATGTGATTGGAAGCGCGTATATATGTGGTATCAGTGAAAGGAAAGCGCATATGCAAACTAGGGTTTGCTGAAGCAAGGGGTATGAAATTTCTGATCTGTTCTGCTGTGTTACTGCTATCTGTGAATGATGTATTCTACAGTTCTGGGTTGTCTGAATTGATAAGTTTCAGTTTGATGTATGATTGAGCTTAAATGTATGGAGTGGGTCCAGTGTGAAAATTTATGAAACGTGGTCCATAGAGGTGCTGAGGGTTGTAGCCTTTAGTCAGGGGGTTGTATCTCCCTTCTAGGAGAGGCTGGTAAATGAGATCAGGGGGTTGTATCTCCCTTCCAGGAGAGGCTGGTAAACGAGTCAGGGGTTTGGAGCTCCCTTCCAAGAGAGGCTGGTAAACGAGCGCAGGTGGGTGCCTGCGTGCTGGTAGGAGTCTGCACCAGCACATATGTTGTAAGATGTTTTCTCTATAATAAAATATTGAAGGATGAGCAACGGCAGTGGTGGTTTTCTCCCGACTTGGGTTTCCACCTAAAAATCCTGGTGTTCATGTGTGATGCTTTGTGTGATGGTTTATTCTGTTCTTACTGCACATGTTTATTGTTTATTAAACATCTGATGAATGAATGATGGAATGATATAAGTGAAGAATTAATGATATAATTAGATCTTTGTGTATACGCGAGTTTCATAAAGGGTATCCACATATATACGCGAGTCTGTATTAGGAAAGTAGCGTATGGGTTTTAGAAGCAAGAAAAAGTAAAAGTTTTGAATATGCAGTAAATACTGATTCACCCCCCCTCTCAGTATTTTTCCCAACATATGGGTTCAGTGGTCTTCTACATATGGCGGTACAACGGGGATTTACAAAGGGTTTTTCTTTCTCCAATGTGGTCTCATGCACACACTCTTTATTTTTCGATGATCTGTTATTATTTGGCTATCTCCATCGGAACCATTGGTTCTACGTTCATCTTATTTTTATACGTTTTGAATCAGCTACTGGGCTGGCCATCAACAAGAAAAAATCGTTCATCATATATGAATATGGAGACCTAAGGGAGATCACTTTCATCGCAGATTTTATGGGCGTTGAGTTAAGAGAAGCTTTTGTTGGTTTTACATATCTGGGTTTTAATATCAAACCATGTGGTTACAAGATTCGAGATTGGATGTGGTTGATTGACAAATTTAGAAGGAGGATTTTCAGATGGACACACAGATGGTTGTCTATGGGGGGTAGGCTTATCATGATTCAAGTATTACTCTCTCAGATGATGGTATATTGGGGACATCTATACTATTTTCCAGATGGTGTTATTAATATGATAAATTGCATTATAACTAAGTTTCTATGGGGCGGTGCACAACTGTCTCACAAAATACATCTATGCAAACTTCAGAGTCTTTGCAGGCCAAAGGAACATGACAGATGGGGCATCCTCGACACGAGGAACTTCAATAAGGCGCTGCTCATTAAGTCATTTTGGAGGGCTATTCGAGGAAATGGCATTTGGAACGATGTCATCAGGTGTAAATACATTGAGGGTGACATTTTACAGCAAATCCTTAATCTGCAACTTTCACAACCTCGTTTTATCTCTGTCATTTGGTGCAGCTTTAAGAAGGTGTTGATTCATATGGCGGGTAGGCTGGCTTGGCTTTTCTAGGACAGCGGACGTATTCCAATGTCTTTTAACAAGTTAATTGGCTTTCCCCCACTTGCAGGTCCTTCTCTACAGCTCATTCACAGGTTAACTCACAGGGGTATTATATATCTAGCACAGTCAATCCAAGAATGGTCCTATGGGGCTCCTACATTTAAATATGCTAGTCAACTGGAGCTAAGGTAGCCGGAGGATGCTGAATGGGAGGTCCTCAGAGATAATTTTCGGGCTGCGGGTTTCTGTTGGGACTACGGGGGTGACTCATTAGTGTGGGATGGTCCTACGATTGACGGTATCCCTGTTGTTAAAGATATATATAGAGGACTAAATATGGAATCTTATCAGGGACAGATTACAAGGTCCTTCTATGCATTCTGGCGACGGAAAATCCCCACAAATATAGTGCTCTTTGGCTGGCTGGTATGGAAAGACAAGGTCCTCACTGGCAATAATTTGATTAAAAGGGGTTATTCTGGTCCATACAGATGTCATATATGTTGCGCGGATTATGAGTCTACCAATCACTTGTTCTTTAGATGTCCAATAATTGTCAAATTGTGGCTCCTCTTCTTTGACCATTTCATGGGCCCAACTTGGTTTCCAAATGATTTCATATCAGCCGCTACGGAATGGGACAAGCTAAAAGGAAAATTCAGAACACTGCCTTTTTTCCTCATATGGGAGGTTTGGCTGGGAAGGAATAAATTGATCTTTGAAAATGTTCCCTTTCAGATTCCTTATATTTTTTCTGCAATCTTAAAATGGATGGAGGACCGACCTATAACGATTATGCCTATCATGGATTGCTCCATCTGCAACAGGCCACATGAGGTGGCAATCCCAGCTATTTATTTTGATGGTGCTTGCATGGAAGGTGTTATGGGGTGTGGGGCATGGATCAAGTTATCAAAAAGGGAAAGGATTCATATTCACTGGAATGGAGGACAAGGAACCAACAATAAAGCAGAGGTTATAGCTCTATGGGGTGGTCTTCGTTTTGTAGTCTATTTACAGCTTAAGGATATTCATGTATATGGGGACTCAAAGACTGTTATAGGGTGGATCACAAAATCTGCGGCTATGATTCCTCCGGAACTACAAGGATGGGTACATAGAACTCGACGTTTATGGACTATTCTCAACAGGCCTTCCATCTGTCACATATATCAGGAAAACAATACTAGGGCAGATGGTCTTTCCAAAAAAGGCTTAAATTCTGAATTTGGTATCATGCAGGTTAAACTGTTTAGAGATGGTCTTCCTTTTTGGCACACTGATATTGCGATACCATAGAGCGGATTTACAAGCAGTTTTATAGTGCTTTTTGTTATGTATTTTTTCTGGCAATGGGGTATTCCTTACAGGATGTGCCGGTGTTAATATATACAAATGAATCTTAATCAATCCATCACACGAGCCAGTATATATATCTACAAGCGAGCTTGTATCAACTCAACAAGCGAGCCGGATTTATATCTCATCAGCATGTGAGCCAGAGTCAATTTATAACAACATACCTATCTATATTCTTCATGCGTGCCGGTATTAATATGTTAGCATCAAGCGAGCGTGCTTAAAATTTGCAAGCGAGCCGGTCTGAATGACACAGGAGAGCCTGCCCTTTTTATTCATGTTTTTTCCGATCAATGGGCATTATCTTTTGTATAATATCCCACATATATGCCTTTTGCATCAATCTACCATTTCTGCCTGTTGTATATTAATCATATTCACATAATATTTTGACAGGCCAGAGATGGGACGAAATAGTACTTCTTCTTGCAGCTGGGATCTCCTAAATTGCAAATCTGAATACTCTTCCTCAGCTAATATTTTTGTCATATCATCTATTCTGTTTATATCAATTGTCATCGCTGTTGAATCAGAATCCAATTTGTCTCTCATGCTCGCATCTTTTGCTGAGCGTATTTGTACGGGATACATCTAGTCCTCATATGTGGAGGCCTACTTTTTATTTGTTGCTCTTACATTGATGGAGCACTATCTTTTGGCCTGTATTGGTTGTTTTTTCTCGTTGTTGGTTAAACAGCTTGAGAAATTTTCGACTATGTACTGCTTATATCATAATATAAACAACGTTTTTTTCCTCTGAAAAAAAAAATATATATTTTATGAATTTTATATATTTTTTCAATTTTTTTTTATAATATTTTATTTAATATTTTATATATATATATATATATATATTCAAATTTTTTTCTTTTTATGATTTTTTCTTTCTCTTTTATGGCCAAGGGCCTATTGGTGAAGATGGAGAAACTCCAATTTGTGGCAGAGAAACACTTCAATGGAAACAATGTTGACGAATTTGATGGACAAGGACCTGGATCATAGAGCGTAGCTCACTGGAGCGGTGAGCGACCAAAGGATCGAACTACTGTGATACCAAATGGAATGAAAAAAATTCGTACCTCAAAATACCATTAGAGAAATTTTGAGGTCTAAAATGGGTTTGTTAAGAAAAATGTACAACAAAAATAAAATTTATAAGAACCAATAGGATTCAATATGATGATGCCAACCATGGGGGATGATTCACCATTTTTGGGGTAAAAAAGTAAAAATATTAAAAAATAATAAAATAATAAAATAATAAAACTACTTTTTCAAGTTGTATTTTCAACTTATCTCCCTAAGGTTTTATTCAAATTTCGAGTGGGAGTACTTGTTGGATGCAAAATTCAATTCATCATCCAAGGAGTACCCGTATTCCATACTTTTGATGAACCCTCCTACATGAAAAAATAGAAATACATAAAAAAACATGATTTCAATCACGTTTTTTCATGTAGGAGGGTTCATCGAAAGTATGAAACATGGGTACTCCTTGTATGAGGAATCAAATTATGCATCCAACGAGTGTTCCCGCTTGAAATTTGAGTAAACCCATAGGGATATAAGTTGAAAATACGTGTTGAAAAAGTAGCTTTTTATTTTTTCCCTCTAAAATTTGATGATTTAATGTAATCTTATTTTATTATTTCCACTATTATTTTATAATTTATTTAGGAGGCCCATTTTAGACCTCAAAATTCTCCTAATGCATGGAATATAAAAAATATATATTGAGGATACAAGTGTATATATATGTGTGTGTGTGTGTGTGTGTGTGAATAATAATGATGATGATACAATTGAAATTGAGGGGCATGCTTATATACTAGGCAAGTGCCTCTTCATTGATAGTCACGTCCCATTTAGACATGCCTCTTCAAACTAATCACTAATTAACTAATCATTATTTATTGTTTATATTATTTATATAATTTTATTCATAACATTGTGACCCTTACTAAAGCATTTCTGTCATATTTCCAGTTACCCTCCACTATGATACTGGTATCGAATTGTTGACTACATTCCGTCAGACTTCTGCCACCGACCTTTCTGACCATGTACAAGAATGAAGTAGAAGAGGGAGCATGTGTAGAGCTCCTACATTTTATGACCATGTCTATATGGATTGGTTTCTTAGAATTCTCTTAGCTCCCATAAGTAAAGATGTCGCATCTCATTTTCCTCAGACTGAGGAAGAAGCTCTCCAAGTTGCTTTAAAATATGACTTGACTTATGCCCAGTTAGGTTATGTTTATACCATTTTAGTAGATCTTCCTAGACTTGGTGGTGCCACTGCACCGGGAATCTCTCCCTCAAGGGGGGATTAGTTCCTCCAACACCTATCCCCTTCCAAGCAACTTGTATCCCAGTCAAAGCATGTCTTATGCATTTTTCCAACCACATCAAGCGATGCTAGGGCTAGTTGTTTCTCAACCTATTTACCATAATGTTGTCCTAGCTCAGTTTTATCCTTATGCACAACCAAACGCTCTATCCCTTTCGACACTAATGCCCCCACCCACCATGCCTTATCAACCTCTGCCATAGAATCCACCTCCTTTTCAAGGTAAAGTGTATGCTAAATAGAGCATGAATAATCCCCCCAATTCCAAGAAAATGAATAAGGAGAAAGGAAGCCATAACCAACAAATGCAGGGTAACCAAGGTCTCCAAGGTGCTCAACTGAATGCAACCCAGGGGAACCAGCCTAATATCACAACACAAAAATAGGGCGATCAACCCAAGAAGAACAAGGCTATTTGTACGAACAAGTCATGTGCATGTTGTGGTGTAAATGGCCATTACACACATGATTGTCCCCTTTTACCCCAGATGTGTCAAATGTGGGAAGCCCAAGCAACGTCTCGAGGACAGCAACCCACGGCATCACTTCCTCCAAACACTGCTCCATCTCAATGAATTGTGTTCACTAATCCTTTCCCTTAGAAAGGATACATTGTTGCCCAACCACCACAAGGTCAGGCTGCTCCTTAAACGTAGTAGTTTGGTAATCCTGATTACCAGAGTCTCATGATGAACTCTGATGAGGTCAATACCGCTGATGTTAACCTTCAGATCTAATAGTCCCAATATGAAAATCAACCCACTATGTCTTTAATCTAGTCCCAAACCAAAGTACCCACAGTGTCCATTCTGACACCAAATGGTCCCTTATAGATCCCTTGACCTAAGGAAGAGGTCATTCCCAAGATTCCCAAAGGGCCATTACGCCAAAATTCTACTTCTGCCAAAGACTCACACACTTACATCATAGTAGATGACTTGGCACAGTCTCTTTCCACCATGTCAACACTGGAAGTTCTCGAGACGTGTCAATCCCAACAAAAATCTCTACTATCCTCTCTGGGTGTTGTGGATCCTTCAGATGATTTTTTGATCATATTTGATGTTTACAAGTTAGAACATCCCCCTTTACCCTCATCTGTCAATTTCCAAATACTAGCAAAGATCCACAATGCCACTTTCTAGAAATGTATCATTGACGAGGGAAAATCCACCTCTATGATGTCCACCTATGTTTCGAAGCAACTGGGGTCCCTAGATATATCCCCATCCACCATCACTTTGTGTGCTTGGGACGTTCACCCTTCACATCCTCTTGCATATTTCGCAATTGTCCTGTCACACTTGCAGGAAATATTGTTTATATTGACATAGAAGTCATTGATGCCCCTTTGGATTACAATATCCTCTTAGGTCATAGCTACACGTATGCAATGTCAGCTGTCGCAACTGCAGTTCACCGTAAGATGTGATTCCCCCATAATAGAAAGGTCATCACCATCGATCAACGGACATATTACGAATTGAAGTCTCAGACCTCACTTAATTCCATCATATATTTGGTGGCTGATAAATATTCAGTAGAACCTCTCAACAGTGTCTCACCTAGGGTCCATAAAGATTCCACATTACTTGGTGCATTCTCTGGTCTGCCCCCCCCTCTTATCACTGAGCCCATCTCATCGAGTGTTTGCATGTTTAAAGCATCACGGGCTAACCAAAAGAGGCTCGATACGCCCAATCAGTAGCTTGCACCTTCAGAACCTATTGTTATCCACTTGGCACAACCATAAGGATCATCTCCTCAAGGACATTCTCCTTCTACAGGTGTCTCTCCACATATTTTTAAGCCAGGAATAGTTCGCCCAAGACTTAACCATCTAGGAGCCATTCCATCAGGCTATTATCCTTCAGGTCAAATACCATTTCTTAGCTCCCCCATCTGGAGTATTTTCTATGCCTGTTATGGATACATGGATTTTATCCAATTTGACTCTTGGTATCCCAGTCTGGTACATTAATCCCCCAACAAACACTCCACCTGATGAACTTAAACCATATAACACTTTGACCCTAGTTCAACCGATCACGATGACCCCTCCCTTTACTTCAGTTCCACAAAAACGTCAATAGGAACCCACTCATGTTGTGAAAGCATCTGGTGAGGAGGGAAAAGCCAGAAAGAAGGAACCCAAGGACAAAAAACCCAAGGTCTCATCCTCCCATGTAGAATCTTCAGTGGGTAAGTTCTTCCACTTGATGAGATACTCTGAAATTGATCGATTTCATAGCTGTCGAGTTCTTGTTTCCGTGACCGCTTCAGGTTCCAATATGATTTTTCCTTCCTCATCAAGTTCTGGAAATATTGTTTGAACTGGAATATTTTCACCTATAACCTTCTTTAAGCATGAAACATGGAAAACTGGATGCACTTGTGAAGAAGAAGGAAGCTCCAATTTGTATGCCTATTACAGGTCAAATAACCTCCTCATCAGCTCAGAGGAGAAGATAAGTATGGAAGGAATAAAGAGGCCTAAACTAAACCTACTTCTGCCAAGTTAATGCACCCCTATAAAAGCCAAAGTGAATTATAATGCACCCGATCCATGAAAAGGTCACGTTAGTGGCTAGGGAAACACTCTGTTTAGCCTATAGGGCAGCATTACCCATGTTTTGAGTTTGAAACAACAAAAACCATGGTGAATGATTCGAAACTCCAGCTTTTTCTCATAGAGAGTCAGTGCAGAATAGAAACTAAAAGGCACTAGTCCCTTATTGGGTCTTTCCAAAAACAACTAAACTCTCAAGAAAGGAAAAAGCATGGAAATTTGAGGAAACGTCTTGTTTTTTCTATTTAGAACTGGTGGAAGGAGAAAGGCAATGTTTTCCCTCTCCATCTCCTATAAAATGGAGTTGTAGGCTTTTGGTTCAAAATCGAAGGTTTTTTGAATACATGTGAAGCAGAGCATTTGTTGTTGTACTGTGAAGGTCAAAGATCAAAGAGGTTCATTGAGAACTTGTTGATCAAGACATCACCACATTTAGAGAAAGAGAAAGAGAGATTGGAAGATTGAGGAGGGCTTGGTACAACCGATGGTTGTAATCCTCCTTTTTATAAATCAATAGAACTGTATCTTTTTTATCCATTCAATGCATTAATATTGTTATTATTTCTCAGTTACTTACATAGCATGAGATGAATGGATTATATGTGCATTTCTTAATGTTTATCATATCTTAACTTAATTGATAGGAATTATATTGCGGTAGAGATTACATAGGTGCTTTGATTGATCACAGGGTCAGGATTTGGAGCTAGTGAAGGAGGATCCCTGCTTCGTTGCTTAGTGCTCTCTAACGACTTTGGGATCTAAAGAGAGGTAATATTTCATCTCATTTTTATCAAGTTGTCTAAGTTAACATGAACATGTATGCATCTTCTTTGTGAACTATACAGCTAATCTTGTTGTTTGCCTCGGGCACCGAAAAACCCTGAGAGGGATATTTGAAAACCGACAACCCAAGCATTTTACCCTATAGCAGAATTGGCGACTCCGCTGGGGAGTTTAACCCCAAGTTTTTGGATTATTTCTTTCATTCCTCCTTCTTTCATCTATTCACATATCCTTCTGACTAGCTTTTATGTTCAGTAGACATTTCAAAAGCTCACAGAGTTCAGTCCTATCCTCTTTTGGCCATCTGAAGAACTTTACCCTAGCTAACGTTGTCTTTGTTAGTATTCCACACAACCTAGATTTGATTACAGTGTGTTAGTATCTGCATTAACGTGGTATTTTCTCAGAACCAGTGTGTTACTTAGCCAAAAAATTTCTATTCACCCCTGTGTTGTGTTACTTTTTGGTTGCAGAGTTTTTGGCCATCAGAACCACTCCTTGATTGAATCCCTGTGCTTGTTTACCAACTGGCATTGCTGTTTGTTTTTTCCTGTTGGAAAAGTTAGTGTTGAATACATTTTATTTTTAGAAGAAATTTTCTTTTTTAGTTTTTCTGTATCTAGCTGGATTAATTCTGAAAATTTCAGTTAAAATACTGTTAAGACGAGATAAATAGATGTCTGAATCTTTAAGGTTGAACTTTTCTATTTGAATGTTGGTGCATGGATGTTGAAAGGAAACCTCTCCTTGTAGAAATACTCTTCATCGAATTGAATATTTAGAGCATATTTTTGCATGGTTTTTGAGTCAGAGTCTCATTACATTTCATACATCCACTCCCCCTTTGGAAGAATAATAATCAAGTACACTAAGAATCAAGCGATAATAAAATCAATCACATTACTTTTTCTAAACTCACACCAAAAATAGTTCAGGCTAGGATCTTGGGTTAGGAAAAGTGAGAAAATCACCCAAGATCTCAAAACTTGAAACTAGAGTCATTAACGAAAGAAATCCTACTGCACTCATATTATCGAGATCACTCCTTTACTGGAGCTAAGTGCGAGACAACACTTGGGTTCACAAGAAGGTAGCCTGCCTTTGGCTGCATCCAGTGGGCATTCTATATATTGGGGTTCCCTTTGGGGATGTCGAAACTAGATCGGGGATCTAGGTATTCTGCCCATATAGCATGTTGTCCTAGACTGTGACCCCCATGATGATGTCTGTGATTTGAGGTATCTTTAGTGGCCATAATTTTTAGGAACTTACATGAGGTGACTGGGATGGGCTATCCTGGTACCTAAAACAGACGAACCTACTCTGTCTTCGGTCTTTAGGAGGGTACTCGTCTTCATGAGAGTTCTTACACCTATCGTTTGAGGTTCAGGCGAAGCTCTAGAGTACCCGTAACTGTACTTATGACTAACCCTCTCTGGATGCTATTGTGATACTGGGTTTCATCTCCAAAAAATGGTAGTACTTAGACAGGGCACCCTATTCTGGCTGCTTACTGATTGATTTTTAGACAATCCTTTTTTCTATTTTCTTTTTAGGTGTGTGGTTACTGTCACTGAGACTTTATAATACATCACAATTTATTAAAAATTTGTTAAAAATAAACAGGTCATCGTGGCATCATCCGACCCATGTCGTTTGTCTCGACGACAACAAGGTCTACCTCCTCTGACTCTTGAGGAAGAACTAAACCTTGGTGAACCCATGCCTTCTGCGGAAGAGCCGTCTCCATTGAAAAACCCTAATTTTTACATAACCTCATACCATACGGAATTTCTAGAGGACCCTTTAACAGAAGGTGTCATACCTCATTATAATCCTCCACTCACTAATCCATCGGCAACTATGATAATTCAGATTCCACCATGCCAAAGCATGTCTTTGGCCGCACAAACATCCATTTCGTAACCGGCATCCACAGGGTCTATACCAATGGCAACCATCCTAGGTTTGCCGCCATCCTCCCAGCTGATTGTCAGTTCTATGCCATTACTTGGTAACCCCAGAAGTCAAATTATGCCTAATCTCAACCGTACAGTCATCACAACTATGATTAACTCGCCGAGTCCTTCGGGATCTACTCCTACCGTGACCATGTCGGGACCTACGGTTTCCCCTCCCACGAGTGGGAATAATTTGGTTCCTTTTAGTAACCCTTTCGGTTGGAACCCTTTGCTGAGTTCAAACCCTTTGGCCTCCATACCAGGGGGCAGTGTCACCAGCACGAAAATAACAAGGAACATTTCACTACCCCTACAATTGTTAGGACAACCCGAATAACCTATTTTTAACACTATTCCATTAAGTGGTTTAAACATTGGTGTAGGATATATGTCGTTGTTGAACTATGTAAGGAGTAGCATGCCTCCAGGCATCTCTATTGCGTCCATATGGGCCAACCCATCCCAACCTCCATCTAGACTAGGGGGTCACTTTTATACTGGGGGCAACCAACCGTTCGCCCCACAATACAATATTCCCTATGGACAACAACCATATATCCCTACCCCTCCACCCATAGGATTTTTTTATCAAAGTCATACTTATCTTACTGGTAACATATTGATGGGTGGACCCTATGGTCCAAATAGTTAGCCAATACTTCCTTGGATAGATTTAGGGGAAAACCCACAATTGCCATTTTTAGCAGCTCTAGACATCCCCAACATCTATAAACTGACTAATGACCCCGTCAATCACAACCCACTCTGTCCTCCAGTACCGCACAAGATTCCTTCTGACATCCCAAAATTTGATGGGAAACAAGGGGAAGACCTAGCCTCACACATCACCACCTTTAATTTATGGTCTATATCTAATTCCATGGTGGATGATAGTATCCAGCTTCGACTGCTTCCCCACACTCTCATCGGAAATGCTGCCAAGTGGTATATTGAATTACCACGTGCCACCATCAACACTTTTGGTGCTTTAGCTATGGAGTTCCTAAAGAACTTCCAATTAGCAATCAGATATGAAACCGGAATGAAACTATTAACTTCACTGCACCAAGACACCGCCACCCACATCTCCGATCACATTCACGAATGGAGGCATAGGAGGAGGCTAGTCAAAGCGCCAATCCTGGATCATCTTCTATCTAATTGGTTTTGTAAGTCTCTCTTACCCCACATCTCTAAAGACATTGGCCTATCCTGTGTGGTTACAGAAGATCAATGCATTCGTCGTGCCCAAAATTTGGATTTGATCTACTCACAATCTGGCACACTATATGATTTACTCCCCAATGCTCCTGGTAACCCAAATCCTCCTGCTACTCAGAAAACTAGAGCCCACGCCAACGGTCTCATTGGCACAATCTCTGGCATAGCCACAAAACAGTCTCAGGGGAAAAATTCCCAGCCATCTTTGGATGCCACTGCCCCTAACTAAACAACTACTCTTCCTACTGCTGAGGTTAATTCTATGTAAACTTCAAAAAAAACTATTGGAAAGAATAAGAAGAACAAGAAAAATACATCTTCTTCGAAAGAGCAGTCAGACCATCAGAATAATCCTAATTAGAAAAGCGCTGCCAAAAATGACAAAGGGAAGGAGAAACCCATGTAATTTCCTTGAAATATCTGTGCGGAGGACCACTTGCATACAAATGTCCTCAGCTGCAGGAATGCACCGATTTTATCGCAAACAAGGATTCTGGGAGAACACCTGCCATTGTTCATAATCCTTTCCGTAATCAACAGAAACAACAACAACACATGGTTACAAACCCGCCACAACCCCCCGAAAAGGGGAAATGGTGGTTCACATCATTCTAGTGAAGGATCATTCGCCATTTATGGCACTGAAAGTGTTGAAATTAAAACACGAGGCAAGATTTATGGAAATCCTACCATAAACGCTCAAGAACCTGGTACCATTTTGAATCCACCGCCGCCCAATGATCTGCATATCAAACGCCCTACTGCTGACCCTGTGATTCATCCCCCCAAAGGGAAACTTCGATGCATGACTCATAACACCTTTGCACGTGCCTCCCAAAACTACAACATTGTAGAATATTTGGCGCATGCACCATCAGCCATGTCTGCTCTCGAAGTATTACAAACCTGTCAAGCACAAAGGAAAGCCTTGCTTTCGGCCATTGGTGGAATAGACCCCCAGGATTCCATGCTAGCTATCTTTGATATGGAAAAATCTCAGACTCGCCTCTCACATCAACTTGCATTCCAAGTGCAGGTTATGTCTAAAGGGATACCAATCCATCGTACTGTCATTGACGAAGGTGCCTTGACCTGCGTTATGTCACAAGCTTGCTGGCTCGCTTTAGGTTCTCCTACTTTGTCACCACCATCGAATTCCCTCAAATCTTTCGATGGCCACACGTTCCTCCCAAAATGATACCTTTCTAGCTTTCCCATCACTCTGAGTGGGAAAATGATTTTTTGGACATTGAATTCGTAGATCACTATCTCGACTATAATCTATTGCTCGGTCGCAGTTGGTCTTACGCCATGACTCCCATTTTTTCTTCGGACTTCCGACTCATCCTATTTCCATTGGATGGGAAAATATACATAGTGGATTAGTTATCCTTCTGCACCCCTGATTATACCACGTTACCAAGTAGCACTGTACCCCTAATAGGAGGCTTTCCTAACTCTTATGTTAGTATTGGTACCGGTCTTCTGAAGGCATCTTCCCTAATGGGATGCTTTCCTCTCTCACCTCCTGCGGCTCCAAATACAGTTGCAATGATATCCACCACTTTGGATGGCTCTATCGACCCATGGATCCTCTCGGCACCTTTAGACATTGCTTCCTATGGAGATCAGATGCCACTCTCACCAGCCGAGGTAGCTTATCAAGCCATCCAAATTGCATCTAAACCCTCCATGGATATGATTTCGACCAATGGTACAAACTCCTCACCCATCACAGTTCCTTCTAAAGATCTCCTCGATGAAATCCTACCTATAAATGAAGCTATTCAAGAGATCATGTCTCTAGAAGAACGACCTTGGGGAGAATTCCACCATCACGCTTTGATGTCTGATTCGAATGCGATAACTACTCAAATCCCATCCTTTGACCCACCCGCGATAATCCATTCCATTTATACAACTTTTCAAATAATCGATTCAGAAGGGAACATGGGCAATCTTTCTAAGACCATGCTCATATATATCTTAGTCAAAACGAGTATCGTGGAAAACATTCAGATTGGAGAAAATTGCAATCCTGAGGAAATTGCGCACTTCACATCCCTTTTCAAGGAATTCCATGATGTGTTCACTTGGTCTTATGACGAAATGCCCGGCATAGATCCATCTATAGTCAAGCACGAAATCAAGGCTTATGAAAATTCCAAATCAATTAGGTAGTGACTCAGACCTATCCACCGGCGCAAAGCGGCCGCCATCAAAACTGAGGTAGAAAAAAAATTTAACGCTGGTTTCATCTATCTCGTTCCTTTGACACAATGGGTTTCCAAACCAGTTCCCATAGACAAAAATCAAGGCACCATCTGAGTTTGTGTTGATTATCGCGATCTGAACGCTGCTTGTGCCAAAGAAAATTATCCTACGTCGTTCATAGATCAAATTCTCGATAATTGCACTAGATGTGAATATTTTTCCTTTATGGATGGATTCTCGGGCTATAACCAAATTGTGATTAACAAAGAAGACCAGCATAAAACTGCCTTCATATGTCCTTGGGGCACATTTGCATATCGTAAACTCCCTTTCGATCTGAAGAATGCTGGAGAAAATTTTTAGCAGGCTATGGACTACGCCTTCCACGACATTCGACATATTGTACAGGCTTACTTAGATGACCTTTCGTCCCAATCAAATAAACGACCTGATCACCTTGCTCAAATGAAAGAAATTTTTTCTAGTTGTAGGTTCTACAATATACGTCTAAATCCTCATAAGTGCGTATATATGGTCAAATCCGAGCATCTTCTAGGTTTCATTGTCTCTAGGCACAGTATTAGGGTTGATCCCGATAAGGTTAAAGCAATTGTTGAATTTTCGGTGCCACAATCCATCCTCCAACTCCAATGTTTGCAAGGGAAGGAAAACGTTTTACGTCGATTCATTGTCAACTATGCCAAGATGATGAAAGGATTTATGCAATTATTGAAGAAGGGAACACTATATTTGTGGGATGACCAAGCTCAACGGTCATTTGACACTTTAAAACATGCACTTGTTTCAGCCCCACTCCTTAGTGCCCCCAACTACTCACGCGACTTTCTCCTCTACCTAGTAGCCTCACCATCCTTGCTTGGAATGTTTTTGGTTCAAGTTCACAATGACGACAGTGAACATGTGATATACTACTTGTCAAAAGGTCTGATCAGATCCAAAATACATTATTCACATGTGGAGAAACTTTCTCTGGTGGTAGTATTTGCCGTCACCCGACTCCGACACTATATATTGCTACGATAGACCAATGTTATTTCTTTGGAGAACCCCATGTGAAACATCCTGTATCGACAAATTATTGGAGGAAAATATTCCAAATGGATTATAATCCTCCAACAATTTGATTTGGTCTTCACAGCTGCCAAATCAAAGAAATCTCTAGTCTTCGCTGAATTGCTATCGGACCTTCCCAGAATTGACACAGGAGAAGTAGCTCATGGTCCATTTCCTGATGAATATATATACTTGGTCGATTCTTTGGACCCATGGTATGGAGACATTTTTGTCTACCTACAAATCCAACGCTTCCGCCCAACTCTCACGTCTGACAATCATCGTCATATTCGTCACCATGAAAAACACTACCTTGTGCTGAATGATACATTATATCGCCATGGTATCGATACTATTCTCCGGCATTGTCTCACTCTTAATGAAGCGGAACTCGTTTTGAATGACTTCCACACAGGGGCGTGCGGTGGTCATCTTTCGGGCATAGCTACTGCCCAAAAAATCCTGTGCGCAGGTTATTATTGGCCCACTTTGTTTAAAGACTGCATTGCAGTAGTCCAAAAGTTCCATCCATGTCAAATTTTCACGAAGAAAATGCGTGCTCATCCTGCCCCTCTTCATCTGGTTATCTCCATTGGTCCTTTCATCAAATGGGGAACTGAATTCATCACCTGCAATCCCATTTCAGAAAATGGACACAACTACATTGTGGTTGCAGTCGACTATTTTACGAAATGGGCGGAAGCCATTCCCACTTTTAAGGCTGATGGGGAAACCACTGCTCTTTTCCTATTCAATCAGGTAATCTATCGGTTCAGTGTACCCCTATCTATTGTCACAGATCATGGATCACACTTTCAGAATCATATGATGACCGAATTAACATCCATGTTAGGTTTTTGTCAAGATCAATCTTTGTCCTATTATCCTCAAGCTAATGGTCAAGTCGAAGCCGTGAATGGCGTCCTCAAAACCATAATTCGTCGATTAGTCGGAAACCATAAAACCACATGGAATTGGAAGTTGTATTCAGTGTTATGGGCATACCGAACATCAGTCAAAACTGCCACAAGCTTCACACCATTTCAACTCACATTCGGCCTAGAGGCAGTACTTCCAATCGAGTGTGAAATTCCATCACTCAAACTCGTTGTTGAACTCATACCTGACACCACCGCCACAGAAGAGCGCTTGCTCTTGCTCGATCACTTGGACAAGACTCGTCGAGATGCCACACTAGCACTCAAAGCTCACAAACACCGAGTCAAAGCTCAATATGACAAATCTTTCAAGCCTCTTTCTTTTCAAGAGGGTGATCTAGTACTACTCTATGATCAGAAGCATGACCTCCTGTGGGCAAGAACACTTCAATCATTATGGCTTGGTCCTTATGTAATTACCAAAGTCGTCTCAAAAGGGGCTTATGAACTTCAGGACTGTAATGGAATTCCGCTTGTGGAGCCCTGCAATGGGCTCTATCTAAAGAAGTATTTTGCCTAGTTTCGCACTAGGCATATGCTTTGTAATTTTATGTATATAAGCTTTTCCTATTGTTTTGATGTCTCTGGATATTTTTTGGGGTTTTGAGGTGTTTTTTTTTCTCATATAAAATATTTTTCTTTCGTACATATGTTGTCATCCTCCTTATCATACATCGGATACGCGGACGGTGCTAGTCGTCACACTAGACACATTTCTTCAGCTGCTTGGGTTCTCTACACACCTAAGTCAGAACTTCTTGGTTCTAGGGGAATTTTCCTAGGTAGCGCCACCAATAACATTGACGAGTACATGTCAGTGATCCAACTCCTCATGGAGGCTGCATCTCACGACATCTCCAATTTAGTGGTCAGGTTATATTCCCAACTTTTCATTATGCAGTTAAACAATCATTACCGTGTCCGCCATCTAGTCTTGTTACGTTAATTTTTAAGGTTGCGACTTTTAGAACGTCAATTTTGAACAATCACATTTGAACACGTTCCTATAGAATTTAATGCATTGGCCGATTCTTTGGCAAACTATGTGTTAGATTGGTATTTTTCACATTTGTATAAAATATTTACACATGAGTATATATTATTTGTCCCATAGAAAATACATAAAAATTAAAAAAAACACAAAATCACCAAAAGTATGTATATATATATATATATATATATATGTCGTGTCCAGTATAATAGTTACATCAAAAAATATCCCAAAACTTGGGTGTTTTACAAAAATTTGGCTACACTAAGCCATGCTATGACATGTATACAACTGCTCCACCAGCTAAGCCTGATGCTCAAAATAACATACAAATTCCCTGGTTATCCTCCTTAGAGGCACTAGGAATCTCTCCAATACACCTACGGTATGCCACTGTAGACGAACTGGAACCTCCCGCATAGGAAGAGGTGGTACAACCATGCTCAAATCCTCCAAGTTTCTGGAAAGTTCATGTAGGATCTGGGTATCATCATCTTTGGTGGCTTTCACATTATCAGTTGATGCGCCAGCCCTGGGTAGCTGCAGTCCTCACCGTGCATAACGAGGGGCCCCAGTTGGGCGGACAGGTGCCACATCTGTGTCAAGAAAACAAGCTTCATGTCAAAACATATTTTTCACCCTATTTAAACAAAAAAATTGCATAAACATTCAAAAGACAAAAACAAATCATTCCTAAAGTACACTGATCATTCCTTTCTTACCATCGAGCCCCCACTAGGTGTCAGGGGGCAACACTAGCTTTGGATCTCAGGTGAATTTCATCCCTGCATAGGGATAATCCTCAATCATAATGATTTACGAGTTGAGCCAATCAAAGAACCCATCATCAAAGCAGTGACAAACTGGACCCTCTCCAGTCCACGGAATTAAAGCTACCCATAAAGCCTGTCTCAACTCACGTGGTCCCAATGAAACTATAATCATCCTGGGTCTCATCATTGGCACCTGCTCTAATAGGAAAGAAACGATTAGTGTGTTGTACCCAAACTCTCTTTGGGTACGGGTCTTGCATGCTGTAAACTCTGCTCGGACCCGACGGACAACTCCATCATACCAGTCAAATACCTAAGGCTACATACAATCTAAGGCTAGCATCATCTAGGCCTTAGTGGCCACATGCTGACTCTTGGCCCCTGCAAAGCAACGATCATCCATAGTAGAGACCTCAGTGGTCTCGAAGCTACCCATGCAATAGGCACCCGGTTTCTAACTGCCTTCGTGTTGCATGTGCAATGAGAAAGAATAAGATTAGCAGTAGAGCGAGGATCTGCTCTGGACCCCGTCAAGTTAGGCCTCGGTCCACGACATGATAGGCTATTCAAAAAGTAAACATCGTCCTTCTCAATTGAGAGCTCATTGCCCCCAATACGAAAGACGTGGTGACGCTCGTCCCACTGCTGAATCCACCACCTTACTAGGTCATCATGACCCCTCATTAGTTCTAGCTGTGCATATTTTAGCAAACCACACCTGCGGAGAGCCATCAAACTTGCAGCATCGATGACCATATCTCTTTCTTCCTGTTCATGTTCTCTCTCTCATCAGATACTCATGATAAACAACTAAATACCTACCAATACAAAATTTTCAACCGATTAGAAATTTCCTGGAATGCTTCAAAATTCTTATCAACGAGTTCTTAAAACATGCTTTGTGCCTAACGTGGGCTATAGAGCAAAACAAAGCGTGCTAACGTGCCCTTCCTTCACGGGAGGTGCGTTTAATGCGGGCACAACACTGATGGCCCGCGTTAGCTACTAAATTTTTTTAGGGCCTGCCATATTTCTCATTTTGAACCAGAAAAACTTCATAAAAATAAAATAAATGATAGCAGGAGGCTCTAGCTCTTACCTGGATCTCGCAGGAAGAGGAATCATTGCCCGAATTGATCGCAATCGCCAGCTGAAGTTTTCACACTTTTTCACCCTACAGCTCCTTGACAACATTCAAAATAGTGAAAATGAAAGTCTTTTGACCTTCTTGTAGCCATTTCTAGGGCATGACTCTCATAGCTAGTCTGCAAAAAGTCGTGAATTCTTGTTGCATATGTATCGCAGCTATTGATTTTAGTTACCGATGATCTAATGAGTGATCAAGATCTATATGCAGATATAACCATGTTCGACCCTTATTCGAGCGTTCTTTTTACAGTATTTTTCTTACTTCTTAATTCGAAAAACCTTGAGTTCTCTTCTTCGGACTCGTTAAGCTTACATGAAGTTGATTTCGAGCATTCTTTTTATGGTATTTTTCTTGCTTGTTAATCCGAAAAACCTGGAATTATCTTCTTCAGACTCATTAAAACTGACATGAAGAAGCATCGAGATTTCTTTTTATGGACTTTTCCTAGCTCATAAAACTGAAAAAACCCCGAGTTTCCTTTTTCAGGCTCGTTAAACTACCACGACAGAGAATCAGGAGCCTTCTTTTCCTCTTTTTTCAAAGCTCTTTAAACAGGAAAAAGCATCGAGTTTTTTTGCACGTGATTCGTTAAAATTTCACGGATAGCACCGAGTTTTTCTCCGTTGGACTCATTAAAATTTCACAAAGAATACTGAGTTTACTTTGTCTCCTCGTACTCATAACAAAATGAGGTAGACGTCCATCGAACATAGATTTCTCACTTTTCTGGCTTCGATGGACTAACTCATGGATTATGAATTGTTTTGGGCTTACTATTCTCCATTTTTCGTGCCCGGTTATCAAGACATGACAAAGGTACCTCCCCGGAGTTATCTTTTATGACATTTTTTAGACTCTCTAAAATATGAAAAATTCATCGAGTTTACTCATCTGGACCTGTTAAACCTAATCATACGGGTAAAAATTTGGAAAAAATGGATACTACCTATGTTACACTTAAGAAAGGTCAATTTGGTAGCAAAAATCTTGAACATGGCACTTCCCAGAAAAGTCTTTCGCAATTAGTCGAACCCTACCATCTATGAGTTTAGCCTTCATCTCCCAGTGTTCCTACACTGGTAAAATCCTAAAAAACTCTTTGTTATTCATTAAGAGTCAGCTGCCTAGTACCCGGTTACAGTGACTTCTATTGTTCAAGCAGATCTCGCTATCTACTGCTCCTCATATCAACCAAACCGATCATTATGCCAGAAATTATTTGTCATCAATTATCCCCATTTTCTCTTCATTTTTTCCATAAAAAACAAAATCATCTATTTTCTATTTCATGTTGACTGATGTAGGACGCCTCAGTGCCTACCTTTCAACATATCTCTTCCTATCAACTTCAACATATTATCTAGGAAGTTGATCCAGAAACTCATCAGTACCCAGATACTTGCAGACATCAGTGGCAGGTAATCTTGTGTTTGATTAGGAGCCTTTATCATTGGATCCTGATCGAATGATTCTATGAGTGTTTGAATTCAACTCTTTTTATTCACACTCGCTAGATTGTACTGTGCATCTTAGGGACCATCATCATTATCGCTGGCCACCTTTGCTTCTGTTAACAGTTTTCATTATTGACTGGTAATCAGAATATTTCTCACATGTTCGACGACAGCTCTTTCATTCACATGTTGAGAAATATGTAGTTTAAGTGAAGCGGTGGCCAAGACCTTGGGGAAAAGGTTACATCATTACAACTATGTTTCCTTCCCCAATTTTCCATATTGTTTATGGAGATAACTTGTTCAACCTGATCCTATTATGACAGACACTTCCACATTATGCTTATCGGTGGGCATATTTTTCATATCTCTGTGCTAGAGAAATCATTTTGATTAGCTACTAAGCATGGGAATGCCCGACTCAAGACATATACTATATTTTCTGACATATGTTGTTGTTTTAGGTTTTCCTCAGTCCTCCAATCTCTTTAGCTCTACTACACATATTATAAAGTATTTCGGCCATCATCTTTGCCTCTGACCTCACACTTTAGGGGACATTTGTTACAGGTTAAATAACCTCCTCATCAGCTCAGAGGAGAAGATATGGATGGAAGGAATAAAGAGGCCTAAACTAAACCTACTTCTGCTAAGGTAATACACCCCTATAACAGCCAAAGTGCGTTATAACGCACCCGATCCATGAAAAGGTCACGTTAGTGGCTAGGGAAATGCTCTATTTAGCCTAGAGGACAGCATTACCCGTGTTTTGAGTTTGAAACAGGAAAACCTGCAGAGAATGATTCGAAACTCCAGCTTTTTCTCATAGAGAGTCAGTGCAAAATAGAAACTGCAAGGCGCTAGTCCCTTATTTGGTCTTGCCAAAAACAACTAAACTCTCAAGAAAGGAAAAATCATGGAAAGTTGAGGAAACATCTTGGTTTTTCTATTTAGAACTGGTGGAAGGAGAAAGGAAATATTTTTCCTCTCCATCTCCTATAAAATGGAGATGTAGGCTCTTGGTTCGAAGTCAAAGATTTTTTGAATAGATATGAAGGAGAGTGTTTGTTGTTGTAGTGTGAAGGTCAAAGATCAAAGAGGTTCATTGAGAAATTGTTGATCAAGACATCACCACATTTAGAGAAAGAGAAAGATATATTTGAAGACTGAGGAGGGCTTGGTACAACTGACGGTTGTAATCCTCCTTTCTATAAATCAATAGAACTGTATCTGTTTTGTCCATTCAATGCGTTAATATTGTCATTATTTCTCAATTACTTACATAGAATGAGATGAATGGCTTAGATGTGCATTGCTTAATGTTTATCATACGTTAACTTAATTTATAGGAAGTATATTGCGGTAGAGATTACACGGGTACTTTGATTGATCACAGGGTCTGGATTTGGAGCTAGTGAAGGAGGATCCCTGCTTTGCTGCTTAGTGCTCTCCAACGACTTTGGGATTTAAAGAGAGGTAATCCTTCATCTCATTTTTATCAATTTGTCTAAGTTAAAATGAACATGTATGCATCTTCTTTGTGAACTATACAGCTAATCTTATTGTCTGCCTCGGGCACTAGAAAGCCCTGAGAGGGATATTTGAGAACCAAAAACCCAAGCATTTTACCCTATAGCAATGCCATAGTACCAATCTTTTGCAACACCTTGTAAGGACCATAGTAATTTGGAGATAATTTATTATCCTTCTTAGCTTGCTTGAGGGACATTGTTTGTATGGTTGTAGCTGTAAAACTACCTAGTCTCCTACATCAAAACTTCTCTCGCTGTGATGTTTATTTTTCTGTTGTTTCATTCGATTTTATGCCAAATTTAGGTTATCCTTTAAGAGTTGGAGAACTTCTTGTTGATGCTCGATGTGATATTCCACTGCTTGAACCTTCGAATTTTCTCTTAAATATGATGTGATGGATGGTGGATGATATCCATAAAGTGCCATAAATGGGGTCATTTTTGCTGCACTATGGAAGGAAGTGCTATACCACCATTAGGTGAGAGGTAACCACTTGACCCATTGTGTTTGTTTATCGTATACAAAACAATGAATATATCCTTCCAAAAATTTATTTACTATCTCAGTTTGACGATTGGATTAAGGATGATAAGATGAGTTATGAGCTAATTGAGTACCCAAACCAGAACATAACTCCGTCGAAAAATTTCCAGTAAAAATGGGATCTCTGCTGCTCACAATAACCCTTGGGTTTCCATGTAGCTTTTGAATTGTGTCCATAAATGTAGTAGCAATTATACTTTCTTTAAATGGATGAGATAATGCACAAAAGTGTGCATACTTGGTAAGTATATCAACTACCACCATGATGACACTCTTTCCTTCAGACTTAGGTAAACCTGTTGTTGAGCCTCAAAATTGTGCTTTCTTTCATCTTACTTTACCTCATTTTCCTTTGTCCATTTCTATCCTAGACCCAATTGATCAATGAATTTAGTTAAAATTACTTTTAGAATGATTAACATGACTGACTTGCTAAGTTTTATGATTTTTTTCATTGTAATGCATTTTGACCGGAACTAGCTGCAGAATGCAGACATTCCGTAGCTAACCGGCGATTCTACAGTTGTCTTCACGTTTGAGTATGTTCCAGGTGGCCTCTCAAGAAAAACCGCATATGGGCATAATCCACATCATGTCTACATTGTTCGTTGCTCACCATGAAGGAAGAAACGGATTCTGGGTATGGTTTTGGTACGTGCGAACACATTTAGGAAGGCAGACTTCTATTAGGACTGTCTCAGTCCAGATGTTCGTTTCCTTTTTACGTTGCCACTTCAAGAGTCCTAATGTGATTCCGATAAGGAAAGACAATGTTCCTGAAATTGTTTCAAGTCTTTTTATTTACATTTGTTATATAAACACTTGGGAAACCGAGAGCTAGGCTAGATTTTGTTATAGATTTTGCTTAGATTCTGTGCTACATTTCTGAAGACGCAAAGTGCTCTGTTCAAGTTATTTCACTTTTAATGAAGCAGACAATGTTGTTTTGAAAGCGTTGATTTGATTTGGAGTTAGATTCTGTCAGGTGGTAGAGGGCCCCTGCCTCTTGCACGGATTTATTTGCGTAATTTAGATAAGTATTCTAGCTGCCTTTACGTTTTTGAAGTTGAATTTGTAGTTGTTTTCATTAGCTACTATAGTTATACTCATTCTAACTCTTCCAAAAGAAGAAGATCTTCCAAAAGATTATAATGATGAATGGGAAATGGCTATAGTATTGTAGGATTTAATTGTAATCTCTTTTATTCACCATCACAGTTATACTTATGCTCAATACTCTTCCACAAGAAGAAACTCTTCCAAGAAATCTTTATACTGTCTTAAGCATGATTGTGATCTTGAAAGTTTTAGTTGTGTGTTTTCACTAAGTACCATCGTTGTTCTTGCTCTTAAACGCTTGTCCAAAATATCATAATAACGAGTGGGATATGGCTATGATATCTTAGTTTTTCATTGCTTTCAGTCTTTATGTTTGCATTTGCACTCAGTTACACAGTCAGGATTGTTCTAAAAACTCTTCCAAAAGAAGGAACTCTTCCAAAATACCAATCATGATGGACAAAAAGACTGTATAATTCCATAGAATGATGCATGATAGTTTAGTTAGAATGCTCTGGAGTTTAATTGAACTTAACTCATGTTCAGTTGTTTTTCTTTAAGTTTGATAATGACTTGTAGTTTAACACTGTTTTAGGCTAGTGACATTTTAGGTTTGGTTGTAGCTCAACTCATTGCATTTGCACTCCATATTCAGTTGTCATTCACTGCATATTAGATTACTTCAGTTGTTAAACTTAACAAAACAACCTTCATTATTCACAAATCTCTTCTTGTTCTAAAATCCATAATTGATTCATAAACATATGAACATAAGACCATATCACTTTAAGGCCTGAAGTACTTCTACAACTTCCTTGTCATCTTACAAACCAACATTTCCTCAAAAGACTATTTCAAAAATCCATAAACTTTGAGTGAAGCGTAGTGCCATAAAACTGAGTTGCAGAATAGAGTTAGGAACTAGTCCTAGAATAGAAAATCTTATGATGGTATAAATGTTTTATTCCAAATTTGCTTCAACAAATCTTTAATCAAGGATGAAATGTTGCATCATTATAAGTTAGTTGTTTAAACTGTTTAGTTAGGAGAATTTGCATATTTAGTTGATCATTTCTCAAGTTGAGTTTATGTTTTGAATCATTTGTTTAAAATTCATTATCAAGCTTTGTTTTTGCTTAATCATAGTTTAGATTTGATTCTGTTTCAGTGTTTGCACTTGCATTTGTCATTTGTCATCAACCAATTAGGCTTCACTCCATTTTTAATCACCAGCTCCTTTCCATTAGCTTTCTAGTCATCTTTCTTGTGAACATAAAACCACCAAAAGACCAAAAACATCACAAATCATCACAAAAGACCAAAAACATCACAAAACACTACACACAACGCATTAAGAAACAAACACCTAGGTACATACAGTACACTTCACTTCAGCAGTTTACCAAACCTGGTTGACAATTAAATGAGTTCAATTTAGGAGACTAGATTGAGACCAAACATTTTGGCGCCGTTGCCGGGGAAGTGAAAACTAGGTAACCTTTGTTTCTTAGCATCCAAAAACAATTATATGCATAGGGAGAGAGATTCAAGGGGAATATTTATAAGCAGCAGAGGCAGAAGTTTGATTTCTAGAACACCACTTGTTTCATCTAGATCCAGAGTTAGTACACCTTCAACTCAATCCCATATTCCATCCTCTCCTGATCCTGGACTTCTAGAAGATCTAAGGTCAACTATTCCATTAGAGAAACCTTCCACTTCATCCACTGAACCTGCCATAGAAGAATATTTAAAAACTCCTGTTAGGGACACAAACCTTTCCACTTCCACAAGAGAGTCAACCATGGTAGAAGAAGGAGGAGGAGGAGTTTTTAATGGAGAAAACACACTATTTGGAGGTAGAGGTAGAGGTAGAGGAGAAGGAGGTAGAGGTGCAAATGGAGGAAGAGGTAGAATAGGAAGCTCTTTTGGGTTCCCTATAATTGATGAAGAAACCAATACAACCATGAAAAATATTTCACCCTCTGTCCTTCCAAACTTCTATGGACTTAAAACTGAAGATCCTGAAACCTTCTTATTTGAATATGAAGTGCTTTGTAGGACTTATGACTACTTTACAAGATGCTCAAAAACTGAAATTATTTCCTTCAACTTTGAAGGGAGCAGCATTGAAGTGGTTTATGAGTCTAATCAGTAGTTTTATTAGAACATGGGAAGACATGAAACAAGCATTTCTAGAGAGATATTTGGATTATTGTATGCCAGTTAATCATAAGGAAGAAGTGTTCAAGATGTTACAAAAAGAAGATGAAAACTTAGAAGATTTGTTGGAGAGATTTAATTACAACATCGAAAGGGCAAAAATGGAAAACCTAGATCAAGACACCTTAAGAGCTCTTTTGTTGAAAACAATTAGGGATGAATGGTTGGATATTCTTAACATGATGGGAAAAGGGGATATATCACAACTCACATTACCTAAAATATCTGAGTTATGTATCAACCTTTCCAGAGGGAAATCTAAAACTGTCAAAGGTCCAAGAGATCCCGCTCTTGCAAGGGCAAGTAAATCTGCTTCTGGGACAGTAAGTAGATCAGAAATAGGACACATGCTTGATGATTTTAAATCTGACATCTTAGGGAGTCTTAGTGAACAAATAGACACCCTTAAGATACAAAACAAGCAAAAGGTTGAATCTGATGCTTTGGCAATATTTTGTCCCAAATGTAGAAAGAAACATGCCTTGAGAGAGTGTCCTTTGGATGTAAAAGCTGTAGAAACCTGTGTCATTTGTTCTGAAAAACATGAGACCAAGAATTTTCCTTCTCTTCCTGGTCTCAAGGCTATCTTTCAGGAGGAAACTCCTACATATTCCACAGAGTCTCTCAATTTTGTATCTAGAAGACCTTGGCAGGGACCTCAAACACAAGGATTCCATGATCAAATGTATAATCAACCTCTACCTTGGAATTCTTGGCAGCAACCTTGGCCCCAATTTCAAAATCAATCTCAATCTTGGGCACAAGGAACACAAAGTCCCTATGGAAGATACTCTCCATACTATCAGTATCCACCATCCTATCCACCATACCCACATTTTTATCCTCAAAATCCTCAACAAAATTTTCAACAAAATCCTCAACAACATCATCAAAACCAGCCACATCAAAATCAACCACTTTTATTACCATTCCCTCAAAAATCAAATCAATTGACGGTTCAACCCATACCAAACCCCAATAATAAGAACCCTCAGAATACATACATGATAGAAGGCCAAAAATTTCCAACTTATTTAATTACTCCTTTAGACCTTAGTGATGTTCAACTGAGGTCTGGAAGAATACTTGAAAAGAGGAAACCTTCTATGATCATACAAGAACAAGATAATTCTGAGGAAGACTCCCTATGGGTGAATAAAAGTCTTGAGGAAGACACATCCTTTCAAGATCCACACATTGAAAAACTAAAACAAAAAGATCCAATAAATCCAACTCCCGTATTAGAGCAACCATCCACATCTACTTCTATACCTCCCTTTCCGGAAAGATTACAAATTGATAGAGGTGTAGAAAAACAAATCATGGTGCCTAATTATGATTTCTTAGATGAGCTAAGAAATGTTTGCATTAAAATTCCATTATTGCAAGCCATCAAAGAAATCCCAATTTTAGCCAAAAGAATAAAGGAGTTGAGTATGAAGACAACAAGAAAAAGAATAAGAGAAACCAAGAAAATTCAACTGGTAGGACAAATAGCAGACATTATGATGGGCAAGATTGCTATTCCAAAGTATCTTGACCCAGGAAATTCAGTTGTCAAAATTCACATCAATGGAATTGAAATTCAAAACACACTCATTGACTTAGGAGTAGCAATAAATATCATGAGTAGACAAATCATGGACAAACTGAAACTTCCTAATCTTCTCTTTACACCCACACTATTACAATTAGCAGATAGATCTGTGATCAAACCAAATGGGGTAATAGAAGACATTCCAGTGTCCCTAGATTCTTGGGAGTACCCTGTGGATTTCATGATCCTAACTCCTAAGAATAATCTAGGAGGCCATCCTGTTATACTAGGAAGACCTTGGTTGGCTACAGCTGATGTTTTGATTAGTTGTAGGTCCGGTGATATGTATATTTCCGATGGTAGTTCAACAAAGAAGTTCACTTTGTATCCTCCAGCTAGGACAATTACAGATCTAGATGACACTCAATGGATAGAGGATGAAGAAGATTTACAACCACTCTTCACAATTTCAGAAATTAGTGAAGATAATCAAATTCTGAATACTCTAGAAAACTTTGAATTCTCTCCAGAACACAAACATGAATCATTTCAGGAGGGGTCCAATATTGAATTTTTGTCATCTAGGCAGATGTCTCTTCATTCTATGGACAAATTTGGCAGCTCTATAAGTGAAATTTTTCTAGGAAAAACTTTGAACATAAATAAGAACCTAGAAAAATCTCAACAAGAAGAGTTAGTCAGAGTATTAGAGACACATTCTTCTGCATATGCATGGGAATACACTGACATGAAAGGGATAAGCCCCAAGACTTGTACTCATCACATATATATAGAGGCAAATTGCAAACCAATCAGACAACCTCAAATACGGATGAATCCAAATCTTAGGGAAATTGTTAAAGAGGAATTGCAAAAATTGTTAAATGTTAATTTCATCTATCCTATTTCAGATAGTCAGTGGGTTTCTCCTTTGGTAATTGTGCCAAAGAAAAATGGAAAATGGAGGGTGTGTGTTGACTACCGAGAACTGAATAAATCTACTCTTAAAGACCATTTTCCCTTACCTTTCATAGATCAAGTATTAGATACCTTAGCTGGCAAAAAGTACTTTTCATTCCTAGATGGGTTTAGTGGTTACAATCAAATCCAAGTAGCACTTGAAGACCAAGATAAAACCACATTTACCTGTCCTTGGGGTACCTATGCTTACCGAGTATTGCCATTTGGATTATGCAATGCACCTGCAACATTCCAAAGGGCAGTATTAGGATTTTTTTCGGATCTAATACATGACTGTGTAGAGGTGTACATGGATGATTTCACAGTTTATGGGAATACATTTGAAGAGGCTTTAGAAAACTTGGAAAAAGTCTTAAAAATATGTCAGGAAGCAAACCTTTCACTTAGTCATGAAATTTTTTTTATGATTTTTACTAAAGGTATTGTTTTAGGGCACCACATTTCAGGGGATGGGATTAGAGTTGATGAGGCAAAAGTTGAAGTCATTTCTAACCTATCCATTCCAAGTTGTCAAAGAGATGTTAGAAGTTTTCTAGGATTTACAGGGTATTATCGGAGATTTATAGAAAACTTTACCAAAATAGCATCTCCACTCTTCAAATTACTGACCAAAGATTGTGAATTCAAGTGGACTTCTGATTGCCAGTTAGCTTTTGAAACCCTGAAAACCAAAATTTCTGAAGCACCTATATTAAGGGGAGCTAACTGGAAGTTACCTTTTCATATCTCCACAGATGCCTCCGATACAGCTCTAGGAGCAGTATTGGGGCAGAAAGACTTGATTCCCTATGCCATCTATTATACCAGTAAAAATTTGACTCCTGCAGAGTTAAACTATACTGTAACTGAAAAAGAGTTTTTAGCTGTTGTTCATGCCATAAACAAATTTACACGCTATATAACAGGCTATGAAACTTTTGTTCACACTGATCATTCTGCAATTAGATACTTAATGAACAAATCAATCACTAATGGCAGAGTTATAAGATGGTTATTGCTCTTACAAGAATTCAACATTACCATTCTAGATAGGCTTGGAAAACAAAACACAGTAGCTGATTTCCTATCTAGACTCCAAAATATCAAAGATGACACTCCAGTTGAAGATCAATTTCCTGATGAATATATTTTTGCAATCTCTACTCAAACTCCATGGTTTGCTGATATTGCTAATTATTTAGTTTCAGGAAAATTTCCTTCAATTATGAATGCAAGGGATAAAAGAAAAAATCATTTGTGAAAGTGAAAAATATTCATGGGTTGCTAATGAGTTGTACAAGACAGGTCCAGATTTGATCATTAGAAGGTGTGTTCGTGAAGATGAGATGCCTGATATTCTCAAGGCATGTCATGATGAACCTTGTGGCAGACACTTTGCAGATAAGAGGACAACCTATAAGATCCTTAATGTAGGATATTATTGGCCATCCTTGTTTAAAGATGCTAAAAAGTATGTCAAAAGGTGTGACAGTTGCCAAAGGGTAGAGAAACCTTCTCCTTCAGGTGAGATTCCATTACAACCTCAGATACACATTGAACCTTTTGAAAAATGGGCTTTGGATTTTGTAGGACCTATTAGTCCTCCATCAAGACAAAAGAAATATATATTAGTTTGCACTGATTATGTTACTAAATGGGTAGAAGCTAAACCATTACTTGTTGCTAATGAAGCATCTGTAGTTGCTTTTCTTTTTTAGGATATTTTTACTCGTTTTGGTGTTCCAAGGGAAATTGTTACAGATCAAGGAGCTCAATTTACATCAAGGCTAGTGGAGCAAATGATGGAGAAGTACAAAATCAGACATAGAAAATCTACTCCTTATCATCCACAAGCAAATGGTCAAGTGGAATCTACTAATAAGATCATTGAAGGAATCCTAACAAAGACTGTTCGTTTACATAGAAGAGATTGGGTAGATAGGCTTCCTGAAGCCTTGTGGGCCTATAGAACTACATGGAGAAACACAACAGGCCATACTCCTTATGAGCTTGTTTATGGAAATCAAGTTTTGTTTCCCATAGAGTTCCAAATTCAAACCTTCAAAATGGCAGTTCAGCTAGGACTTGATTTAACAGAGGCACAAAAGCATAGACTGGAGCAAATTAATGAATTAGATGAGATCAGACAAGATGCAGTTCAGAAAACAAGTATAGTCCAACACCAAAGGGCTAGATGGCATGACAAGTACATCAAAGAGAAGAAATTCAAAGAAGGTGACTGGGCTCTCTTGTTTGATTCAAAATTCAAGGATTTTCAAGGTAAATTTCAGACACATTGGCTTGGGCCATATGAAGTTGTTGAAATTTTTGATAATGGGGTAGTAAAAATCAGAACTATAGATGAGGAAGAGGTCACTTTTCTTGTGAATGGTCATAGATTGAAGCTATATCACAAACCACTCTCAAGAGAATAATTTGTCTAGATGTTCCAAGAAAGCAGTGATGTGAAGTTAATGAAGAAGAATCTCTCTTCTTCATCAACTTGATTAAATTTTCTGAAGCATTTCTCTTTTGAAAAAATAAAATAAAAAATAAAAAATAAAAATAAAAATAAAAAAATAAAAAATAAAGGTATAAACATGAAAACCAATCATTGATTGGCATGTTTATACAGAAAAGATAGGGTGAAAATCAGAGTCTCTCTGACACTCTAACTTTTCCCATTTTTTTTTTGCAAGCAGCTGTTACAAAATCATAAGTTCAGATCCATAGTGCTTATGATCCATCTCATTTCATTTCACTTCATTCACTTATCCATCCATATTCCATTTTATTCATTCATTCATACTCTACTTCATTCCATATTTCATTCACCTCATTCCATATTCCATCCATCTCATTTTCATGTCAAGATTTAAAGTTTGATGTCTTGCTGTAAATGAATAAAACATGTCATGGATTGCAGGGCAGTTCTCATGTTCTTCCACTTAATTTCATAAACTGAATCCATTCCACTTCATCATCCACTTCATACATATCATGTCTCATCATCCATCTTCATTCATACCATATAACATTTCACCTATATTCCCAAACCACTCCATTCCATGATCAAAATGCTCTACAGGTACATTCTGCAGCCTAACAGACATTCTGCAGCTGTTCAGCCTTTCCGCAGCTAGCCAGACATTCTGCAGCTACAAATCCTGAAGGCATTAGTCAGCAGACATTAGAATTGCAACAAAATGATTCATTGTATCCATGAATAAAAATCATCAAGAAGGATTATGAATACTCTTCCAAAGGTGAACAAAGAAGACAAAGACTACAAAAATCAATTGAAAAGCAGAGGTAACAAGTTTAGATTATAATGGAATTTCATAAAGTTTAGCATAGTTTTAGTTATGAATTGTTCAAAAAGGTTGTTTTAATTATTTTTATTGATCAAGACAAATAAACCCTCCACAAACTTTGGATTAAAATCTCTCATTTCAAATTCCATATCCGACATCATTTAAGCGGTTAAAATGGCCAAGGTGTTTGAATTCTTCACGTCACTTAACCAAATCATTCAATGATGATTCTCTTTTCCGTTGTAAAAATCTTCGGCGTATTTTCAATCATTAATTCGTTTCCTCCACCTCACTCTATTACCCCATTCCGTGACTACTTCCATCACTCCATTCTGTAGCCGGCACTTCATTCCGCAAACAGAGATATTCTTATCATTGTGAGCAGAGCAAAAAGGGTATATCAGTTTGAATCACCGTGGGCAGAAATTGAGCATTATCATTGGAAACGCAGAGGTATAGCAGCATGAGAATTTGAAGCCATTTGCTACCGTGGGTAGACAAAGTATCACCGTGGGCAGAGATTGAGCATTATCACTGTAAACGCAGAGGTATAGCAGTGAAGAATTTGAAGTTATTTGTCACCAGGAGCCAGAGGTATAGCAGAGAAGAATTTGAAGCCATTGTTACCAAGAGACAGAGATATAGCAGTATGGGAATTTGAAGCTATTTGCCACCGAGAGACAGAGGTATAATAGTGTGGGAAATCTGAAGCCATTTGTCACTGTCAAACAGAGGCATATCAGTCCAAAGTTCCATTGTCAACCAGAGGCATATCAGTTCAAAGTTTTCGAAGCTGTTTTCATTGTCAACCAGAGGTATATCAGCTCGAAGTTTGAAGCTGTTATCACTGTCAATTAGAGGTATGTAATTCCGAAGTTTGAAGCCATTGTCATTAAGAACTTGAAGCCATTTCAATTCGAAGGTGAAAGTTATTGTTTCTGTGGGTAGAAGAGTGTTAATCTGAACATTGAAGAAGCAATCATGGGTTTCATTGTAAGAACTGAACCAGTGGGTTCAAAATATTTAAAAGGCTACCCTCAATGTAAAGAAATGTTGCAACAGATAGGATGGCTTCAATTTTTGGAGAAATTTAATGGCTTCCACAAGGAAGTCACTAAAACATTTGCAAGATCATTTCAAGGAACTGAAGTTGAAGTGGGAGATGTCAAATTTACTGTCACTGAAGTTTTCATTGCAGAAGCTACAGGGTTGCTTAGAAATGGAGAGAGATGGTTCAAAAACAAAGAATTCCACAATGAATCCTGGAAGCAAATTCTAAAATCACCAGGTATGGATGTCACTATATTTAAGAAAGGAATTCCAAGTTTTGCATTGAAAAATAAATGGAGAAACATACTACTTCTTCTGCAAAAATTTATTACATGTGAGGGTAGATATGGCACATTTTATGTCTACCACATTAGACTGATAATGCATTTTCTGGGGGAAGACTTAAACCTACCTTATTTCTTACTTCTAAGTTTGAAAAAAATGGCTTCCTGTGTTCAAAGAAGGGTTCAATTTTTAGAGACAACTTTATATCATCATGGTTTGGTTAAAATTTTGGTTGAACATCATTTAGCCAAAAAAAATGATACATGGGACAATTTCTTGATAAGAAATCATTTTGAAGAGCCAAAAGAACCCTCACCAGAACCACAACCTATAAGGAGAAGTAGAAAATGGAGAGCCTCAAAAGTTGAAATCGACAAAATAGTCCAAGAAAGTAGTGAGGAAATCATCTCAGAGAAGTTGACTCAAATCAAGAGACAAATTAAGAAAGAAAAGGTAATCAGGAAATCTGCCATGGAGAAAGGAGAGGGATCTTCTCAGCCAAGAAGAAGCCACAGACTAAAGGGGAAACTAAAGAAAACTCAAATCAAACAAACAGGGGTGATTAATATAGAAGATGAGGAAACATCCATTGAAGAAGATGATGAAGAGGATTTTAATGAAGGAACCCCTGAAATTGACCCTGCTCAACAAGAAATTTATGACTATGTGGAAACTTTGGAAAGGAGAGCTTCAGAAAGTAAGGAGAGAACCCCTAGTCCTCCACTGTCTGAAATAGATGTATTAAGAAGGGATAGGTATGAGTTGGGAATACTTAATAGACACATCAAAAATGAGAATGAAATTCTCAAAGATTAAGTCAAGCTCAAAAATGATATGAACTCAACCTTATCCCTACATATAGACAAAGTGGAAAGGACCAATGAAAAGTTGAAGCAAAGGAACAAGAAGCTAATCAGGGCACTTACCAACCTAAGGTTCAAACTTGTTATCAGAAAACCCAGAAGATCTTTAGCTTCCAGACAAAGAAGAAGGAGAGGATTAGATGTTCTTGCAGAAGCCTCTGAGTTCATAGGATAATTTGCATGAGGACATGCAAGGAGACAGCAGTGGGGGTATGTTGAGCCTCAAAATTGTGCTTTCTTTCATCTTAATTTACCTCATTTTCCTTTGTCCATTGCTATCCTAGACTTAACTGATCAATGAATTTAGTTAAAATTACTTTTAGAATGATTAACATGACTGACTTACTAATTTTTATGATTTTTGTCATTGTAATGCATTTTGACCGGAACTAGCTGCAGAATGCAGACATTCCATAGCTGACCGGCGATTCTACAGTCGTCTTCACGTTTGAGTATGTTCCAGGTGGCCTCTCAAGAAAAACCACATATGAGCATAATCCACGTCATGTCTACATTGTTCGTTGCTCACCATGAAGGAAGAAACGGATTCTGGGTATGGTTTTGGTACGTGGGAACACATTTAGGAAGGCAGACTTCTATTAGGACTATCTCAGTCCAGATGTCCGTTTCTTTTTTACGTTGCCACTTCAAGAGTCCTAATGTGATTCCGATAAGGAAAGACAATGTTCCTAAAATTGTTGCAAGTCTTGTTATTTACATTTGTTATATAAACACTTGGGAAACAGAGAGCTAGGCTAGATTTTGTTCTAGATTTTGCTTAGATTCTGCGCTACATTTCTGAAGACGCAGAGTGCTCTGTTCAAGTTATTTCACTTTTAATGAAGCAGAAAGTGTTGTTTTGAAAGCGTTGATTTGATTTGGAGTTAGATTCCGTCAGGTGGTAGAGGGCCCCTGCCTCTTGCACGGATTTATTTGCGTAATTTAGATAAGTATTCTAGCTGCCTTTACGTTTTTGAAGTTGAATTTGTAGTTGTTTTCATTAGCTACTATAGTTATACTCATTCTAACTCTTCCAAAAGAAGAAGTTCTTCCAAAAGATTATAATGATGAATGGGAAATGGCTATAGTATTGTAGGATTTAATTTTAATCTCTTTTATTCACCATCACAGTTATACTTATGCTCAATACTCTTCCACAAGAAGAAACTCTTCCAAGAAATCTTTATACTGTCTTAAGCATGATTGTGATCTTGAACGTTTTAGTTGTGTGTTTTCACTAAGTACCATCGTTGTTCTTGCTCTTAAATGCTTGTCCAAAATATCATAATGACGAGTGGGAGATGGCTATGATATCTTAGTTTTTCATTTCTTTCATTCTTTATGTTTTCATTTGCACTCAATTACACAGTCAGGATTGTTCTAAAAACTCTTCCAAAAGAAGGAACTCTTCCAAAATATCAATCATGATGGACAAACAGACTGTATAATTCCATAGAATAATGCATGATAGTTTAGTTAGGATGCTCCGGAGTTTAATTGCACTTAACTCATGTTCAGTTGTTTTGCTTTAAGTTTGATAATGACTTGTAGTTTAACACTGTTTTAGGCTAGTGACATTTTAGGTTTGGTTGTAGCTCAACTCATTGCATTTGCACTCCATATTCAGTTGTCATTCACTGCATATTAGATTACTTCAGTTGTTAAACTTAACAAAACAACCTTCATTATTCACAAACCTCTTCTTGTTCTAAAATCCATAATTGATTCATAAACATATGAACAGAAGACAACATCATTTTAAGGCCTGAAGTACCTCTGCAATTTCCTTATCATTTCATAAACAGAGCCCTCCCTCAAAAGACTACTTTGAAAAGAAATCAATAACTCTTGAGTAAGGTTTTGTGACATTCAATTAAATTGCAGAATAGATTTAGGAACTAGTCCTAGAATAGAAGATCTTATGATGGTATAAATGTTTTATTCCAAATTTGCTTCAACAAATCTCTAATCAAGGATGAAATGTTGCATCATTATAAGTTAGTTGTTTAACTGTTTAGATAGGATTTGCATACTTAATTGACCATGTCTCAAGCTCTCTCTCAAAACACCTTTGATGAAAGCATTTGACAAGTTGAGTTTATGTTTTGAATCATTTGTTTAAAAGTCATTATCAAGCTTTGTTTTTGCTTAATCATAGTTTAGATTTGATTCTGTTTCAGTGCTTCCAATTTCATTTGCCATTTGTCATCAACCAATTAGGCTTCACTCTGTTTCCAATCATTAGCTTCTTTCCATTAGCTTTCCAGTCATTTTCCTTGTGAACATAAATCATCTCAAAAGACCAAAAACATCACAAAACACTACACACAACGCATTAAGAAACAAACACCTAGGTACATACAGTACACTTCACTTCAGCAGTTTACCAACCCTGGTTGACAATTAAATGAGCTTAATTTAGGAGACGAGATTGAGACCAAACACTTGTGATAAAATCCATTGAAATCTCCTCCCAACATTGACTTGGAATTGATAAATATTGTAGAAGACCCGGGGTCTTAATTGTCTTAACTTTATTCTACTGGAAAATCAAACATTCCGCCACAAACTTTTGAATATCAGATTTAAGTCCATCCCAAAAAAAATCCTTCTTCACCCTGTGGTAAGTTTTTAAAAATCCCAAGTGTCCTCCTAAAGGATAAGTGTGCAATTCCAAAAGAATCTTTTGTTTTAGTTGGGAATTCTTACAAAGATATAAGCGATCTTTGTACCATAAGGAATAATTTTTCCAACTAAATGTATCAGATGTACTAGGATCTTGCTGCAACTTTTGAATGAGTGTCCACACTTCTTCATCCTTCTTCCATTCATCCCTTGCTTCGATTATCCAATCTAGTTGGATAATAGAAATGGAACAAAGAAATGTTTCCACCTCTTCATTCTTTCTTGAGAGTGCATCTGCAACAACAGTTAGCTTCCCTTTTTTGTAGATTATTTCAAAGTCATAACCCAACATCTTTATGACCCATTTTTGCTGCTCTTTTGAAGATAGTCTTTGTTCCAAAAAGTGTTTAAGACTATCATGATCAGTTTTTACCTCGAAGTGTCTTCCCATTAGGTAAGTTCACCATTTCTTTAGTGCATGCAGTATTGCTAACATTTCCTTCTCATAAATAGGTTTCTGTAAATACTTTCCTTTGATTGGACGATTTTCAAAAGCAATGGGTCTTCCTTCTTGCATTAAAACAACACCAATTCCATTTCCTGAGGCATCACATTCCACAATAAAGGTTTTTGTGAAGTCTGGCGTAGCTAAGACTGGTGCTAGGCACATTGCCTCTTTAAGATGTTCAAAGGCATTAGTTTCTTCAGGAGTCCATGAAAATGCATCTTTCTTCAATAATTTTGTTAGAGGTGCGGCTATTCTCCCATAATTCTTAACAAACTTTCGATAATACCTTGTTAACCCAAGAAATCCTCGCAATTGATTTATGGTTGTGGGGAATTTCCATTCCTTAATGGCTTTAATTTTGTTAGGGTCTACCTTAACACCCTCGTGAGATACAATATGACCCAGATATTCCACTTCTTGTACTCCAAAGAAACATTTGGATGTTTTTGCATATAATTGTTTCTCCTGTAATAGTTTGAGCACCCTGTCAACATGTTGAACATGATCCTTCCAAGACCTACTGTAGATTAGTATATCATCAAAAATACTAGCACAAATTTTCTAAGGAAGGGTTTGAAAATGGAATTCATCAACCCTTGAAATGTAGAAGGTGCATTGGTAAGGCCAAAAGGCATGACCAAAAATTCATAATGACCCTCATGAGTTCGAAATGTTGTTTTCGGAATATATTTAGTCTTCATTCTAACTTGATGATATCTTGAACAAAGATCCAACTTGGTAAAATAAATTGCTCCATGTAATTCATCCAATAATTCATCAATCACAGGAATGGGAAATTTATCTTTAATGGTGAGCTTATTGAGCTCCCTATAATCCGGACACATGCGCCATGATCCATCCTTCTTGTGTACCAGTACTACAAGAGCAGAGAAAGAACTTTGACTAGGTTGAATTATACTAGCCTCTAACATTTCTGCAATCATACATTCAATTTCGCTCTTTTGGACAAAAGGATATCTATAAGGCTTGATATTTGTAGGAAAAATTCCTAGAATCAAATGAATATCATGATCATGATCATGAATAGGTGGGAGTCCTTTGGGAGTTTCAAAAACCTTGGAATGATTGTCCAAGACTTTTTGGAGATCTGTAGAAATAGATTATTTTGATGTTGGAACTTCTAGTGAGCATAATTGTGCAATTACGCCTCGTTATTATTTCTTTAGAAGCTTTGTCATGACATTAGAGCTTATTATCTTTCCCAGCTTCCCTGCAATACCCCGTAATTCGATTTCCTTTCCTTCTGAAAAAAATTTCAAGAAAAGTTCTTGAAAATTAAAATATACCATGCCCAAATATTTTAACCGTTGTACTCATAGTACAACATCAACACCTCCCATAGCAATGGAAAGCATTAGACTATTCAATAGATATTCCCCCATGGTTAGCTTGATATGATGGAATTTTCTAGAGCAATTTATAGTTCCTCCATTTGCAACCATCACTTGAAATTCTAGTGCTAGGTATAGGAAACAATTCAATTCCTTGGCTACCTTACAATGAATAAAATTATGGGTACTGCTTGAGTCAATCAACACTATTACCTTTTTCTTCTTGACATGTCCTTCTATCTTGAGAGTTTGAGGAGTGGTAATTCCTACCAATGCATTACATGATATGGTCAGACTCATTTCTTCCTCTTCTAGGGTTGGTTCCTGGTGTATATCCTCTTCTTGTTCATTTTATTCTTCCTCTTCACAATTTATGTAAAATAATTTCTTCTCAGCACACTTATGACCTTTAGTGTATTTTCTATCACAAATGTAGCAAAGCCCTTTTTCTCTTTTTTCTTGCAATTTTTGTGGTGTCAACCTTGTACGTTGTGGAAATCTAGGAGTAGCAACACTTCCCTCTTTATAGAAGTGAGTGGTAGGCTTCCTTGTCGCCATAATTTTACATTCAATTTTTCTTGCCAACCTGAATGCCTTCTCCAATGAATCGGGTTCTAAAACGCGAACTTCATGTTGGATGTTATCCTTTAAAGTACCTATGAAGAGATCAATCTTGTGTTCTGCTAGAATATCAATTACCATTATATTCAATTCTTGGAAGTCCTCAATGTGCTCCCCCACTAAACCCTTTTGTTTGAGATTTATCAAATGGCTAAAGAAGGTGTGGCTCTTTGTATCCTCATAATGTGCTATCATTTCCTCCATAAAAATTGACCAAGTGAAATTTTTTTTCTGGAGTAAAGCCATCGATACCATACAAATGAATTTTGTTCTAAATGTAAAGTTGCAATGCATACCTTTTGTGTGTTTTTCACATTATTGAGATCAAAATATTTCTCCATCTGTAGTATCCATGTTACAGGATCCTTTCCATCAAAATTCCTCATATCCATTTTTGGAATATGGTGGTTCTTCCTGCCAACATTAGAGTTTATGAAATCATGGTTAACATTTGTTTTGTTCTCATCATGATTTTCCTCTACTATCTTTTCACCATTAGGAAACATTTGTTGTATCAACTTTGTCAAACCTTCCATGTCTACTTTTAGATCATTCTTCATGTTTTCCATTTTTTCATCGATCTTAGCTTCCATGTCATCCATCTTAGATTCCATGCCAACTTCCATGCCATCTATCTTAGTTTCCATGCCATTATTCAAACCATCCATCTTAGATTCCATGCCTTTCTTCAAACCATCCATCTTAGTTTCCACGCCTTTCTTCAAAACTTCCATGTCATTTTTTGTTGCTTTTTGTGAGAGAAAAATGTTTTGCACTTGCTCTTGTAAATTTGATATGTCATGTTTCCATTCTTCGTCTTCATGAGTCATAGTAGAGCCTTCTAAAGGCTTAATTGGTGTTGAATTATTTTTAGGGGCCATTTTAGAATCCAATATTGATATCTATTCTATGATATTCCCTTGGAATCAATTCAACTTGATTCTTCAAACAAGACTTATGCAATTTAGGAAAACAAAAATACACACCTTTTACTTGCTTTTTAGGAGCTCTATATTGAAATTGAATTATCTCTATACTTGTAGATCCTTAATATCTAAAATTAGGCCTTGTAGTAGCCCTATGAAGCTTCTTTCAAATGTCACAGGTCTGACCTGATTTGGATTCTTCAAGGAAAAGTTATGTCCAATTTCCCACAATGACCCAATTATGGACTGTTTCAGTAGAGTGAACTTGTACAACTTGCCACGTGTCACTTTTTACTCCTTTGGCTCTGAAATTTATAGATAGGAAATTATCGTCCGCTTACTTGTGGCCACTTTTTACAACATTCCAATCCAATGCTCAGAGAGATAGTTATGAATATTTTCCCACGATAACCTCTTTGAGATGAAATTCGGGAGCCTGAAAAAGACCTAACTTCCACAGATCATATCTCTGAAAATATTGTGAACCAAGCTCTGAAATTTTACGTTACAGTTCCTCAGGAGTTCAAATTCATGCTCTAAGACATTCATATTTTGAATCTTCGTAGAAAAAAAATTATAGCACAAATTTCGCGATGACTTGTTTATGTAAAATTCAGGAGCCTGCAAAAAGCCCTAACTTCCACAGATCATATCTCCTAAGATATTGCGAACCAAGATCTAAAATTTTGAAAAGATGTTCTTCAAGATGTTGGCTTCGAAATCTAAACATTTTAGCTTCTAAAACTTCGTAGAAAATAAGTTATAGCAAAAATTCCACGATGACTGGTTTGGAGCAGCGAAAATCCTAGAATCCAAAGCTATGATACCAAATGTTGTGAAACCATCTCCAAGAATAGAAGAAAAGAGATATCAACGCCTTAGAAATAAGCCACTTCGAGGGGGAAACCTCTAATACATTACATGAATGAATAATTCTTGGATGATACAAATTACAAAACCTCCTTTCTATATATAGGAATCCATGGGGCCACAATGTAATCGTAGCCGACCTAACAATAATAATTTAAGGGCACAATAATAACAATATTGGGGTTACAGGGGTACAATAATAACAATAAGGGGGTTACACTAACAACAATAAGGGACTATACTAGTAATATAGGGACCTAACACCACTCCCTTGATTAGTCCACCTAACTTTGATAGGGACTTCATCCTATACATCTTATCTTCCAAATGCTTAGTTGTTGGGGTCCTCATCCAGGAAGATGCTGCCAGAAATTGGGCATATTATCTATTATCTTAGTAAGAACATCACAGGACCCCTTGTGTCCTATTCTCATGAAGATAAAATGGTGTTTTCCATCATGTTCTTGGTCCAAAAACTTCCTCATTATATCCTTATGCGTGCCACCAAGGTCATGACCAATTCTAACCCAAAGGATTTCCTCTTAAGTTGACGAATCGTTAAAGGGAAATATGCCTGTTGGATTGTTATCTTCTAAGAATTTGGTCTTAAATTTGTCACACCAAAGATTAAGAAAGGATTGGCCCTTGCTGAAATCATTTCTGAATTTCCTACTAGTGCGCATGATCTGCCGGTTAATGGTGATTTACCCAATGAACATTTGTTTTCCATCAGTTCAGATGATCCTTGGTATGGAGACATCCTCACATATCTGCAAAACCAAAAATTCACCCTACATCTCAATCGTGATGATCGATGATGTATATGACACAAATCCCCTCGCTACCTTCTCATAAGAGATGATATTTATCATCACGGTGTTGATATTGTCCTTTGTCTTTGTCTCACTCACGCTGAATATGAGCAAGTCCTTAATTCCTGAAAAAATGATGCTTGTGGTGGCCACCTCTTAGGTATGGCTACTGCCTAGAAAATCATGTTCGTTGGGTATTTTTGACCTTCTCTCTTCGATGATTGCATTGAGGCAGTCAAACATTGTCTCAATTGCCAAACATTTTCCCCAAAGGAACAAGCTCCACCTGATCCCCTCCATCCTGTCATATCAGTCGGTACTTTCTGCAAGTGGGTCATTGAATTTATGGAGTGTTGACCCCCATATGATAATAACCACATGTATATTATTGTGGTCATCGACTATTTCACCAAATGGGATGAGGCTATGCTAAAATTCAATAAACACTGTGACTACTACGGCTCTCTTTTTCTTTAATCGTGTTATCGCTTGATTCGGGGTTTTGAAAAAATTGGTCTTTGACCATGACTAACATTTCAAAGATGATATATGGCATGAGATATCCTCTCTGTTGGAATTTGAGCACCAATATTCATTGTCTTATTATCCCCAACGTAATGGACAAGTTAAAGAGGTCAATAAAATTATTAAAACTATGCTTCAATGTATGGTGAACAAGCACACAACCAACTGGAACCTTATGCTCTTCCCTGATTTTTAGGCATATATAAATTATGTTAAAACTGCCACTGGGTTTACTCCTTTCCACCTTGTTTTTTGTGAGGAGGTAGTCTTACCGATCGAGTGTGAAATCGCATCTTTTCTCCTAGCCATCGAAATTATCCCTGACATGCAACCCTTAGAAAAAAGACTTATCATGCTTGAGCATGCCTATAAATACCATCATATTGCATTGCAAACCGTTGAAGTAGCCAAAAAACACACCAAATCCCAGTATGACCGACAAGTACAACCTCATACTTTTCATGAAGGTGACCTTGTTCTTGTGTATGACCAGGTCCATGATGTTCTTGGTCATGGGAAGTTTTACTCATTATGGCTATGACCTTACATCATTCATAAGGACTTAGGCAAGGGGGCATAACTTCTAGAGGATTTCAAATTCCAACTCCTTCCTAACCCTTGCAATAGAATCTACCTCAAGAAAATTTACCCATAGCATCCCCATTAACATGTGTGTATTTATTTCTATCATGCATTTAGGTAGCTTGCATTTTCCACCACCATCTCATTTGTTGTCTTATGGCGCCTTTCATATGGATCCATCATCAATACCGTATATCGTCCATGTTGATGGTGCAAGTTGGTTCTCCCAGAATCTAGCCTTGACAAGTTGGGCCATTTTTACCCCTTTGCATTTGTTATTTCACTCCAACAATGTGTTCATTCGACCTGCCACCAATAACCAGGCTGAATATGATGTAGTGATAGGTTTTTTAGTTGATACCATTGATCATCGCATCCTTCGTCTTCATGTTCATTTGTATTCCTTTTTACTTGTCATGAAATTGAATGGCATTTATCGTGTGCATAATCATGTCCTACTTAGAAAATATCTATGAGTGAATCTTTTAGCACGTGAATTTGAATCCATTACATTCAGTCATGTTCCTAGAGCCCAAAATCACTATGTAGATACCATTGCAAATAAAATTCTAGATTGGCATTTATCACATGCATTTAACAAAAGACAACCTTAAAACATATGGCAAACCACAATCGTCATATAAAAATATGCATATCCATATTATGTATCATCACATAAAAACATAAGTGTTTGAATTCATTACTTTAAATACATCATACATGCCCATAGCATGTTACAAAAACCAAAAAATGGGGCACCACATGTCCCTATCCCTAGTCACTATCTAGAGGCTCTCAGACCAATGGCTCTACTCCACCAGTTCATAGATCACGAACAACTTATCTGGCCATCACCATGCGCAGCATGATCCCTTGCCACTCTAAGGGGAGACCAGTACACTCATCAGTATATTGATATTCCAGATCATGCCATCCGTGATCTGATACCCCGATCAACACCAAATCACATTTGTGATGGAGATCCTCCATCAGAGCCTCATATTATGGTCTTGGGTGTGACATAGATCCACTCGGTTCCACAACCCTAGGTGCTACGGCTCATCCTGCATATCCTTCCATTTTTAACAGTAATATATCTACATACCAAAAGTTAAGAATCAGTACCGCATACATATTCTAAAACTTTAAATGCGCCAACAAATAACAACTTTCACTTACCATCTGGTCATTAGAGAAATTTTAAGGTCTAAAATTGGCCTCCCAAGAAAAATGTACAACCAAAATAAAATTTATAATAACCAATAGGATTCAAGATGATGATGTCAACCATGGGGGATGATTCACCATTTTCGGGGTAAAAAGGTAAAAAGATTAAAAAATAATAAAATAATAAAACTGTTGTTTCAACTATCTATGTAAGGTTTTACTCAAATTTCAAGCGGGAGTACTCATTCGATGCAAAATTTAATTCCTCATTCAAGGAGTACCCATGTTGCATACTTTCGATGCACCTTGCTACATGAAAAATGAGAAATACATGAAAAAATGTTATTAAAATCACGTTTTTCATGTATTTTTCATTTTTTGTGTATAAAGGTCCATTGAAAGTATTCAATATGGTTACTCCTTGGATGAGGAATCAAATTTTGCATCCAATGAGTGTTCTCGCTCGAAATTTGAGTAAACCCATAGGAAGATAAGTTGAAAATATGAGTTGAAAAGGTATTTTTTTCATTTTTCCCTCTAAAATTTGATGATGTAATCAAATAGTATTTTATAATTTCCATTATTATTTTATAATTTCCTTAGGGGCCCATTTTAGACCTCAAAATTCCCCTATTGTCCCCATGCTTATCCAGGTGGAAGTGGCAAGTCAGGATCACCCTGATAGTTCATACCACTATATGGATAATTGTCTATGTATAGTTGCATGTGATCCCAATGCATGAAAAACTCTATTCAAAACACATGCCCGACTCCCCCTCCTCCTTCTTGATGTAGTATATGCCCCCAAAAGTGCATCCTGGGCTCTTTTCGACCCCCATCACGTATCTACACATGAGGTTGGATAATCGAGATCTTCTCAAAGAAGAAAGAGCTTATCACAGTCCCAAATGCACAGTCATGGTTCACCTACCATATGCATAGCGATATTTTTTTTTTCACCGATGAAAACATCATCTGGGCCCACCGATCACTACAAGAAAAAAGAACATTAGTGAGGGGCGAAAATGGTCACCATAAGCTCATTGGTGAGGGTTAAAAGAGCCTTCGTCACCAAAAATTGAATGTTATCAAAGGTGGCATCGCCGAAGTATACGTGTTGTGGTGACATTCAAGGTCCATCACCAATAATTATTTATAATGATGGATAGTGACTTTCACCATTTCATATGAGCAATGGTGATGGAAAATAGCCTTCGTCACTAAAAAACTGAGCATCACCAAAGGTGGTGTCACCGAAAGTATGTGTTGTGGTGACATTCAAAGTCTGTCATGAATATTGATTATAATGATGGATAGTGATCGTCACCATTTCATGTGAACAACAATGTTTTTTTGTGATGGACCTTTCATGGCCATCACTATTGGTGCATATATATGTCGACATTCATTGACCATCACCATAAACTCATTGGTGACATCAAGGTCTGTCATGAATAATGATTATAATGATAAACAGTGACCCTCACCATTTCATATCAACAACAAAGATTTATGGTGATGAACATTTAATGGTTGCCACTATTGTTGCATATATATGGTGGCATTCGTTGACCATCACCATTTCGTATTTTGGCGAGGGTCGAAAAATATCACCATAAGCTCATTGGTGATGGTCAAAAGAGCATCCATCACCAAAACATGATTGTCGTCATTCCCTATGAATATCAGGGCATGATGGAATCGAACCACCAACCTCCTGCTTGTAAATTAGGTGCTCTTCCATTGAGCTAGCACCCTTTAAAGAATTAGACTTTAAACTAGCAATTGCCCCTAAAGGTGCAAAGGTACACCAAAGGAATAGAAAATATAAGAAGATCAAAAGTTGCTAGAAATAATAATTTTCAATATACATAATAAAAATAAAGTAAGAATAACATTTGATATAATCTAACAAATCATGTACTGTGTAGGAGAATAACTGGAAAGCCCGACTAGAAATTTGAATCACAACATAACAATATAAAAGAACGCGCAACAAGAAACAAACAACTCCACAGTTTGAGAAATATGAAAAATTCATGGGCCTGTTCTTATATATTGATATAGATAACAAAATATAAATCTAGATTCATGAAATTCAAGTATCATACAAGAATTTCTTGAACAAATATCAATATGTAAAATAGTATTTTTTGCATTTGGATTTACCTTGTAGAACCTCAGGAAAAAATTTCCACGGAAGAAGCCAATAAACATAACTACATGGACCTCAGGAGCACTAGAGAAGTATTCAAATCAAGAACCCTCTGAGGTAAACCACACATTTATCATCGTGACTAGTACACTTGCAAAAAAGGATCATAATAAATTATGAACTATTCCACCAAAAAATAGTGAATTTTTCCACTAAAATACAGTTTCAAATTTATCACTAGCATGACGCTAACTTCTCTGCAAAAATAGGGAAGTTTCAAGACAATGTATAATAGCTTGCATGGAAATCGTGTTGATAAAACATTCCAAGGAATAAGACCACAACAGTCAACAAGAGTTCCATCATACTTAATACTATCAAAGAGTGGTCAATAGCAAAAGTTAATTGACGGACCTTCATAACTTGCATTGGTTCCTTATCCTTCATCCAACCCTAAAATTTTAGACCGAGGTTAACATTTTGAAGAAAAATTAAGAAAAGTCACATGATCTTGTGAAATAATATTTTTATCACTACCATTAAATATAATGCAACAATTTTGCACAAACAAAGCATCCTTGTCTAAAGTGAAGTAGTCAATTATGATTAAGACTAATTTTGGGCTTAGAATTGTTTTTCCATTTTTTTTTGAATTGTTAGAATTACCATACTTAGTAGAAGAGGCATTCCCACCATGGATTGGGAAGTCCACAACAACCAGTTATGTAACTGGGATTGTTGACTATAATCATTTTAACCTTCTCCTTCCTTTTGCTTAGCCACTGAAATATGTGTTGAGAACTCTTTGCTTAAGACATCCCTCATTAGAATGGGTAGACCATTAGTGATAATAACAATATTATCGTAACATTTCCACTATCATTACAATTTCTTTTGGGCTAAAATTTAGACTTATGGGTATATTTTTCATGCCTTGTAAACAAATGAAGATGAAAAGGGGAAGGAGTAGAAGAAGAGGGATTAGAAAACATTCACTGAGAGGAGCTTGAATTGTTTTCAATGATGCTCAATATTTAGGGATCACTTCTGTAACTTGCTTTCAATATTCAAGGCAAGCCAGAAAGCTTTGCTCCAATGAACTGACTGCATGAAAATTCCATATTGTGTTGAATATGAAACAAGAGACACTAGATAAAATTGAAACATCAATCCCCGACAATGAATTTTTCAATATACTAATAAACAATCAATACCATCAATTGTTAGAGAGGCAACCACCGCTAAGTAGGTCCTTCCTAAGAGGTTAGAAACATTTTATAATAACTAATTTGTAGAATCCATTGAAATATAGGCACCAAATTGCACACAACATGTTGAGTTGTGGGAGAAAGAATCTTAAATTAGAATGCACCCTTTTGCGAGAGTAACGGAATTTTGGAGAATCAAAATTGCCTATGATAAGTGATATACCTACTGGAGGTATAGAAATGCTGCCAATAGATGAGGAGGTTGGCCCAACCCCCAATAGATATCTAGGGAACAACCCCAAACCCGAGTAGCTCTGAGGCTATGGCAGAAACATTGAGAAGGAATGTGAAGGAAAAAGTCTTGCAATCATACTAAACTCATAGGATAAATACGAACTAAGAGTGACAAAGTTCTGGATAGTTCCTTAGTCTAAAGAGGCTAGAAGCTCATGAAACACTAGAAGGCTATTTTATTGCGCAAAGAGAATGATATGTGCATATTGAAAATTCAAACTGCTCTTGCACATGGGAAAAATGGCTTACAAAAAAATGCCCTTTGTGCAGCATCAACACACACAACATTCTGTTTTTCCTAATGCACTAACCTTCTAGTTGTGGCCAAATAGCACTTGGGTCATAATGGCAAGGCCTTTAGTAGCAGGCACTTACCAAATCTTCCACAATTTTTGCTATTGTACCAGAACTAGATCTTGGACCTATGCTAAGATGTGAGGTGTTTCCACTGCAAGACATCAAGCAGCATGTTTAGCATTCAAATATGACAAACTTGAGAAACACTTTGACTAGGGAGAAACATTCAGAAAGAAAGAAACAAATAATAATAATAATAACTCTAGAAGATTATAAATAGGAAACCCTGTTTTCACTGCACTGGAGGTGCAGGCCTTCACTTTTTTATTTTTCATTATAATGTGCACAAAATCCCTCCAACCCCAGCCTGTCACATTTTTTCATTTAGGAATAGTTAAAGCCTTTTTCAGTTGGTCATGTATGAATCCCAATGGACAACTGGTATTATATATGCCATACATAACAATTAGGAAGCCAAAACAAGTAAATTCAATGTTTCAATTGTAACTTCTTATCAGGAAATGTTAGTTACAGTAACAACAATGGTATGCCAATTGCATAAGCCATATGTATCTCCTATTGAAAGGCTGATTGTAATCCCCGTGTGAGCCAAAGTCTCAATAAATAAAAACATAAAGAACTAATATGCAGTGGAATTGTTGTAGAAACTATTTTATAAATGGGAAAGGTAGTGAATTATGGAATATCATATCATGGGTACAACCTATTTAGTTGCTTACCCTGCAATATCTACTATCATTTTCAGTTTCTTTATTATTTGGGTACACTTCTCATTTTATCTATAATTACAGTGAGATATTTGTTTGATAGTTGGTCATATTACAGTAGGAACGTCATCATTATAGGAAATCTAGTTTTTTTACTGAAAATGAGAGCAGGGAATAAGGAAAAACATTGACAAAAGGTAAAAATATGATTGAAAACTTCTTATTGGAATGTGTATTATTTGGAGTTAAATACAAACTACGATTATTTTGGGTAATGCTATGGGTGTTGGAGAATAGACATTCAGGAAGGCTTTTCATTGTAACACGTCTGCAATGTAGCTGTAGATATTTTTTCACCTTGGTTTCTATTTTTTTCAATGGCTTGTAGTGGTAGCATGATGTGTGCAATAGATATTTTCTTCGAATGTTCTAGTGAACCTGGTATTTTCGAGAGGGTCATAACCTGTTAGGAAAGAACTTATTTTTTCGTAAGAGGCATTCCTAGAAAAAATTGGTTAAGAGGCCAATATGCAAGACAAAATTATAATATATATTGTGACTTCTCCAAAGCATGAAACTTATTCACTGGTTGATACTTCACTAGTCATTCAATAATGCAACAGCCTTCAGAAACCAAAACACAGTGGTGACTTGCAGGTCATGTTTGCATTATGCTAGTACAAGCTTAGTCTATTCAGAGGCCTACCATATGTAACAAAAGAGATTTGCAGAGAAACTTGCCATGTGCACTATTGGAATTGTAGGAAAAATCAAATAGTTAGTTTATATATCTTCAGCAATTTTCAATTAGGAAAGAAGCCCTTAAAATGTATATCCATCATAAGACTAGGTCGAGTTCAATCTAGTCAAGTGTGTTGCTGCTTGCACACACTTGTTATTTATTTTTCCCTTCTTAGGCCTTATCAAATTGACATAGTAAATGTATAAGAGTTCCCAAAATAAGTGTCTAAGTGAGATGGAAGACATGTGAGAAAATTCAAACTGGCCTATCCACGTTCACCCATTATTGGGCTTTTCTAGGATTAATAGTTGATGAAATTTTTTTAGCACTGTGGGACTAAGAAAGAATGCCAACTTGTAAGATTAAATAACATTGCAACACTATGAGATTCATCTATAATTGTTGAACTGATGCTGAAAAATTTAGCATATCATTAGGAGACAACTTAGCAACTTCTTAGTATCATGTTGCATGAAGAATTGACTCAAACCTAAGTTTTTGAGGCAAATTATATACTGCCCAAATCATGTTCTTTAGGAGACAAAGTTTTCACATTGAGTGTGTGTGAGAGAGAATGGGTATAATGTTCACATGTATTGATACATTAGTCCAATTTATATTTTCTTATCTTTTCCTAAACGCTAATATCAGTAAATGCGAACATGAGAGTCAGTGCCCTCACATTTGAAGAGACGAATCTAGAGGGATTTTGTTAAAGACCATTTAAGTTAATAATTCTACCCTCATTGTTAATAGAAATAAAAATTTCATACTATTCATGTCATATGCACCCAAGGTTTGAAAACACTAAAATTTAAACTCCCAACATGTCCTTTATGAGAGTGGGTTCCCTTTAAGTTAATCATTCTACCCTCATGCTTAATGGAAATAAAAATTTCATATGATTCATGTCATATGTTCCCAAGGTTTGAAAACACTAAATTTTAAACTCCTAGGATCTCATCATTCCCTCTAGTTGAAGGAAGAAGAAATTTGAAAAGAAACATTGATCTCCTATAGTGACTTGCACCTTTCTTATTTCACCTTTGCACTTGAGAATTTTATGGATTAGGATTTTAACCTCAAATTAAGTGGTAGGTTCAACATATTATTGAGGTTGTTTGACCTTTTGGGAAACTATGCAACGATGAGTGCTTTCTATGTCCAAGATTATAATGATCCATTTTAGATGAATCTCTTAGCTTTCATTGTCTTAAGATTTTTGAATATTGATCTTATTAGAAATTGTAAGTTAAAGGTAAATTTTATTGAAAAATCTAGCACCCCTATGGAATCATAGGTATGGGCACCTCAACTTGACCTATCTCTCTTAGTTGGCATGAAAGAAACTAGTAGATGGACTTTCGAACATTCTGTATAAGATCCACAGAGTTTGCAGAGCTTGTTAGGCAGGGAAGCTACGTTGAATACCATTTTATGAAGGACAAGATTGGGGAGCATAGAGGGTCCTTCAGTTGGTACTTTCAGACATATGTGGACAAATGAGCATGAAATCAACCGCTAGTGCTAGGTACTTCCTTCCTTTTTTTATAATTTTTAGTAGAAAAATGTGGGTATATTTTCTATAATTAAAATATGATGTGTTTAATGAATTTCAAAAGTTCAAATCATTAATAGAGAAAAATTTAGGTTGTCATATTGCCTCTCTTAGATATGATACTAGTGGGTAATTCTACTTAAAATATTTCAATAAATTTTGTGCTAAACATGGAATCCAAAGACAATATGGGATGAAAACCCCTTTCAAGACCTTGTGGAGGCCCTACAAGAAGAAGAATCTCCCACCCCTCTTGAAGATGATAACAATATCACTAAAATGGACCCTCCAAATTCACAAGATTAGTTCATGATGGATAGGCTACTTTGTGACCAACATAGCCCCACAGCAAACCCCATCCTTATCAAAGAACTGATATGTGTTTATGTATGTGTCCTAGATTCTATGAAAGATTTTCATGAAAAAAAGGAGCATGATAATAATTTTCACCATTTTGAGGAGGCTAGTCATGATGTCCAACATGACAAAGCAATAAACATAGGAAACTAATTTTTTTTTATAGTTCCACCAATGATACAAGATGTATGCGATTCTAGTCGGGTAGAAACCATGTTTTTACCCAAAAGGATCAACCATATGAAAAGTATGATGAAGATCATGCTTCCCTTGCTGATAATTTAAATCCTAAAAACAATTTTTAGGTCACATAATTATACTTCAATCACACTAATCCTATTTTTTCAAACAGTGAAAGTAAGGGAGTTGCAAACACTCATGGTAATATACTTGGAAGCTCGAAATTCCATTGTGAGTTTTAAGTAGAGCAGTAATGTACCCCCATGTTGCAATTTGATTTTAATCATGATCGTGTAAGAAATAAACAGAAGTAATCATGGTTTCCTAGGGTTTGAGGTCAATAAACTCAAAGGGTTTTTCAAAACCATGATTGTAATAATGTGACCCTCATGATTATCTGAGTGAAGAAACAATTAATTTTATAGTTCAACCCTCAAATATCCTATATCATGGAATCTGATGGTCCCCCTATTTCTGATGCCTATGATCTAAATTTATTCCTCAATCTTGAGGGGATAGGGAAGTTTCTCCCTTTTACTATCAATACTCATCTAGAAGATAAAGTTATTGATATATGTCATGAATATTCCATGGTAGAAAAACAAAAGGTATGTTATAAACACGCAATTAATGAAGCTCTCAGTCATATAGATCCATTTCCACCTCTATATGGCTCTATTGTTGAAAATAATGAATTTGGATAGCCCCAGAAGATTGATGAAACCTATAATGAAGCCCTCAATGATATTTACAACTACAGTGCTAAGAATGAAAGCGATTTCAAGAAAAAATTTGATGAAGAATACAAGCTTGACCCAAATAAAAATTCTCTCTAGACCACATCAAATGCAAAGATATTCTCTTTTCCATGAACATGTGGACAATCATTCATGCACTAGATTTTTACAAGGAAATGTAGACATCAAACATCTAACAAATCCACATCAAGTCAACATTGAGGGACAACTTTGGGGCCTGGAAAAGGTGCATTCTAGAATGATTGATGATATAAGTCAAAATTATCTTGAAACTAGCAAGAGGACATTTTTTCAACATAGTCATAAACAAGATTTGGCTGCTCCCACCACTCAGCTTATGGGGTACCTTTCAAAGTGTGATTCACATCAATAAGATCTATATATGCATAGGTAACCAAAAACATGAATTGCAGGAATTTAAAAAAAAAAAGGCTACTAGCAGGAGTAGCAAGTTTGGATATGATCATGAGCCTTATAATACTTTTCATAGGAAATATGTTCTCTAGAACATTGAGGATGTGGTTCATCTTGAGTGGACTATTTTCTTGCATCATTGCATTGGTGTCAACATCGTGAGTGAAAGGGTTGATGCGGAGTTAAATATTCGACTCAACCATGTTGGAACCAAGCAACTAGTGGTTCAAAAATATAGGCCTATTGAGCACCATGCAAAGATAGCTAAAGGAGTAAATTCCAATGCACAATCTAGTGCCAGAAACCCTGTACAACCCAATCAAGAAGCTGAAATATTTATCAAAAATTTTAAGTGCAATTTATATGATGTGATCCCACAAATAGTTGTAGTTGTATACATGTACTTGACTACTTTATATAAATATCATAGAACACAATCGACGAATGAAATTGTACCCACTCTTTTGCATGCTCTGGGGGACCAGTTCTAATATAATTCAAAAATAAACAAGAATTGGCAGAGGTGATCAATGTGAAATGTTTTTGAAGATTGTTCTTCGTGATACTAGACGAATATCTAACTCACATGATATTTTGTATCTAGAGGAACAATGGGACCCAAACTCCTTGCATAACTTTGAGTACCTTGTCCACAATAAAAGAATGGAAAACATTTTAAGCTTAAACGATTTAGATTTTTAATTTTTAGCACAGAAGGAAAGGGTGGTTGACCAAGAGTCAATTATGATGTGGAAACCATATTAAAATAGCCTAATAGACAAGTACAATGCCCTTGTACTCTAAAATTACTTAGTGTTTGACATGAGATTGAGAAATGAAAATGGATTTTGGAAGTATTTCACATGGATCAATGTTGGCCCAAACAATTATTTATTATGGGTCAATTTGGTATCACAAATGCCACAAGTACTTATCTTTGTGGTTGTTTCATCTTACTCTGGATTAAATAGACCTTGCAAACTAGTACAACATAATTGGGTCAAGCAGGTTATTAGTGCAGTATTATCCAAGGGAGCGACAAAAGCGTGTGATTACATTTTGTAGGGTAATTGTGTAGTGTTGTTCAGAAGTCTGAGCTAGCCATAGCCTATAAGGTTAATATTAGCCCTAAGCAGAGGGACCAAGCCTACTGGAGTTCGAAAAACAACCTGATTTCGTGAGACTAGCAGAGACATTTCCAGGTTTGTGGTTATCTCTAAGATAAGTCGAAGCCCTGTGGTATGATAGAATGTGGCTCTAAAATGTACAAGCCTGCCAGTATTTAGGTTGGATTACATTGGTAAGAACTCACTACAAGCAGCACTTTGGAAAGAAAAAGAAACAAAAAAATAATTATCCACGTGGATGCATCATACAAATAGGAACTACAAGGGCATGCACCAACTGTTAATTTCTTACTTCAAAGGAGGCCATATTCGTAAAATTAGTAGCAGCTATGAATGGGACACAACATACTCTAAAGAACTGTTGCCTAGTCTAGAGGGAAGCAGAGAATTAGCAATTTCATGCATCAATATTTCCTCCACATCTCTCCTATTTCCCATGCTTTAAGCACAATTGGAGCATTAAGAATCACATAGAAGTGCCACTAGAGTTCATATGAAAAATAAACAAACCTGTAGAGAATTCAAGCAAGTTCCAATCTCGACATCAAATATTGACACAAAATTCTCAGCCACTACAGCAAGGTACCTGCCAAGACGAGGCTGAAATTGCACTTGACTCATACCACCCTGTAAATCACCACATTTTACCCAGTCACCACAAATTCATGCTTCAAAGATTGGTTTCAATAATAAAATGCATTTCTTATAGTCATTCCAATTAATATTTTCAATGAAAGCTGCCTTGAAATATCTGCTGCATGCACCCTAGTTAACACTCCAGTAACGGACTTCACTTTCCCCATCACAAGAGAAAATAAGATCTTCATTGTTCGGGTGGAAATCAAGAGACATTACAGAACCAATATGACTAGAAAAAGTACATAAGGTATAGTTTGGTTGCAAGATACAAAAGAACATTTGAGCTATCAGACAACATAAATACAGTATTAACCCTATTTTTGACTGAATAAACCAAGCATCGTTAACATGTACATAAGGTAAGTAATGAAAAAATTGAAACAAGAACTGTACAACCTTCAAACCAATATTCATTTACAGAACTTGTGATCTGTCATAAATACCATGGAAAATATTGCATACAGCAATCACATTTTTCAGTCATAAATCAGACAGTGTTATATTAAGGCAAACCTCATTTTAAAGTCACCGATTTACACCACTAATCAACTTTCACAATGCAACATTAGGGTGAAAAACTACAGAAAATTATAACATTCATGCCAAAATATTCCACAAAGCTATAATGTATAAAGATGTTTCGTAACTTCCTATACCCAGTAACAATGCGCCAAAAATCTCTACAAATACCCAAAGCCAATTATAACAAAAACTGCGAGCGAACTTGATCAAAAATACATTTTTATGTTTGACAGACACAAAGGCATTAAGCCCTCTCTCCATGAATGTGGCAAGCAAGCTGGATGTCTTTGGGCATAATAGTGACCCTCTTAGCATGTATCGCACACATGTTCATGTCTTCGAAGAGACCCACAAGATATGCCTCCACCGCTTCTTGCAGAGCCGACACGGTAGAGGACTGGAACCTCAGATCCGTCTTGAAGTCCTGGGCAATTTCCCTGACGAGATGCTGAAAGGGAAACTTCCTTATAAGAAGTTCCATGCTCTTTTGATACTTTCAGATCTCACGGAGGGAAACAATGCCCAGCCTGAATCGGTAAGGCTTCTTCACTCCACCCATCGTCGGCGTAGATTTCTTGGCAGCCTTTGTTGCGAGCTTCTTCCTCGCACTTTCTCGCTAGTGGATTTACGGGCAGTTTTCTTCATTCGAGCCATTTTCCCTTCTTCTTTGCTCTACAACTATCTTCTTTCCGCTTGCTCGTGCTCCTGACGGGTGAATTTTTTTTCAGGCGGAAATAAAACATTATCAAAAAATTAAAAATAGAATCGTTCGCTTCAACTGCAGTTTAACCTTCCCTGGTGGCTATTTTTTCCTCATCATGAAATTGTTGTTTTCTTTAAACCTTCGGCATGCCATACATTCACAAGATCCATCAAAATGTAACAAAAACGTAAATTTTCAACTCCTATAACAAATATATGTAGACTACCTAAGAAGTATTCAAATTGAATCTTCAACTAATGCCAGAGTGAGGGTGAAGGGAGGAATTTTTTAGAGGCGGGAAACTGAATTAATTAAAAATTAAAAATAAAAATAAAAATTAAATGTCAATAATAATATTTTTCTTTTAAATTATATATAGTATTAAAATTAAAAATTCAATATAAATAAATAAGATAGTAAGATGCATATAAATTGTTTAATAGATAAAGTTTAAAAACATAATTAAATAGTATTAGAAATTATTTTTGGAATTAAAGTGGGTTAAGTAAGTCATTTATCTATGACCATTTCCATTAGAGGTAGTCTTAACTTACTAATTTTTCATTATTTCCCATTATAATTTCGAATATAATGCACTTTGGAAACCCCTAATACTTAAATTAAAAGACTCAAAAATAAATTTATGTGGTTTTTTCTTGTTTTAATATAGACATAAACAGGTATGATAAAATGCCCTCTCTTAAGGTTTGATAGTTATTATTTTTTTTGGTCTAAGCTTCCACCTATCATAATGAGACTAATTTCCTAGATTTAGCATTATGTTATTTTTCTCGCTCAACCCATTAGGGTTTGATGAGACTCTTAACTGATTACTCTCGGTTCCCCCTTTTTGTCGAACTCTGATGTTGTCCCCATTTGCACTTTACATGTTTCCCCCACACATCGTGTGTTGCCTCATATGTTGACCTTAAGACTACATTAGGGTTTTTAAGGTGTTTATTTGGTGATGTGCCAAGAGACTCCCATGACTTCAAAAATTGTCTTTCCCTGGTATGTATCGCAACCAAGAGAAGCACTACATGTGGACAAGCAAGATTTAATTATTGGCTCCCCTTATCTTTACTATACTAGGGTTTGGGAGAAACCCTAATTTGGCAAGAAAGTGACCCCCCCTTTTTTTTAACCTATTCCTCTAAGAGTATAGTCTCATCGACATTGCATGACACCATGGTGTTTCCATGTGTTAAGGCATGCCAATATGTGCAACGATGTGACAATGCGTGTTAGGGATAGTCAAGGAAAGAAACGGAGAAACAAGTTGAAATACTAAGAGAGGAACACATAATAGGGTAAATAAGTCATCAATTTACCTTTTTAGTGGGGGCATACTAGGCACACCAACACTAGGTGTGAATAGGTGCCAAGTGCCAAGTGTTAGTGCATTCTACATGCCAAATATTCCTCTATTTCTTCTCATTTACTTTCCAATAATTTATCTCAAATAGCTTTAATATTAAACCATGCCAAAGCATACCAAGTCATCTCATGAATGCATGTCAAACATGTTAAGACTTTCCAAGTGCTAACATGTGCCAAGTGCCAAAGTGTGTCAGGGAGTGTTATGCATGTTATGAAGTGGCAGGGCATGTCGAAAAGTGCTAAGTAAAGAGTGCCAATGCATGTTGAGTAGTGTTAAGGAATACTAGGAAAACAGAAGGGAGCACTAGGTAAAAATACATGGAAGTGAATGAATATGAGGGTGTGTCACGGAGTGGCAATAAGTGATAGTTGTCATGCCAAGGAGGGAGTGAAAAGGTATTCTAAGAATTCACACACCTTATTTACCACTAAATTCTTACCATTCTCACACCATAACAAAAAAACATAAAAATGTCATTCTTAAAATCTATTTTGTAGTTTCCTAATGTCATTCAAGTATAATCTCTCAATTACGTATGTCAATAATGGTGAGATCATTATTTTATTCTCTTAAAAGAACTCTTTCTAGACATGCACCCCATCAAACATAAATTGTCGAGTCAAAAATAATGGAAATGAATGAATAAGGGGGTGTGTTGGGGGTGTCAGCAAGTGTCAGGCATGGCAAGGGGGCAGTGACAAGGCATACTAGGGAATGTAGGGGATGCTAACACATGCCACATAATTCCAAGGTATTTAAGACATGTCAGTGGTTATGGCATGTCAATATGTAAACTATGTTTCTTATTTTTTTTACGACCACAGTTGTATGTGATGAGCCTTTTATTTGTAACTTGTTAAGTGGGATCAATTGAGATTGGACATGAGTAGTCTAATATGAGTTACATGTAGTTCTTAGGTGAAAAAGGCATATGTTTAATTTCCATGAAACATAAGAATTTGGGTTTGGTCTTAGAATATTTTATGCAAACACACTCAAGTGCCGCAACACATCAGACAATAAATTAGTGCACATGAAAATGAAAATGTGATGCAAACACACTCAAGTGCCACAACACATCAACTTTTCACAATGAAATCTACACACATCAGGGAATCAATTAGTGCACATGAAATTTTTTAAAATTTTCAAACCTTTCTTCGTTAAATTACAAACTATAATAGAATAGGCTAGAGCTTTCGTACCAAGGATGATGGCCCTTTACAATCACACTGATACAAGGAATACAAATAGGGCTTGGTGTTAGTACTTTGACAACCAACATACCTTGAACAATACAATGCTTGACCTAATTTTTGATTGTGGACACACATAGCCCTTTCAATCCAAATGTCTTGAACACATCTGGAAAATCCTCTGTCCTCCCATTATGTAACTCCTCAACTTGCCTCTATCAATGAACTAAACTCCTTTATGTTAATAAACTTGGATTAAAACACTTTTCCCTCTAAGTACCTCTTTTTTCCCTTAAGGTCTACAACACTTAAATTTTTCGATTAGTTGTTCACTACTCTATTGCAAACAACTCTTTGGTCTGCCTACTTTTTCCATACTGCTGCTCCAAGATGACAAGTCTTGGGATATGGAAGTTTCCCTTCTTATCAATGATGCAATACTCTACAATACAGTGAACTAGTGCTAGTTGGCTAGCCCACTTGACTTCTACTTTAGTCCTTCAAATTCTGCAAATCCTTAGGCTCAATACAGCTACCCTTCTTCCAGTGTTTTTTTCCTTCACAAGTACATGACTTAGAGCTCTTATTTGATAGTCACCTAAAAACCCTCCAATTGTACTTGGATTTCCATCAATTTTCCCAACCACAATAAATTTTTTTATTGATCTAATTCCCACAACACTACCCTCATCTAGGGCTCTTAAAATATGCCACCTAATAGTGATTTGAGTCCTCTCAAAATCACTATTCTTGTGTACCAATTTTTTGTTGTCCAATCTATGAACAAACCTGAACTACCCATCTTATAATCCATCTAACAATTTGTAGATGACTGAACTAGGGGCACAAATCATCCATTAATATTCCATTGAATAACTATTTATAGGCTGCTTCAGATCTCTGTCCATTGAATTTTTCAAACCTTTCTTCGTTAAATTACAAATTGTAATAGAATAGGCTAGAGCTCTCATACTAGGGATGATGGCCCTTTAAAATCACACTGATACAAGGAATAGAACTAGGGCTTGGTGTTACTCCTTTGACAACCAATATACCTTGAACAAGACAACACTTGACCTAATTTTTTATTGTGGAAACACATAGCCCTTTCAATCCACATGTCTTGAACACATCTGGTAGATCCTCTTTCCTCCCATTATGCAACTCCTCAATCTAATTCTATCAATGAACTAAACTCCTTTATGTTACTGAACTAGGCTCAATTTTTTTTTCCCTCTAAGTACCTCCTTTCTCCCTTAAGGTCTACAACACTTAAAGTTTTCAATTAGTTGTTCACAACTCTGTTTTGAACAACTCTTTGGTCTGCCCACTTTTTCCATACTGGTGCTCCAAGATGACAAGTATAGGGATATGGAGGTTTCCCTTCTTCTTAATGATGCAATACTCTACAATATAATGAACTAAGGCTAGTTGGCTATCCCACATGACTACTACTTTAGTCCTTCAAATTCTGCACATCCTTAGGCCCAATACACCTACCCTTCTACCACTATTGTTTTCCTTCACAAGTACATGACTTAGAGCTCTTCTTTGACAGTCACCTAACAACCCTCCAATTGTACTGAGATTATCATCAATTCTCCCAACCAAAGTAAATTTTTTTACCGATCTAGTGCCCACAACACTACCCTCATCTATGGCTCTTCAAATATGCCACCTAATAGTGATTTGAGTCCTCTCAAAATCACTATTCTTGTGTACCAATTTTTTTTTGTCAAATATATGAGAAAATCTGAACTACTCTTCTTATCATCCTTCTAAAAATTTGTAGATGACTGAACTAGGGTCACAAATCATCCATTAATATTCCATTGACAAGCCTATCATGTTAAATTTTTCAAGGGTGGTGGTGATGACTTGCACTATGTCGGGACAAGATATAAATAAGTGTGAATAAATATCATCATATGACTTGCATAAAGGATATATGCTCAGGTGATTCGTAAACTATCATGGATATTTATCGTGAAAAAAATGTGTTGTTTTTCCAATCCCACTAGATATTGTTGATTAGAAAGCATGGGAAACCTTTATAATAATCTTCCATCATGTTGTGTAACTAAGTTTTGAATTTTTCTTCCAAGCTTAGATAGGACCACGAGCCTATCATGTTCAATTTTGCAAGGGTGGTCGTGATGACCTGCACTGTGTTGGGACAACTAGAGATAAAAAAGTGTGAAGAAATGACATCATATGACTTACATAAAGGATATATGTTGGGTTGATTTGTAAACTATCATGGATATTCCACTAGACAGTTCATCATAATAGAACAGATAAAAATACATTTAAAAATGAAAGAATACGAGTTTGTGACAGGAAGTGTCAATGAGTCTCAGGTGTGTTAGGGAGGGAGTGACATCAAGGTATTCTAGGCAGTGTTAAGGCATGCTAGAGGCCAGGGAAACATGCCAAGATGTGCCAGGTGCCAGGGTGTGACAATGCATGCTAGGGCAGAGTGTTTGGGAGTGCCATGAAAAAACAAGGGAGCACTAGTGTCAAATGCATGGAAATGAATGAATAAGAGTGTGTGACAGGGACTATCAACGAGTTCTAGGTGTGATAAGGAGGGAGTTTAAAGGTATGCAAGTTAGTGCCAAGGAATGCTAGAGTGCCAGGGCAACATTCTATGATGTGCCAAATGCTAGGGTGTGTTAATGCGTGCTAGGGAGTGCCATGGAAACACAAGGGATAACTAGTTCAAAATGCATGGTAATGAACGAATAAGAGTGTCTAATAGGGAGTGTTAGTGAGTTTTAGGTGTGATAAGGAAGGAGTAGCAAGGTTACATGTTAGGAAATTCCAAGGTATGCTAGAGTGCCAGGGCATGTCAGGGAGTGTTAGTGTGAAAAACCTTCTTCATTATATTACAAACTACAATACAATAGGCTAGAGCTCTTGTACCATGGATCGTGTCCCTTTACAATTACATGGATACAAGGAATACAACTAGGTATTGGTGTTAATCCTTTGGCAACCAATCTATCATGAACAAGACAACACTTGACCTACTTGTTGATGGTGGCCACACACAACCCTGTCAGTCCCTAGTTTAATGAGAGCACCACAGGTTTAATGTTTGGAGAACAAGGGGCCACCCCCTTGTCCAACACTTTTGATGGGTCCCATGCATCATTATGACACCCAGGGACCCCAGTATGCCTCCTAGAAGGCCATAAGACATCAGTTGACCTCTTATGAGGCTTATTATTCCATGTCTGATAGTTTTGTGGGATTGTCACCAAAATTTAGGGTTACTTGCATATTATTTTATGTTTAGGGGCTAATGTAGGCCCATAAGCTAATTCGATCAACTCCTAATCAATGTAAATAGGAGTTAGTTGGCTTCATTTGTATCATCACTTGACTTGGGATCTCTCTATCTTTAGAGAACTTCACATTTTTCCTTGGAGGACTATTTTGGATGATGGATGCATTTTTATGTATGGATTTGGGCTATTTTTATCTTAGAGATTTTTTTTTGCAAATTTGAAGCTGGTTGGATATACTCTCTAACACTGTTAGTGAAAATTTAACACCATTCTTCTTATTGTTGCATACTATTGAATTTCACTATAACTAGGGCTAATTGCTGCATAATGAAAATGTGGAATTATGTGTGTATTTAGTTTATTTAATATATGGGTCATTGTTGGATGAATGAAATTTATTAGAGATCATTTTATCTCAATAAACTTGCACCACTTATACGAAGTATAAATTCTTAAAGGTCACTTTTTGTTTTCCTCTAACATTGGACGAAGTTGACTTTCTGGGCCTCCTTGATCAAGAAAATGATTATTGTTCATTATCACCCCTGACTCCATATCCCCAAGTGAATTATGCACTAGTACCTCAAAAATCTTAATGATTTCCCCCCCTTTTTTCACAAATTTCCATTTTTCACTAGGTCTAGCCCCATTAGGTCACCTAGGGCATCAATTTCCCAAGAATATAGCCAAAGGAAAACTTAGATCTCCTAGAGGCAACTAAATTGGTGGGTCCCCTCAATATCCTCATTATTTGGGCCAATTCTGATGATGGAATCTTAGGATACCTCAAGCCCTAGCTCTATGATCAAGTTTTGCATAGGTGTTCCCAAGGCTAGAACCTAGTAGGATCAATTTGACCCATTGAAGTAAAAACTCTTGCCTGATCCTTTCCCATCACATTGTCCAAGATAGGAACATCATTGGTTGCTAAATTCCATCCTCGAACTTGGGTCCACTTGGCCCTGTGTGGTCCCATTTGGCATCAAAGGCCTTTCGTCAAGGAACATTTTGGAATCCAAGTTCCCAAAGGATTTTAGGGATTGATAAATTCCTTCATAAGTATTATTCTTCTCCCTCAACCCTTCAATCCCCCTCCTCTCTCCCTAGAAGATCAAGTCCCTTGATTAAAACGCAAGCATGTCCCACTCTTTATTCTATCTTAGGGAAAGGGCTTCTAGGGTCATTTCCCACCTATTCATTGACCTATAATATACAAGTGACTTCCTAAACTACCGGGATTCATCCCATAGGTGAAATTTCGTGAAGAGTAAGGAGCCTTAGCTGTGGTGATAATGGGCTAAGCCTCCACCATTTCCCTTTTCCTAGTTGTTGCCCTCTTAGGAACCCCTTTTAGGTCCAATACTATTTTGAGTGGTAACAAGTTGTTCACAACTCCATTTCTGAACAACTCTTTGGTATGCCCACCTTTTCCGTACTACGGATCCAAGATGAGAAGTCTAGGGCTATGGAGGTTTCCCTTCTTCTCACTGAATTAATCCTCTACAATATAGTGAACTAGAGCTAGTTGGTTGGCCCACTTGACTGCTACTTTAGTCCTTCAAAGTATGCACATCCTTAGGCCCTATACACCTGCCCTTCTATCAATCTTGTTGTCCTTCACAAGTACAAGAGTTAGGGCTCTTCTTTGAAAGTCACCTAACAACCCTCCAACTATACTTGTACTACCATCAATTTTCCCAACCACAGTACATTATTTTTACTGATCTAGGGCTCACAATATTTTCTTCATCTAGGGCTCTTAAAATCTTCCACCTAACAATGGTTTGAGTCCTCTCAAAATCATTTTTCTTGTGTATTGAAAATTTGATCTTTGTTGTCCAATCTATGAATAAATCTGAACTACTCCTCTTATCATCCTTCTAACAATCTGTAGATGACTGAACTAGGGTCACAAATCAACCACTAATAGTCCATTGACTAATTTTGTATAGGTTGCTTCAAATATTTGTTTAAAACTCCATGGATAGTCCACAAAATCAACTCCTATACATGTTAATCCATTCTTCACATGGCACATTTCTTCTGCATGCTCAATCTTTTGCTCAAGTTCCACCCTCCTTTGGATCTACTATCTCCACACATACTGAATCTACAAACCATCTTCCAGATCTATGGTCTATATTTCAGAAATAAACCTTGCTTTACGGGTCACAACTGCTCTTCTTCTACACAAATGTTTCACAGTCTTAAAGGCATACCTTATGAACTAAACATGCTAGGAAGTTGTCCTAACTAGGGCACTATAATTATGTACTAATTGTTGTAGAGTAAACTCTATCCACCCATGGAAAAAACCACAATTGTTTCCTCCATAAGAGACACGACCTAGCTCATATGGATCAATATATTTTGGGCATTTCTTTGACTTAATATTGACATGAACTTTAGATCTCAATGTCGACCCTCAAACTAGGGTTAGCTTAGTCAATATTATTCCTGCATCTACTTCTGTTAAGGCTCTAAATTACAGTGCAAGCCCTCCTCCATTTATGTTTTTCTTTATAACCACCGCAAGATGAGATCGTATCAACCCTCTCTTCTATTTCATGTAGAAAATATAACCAATGGGCTTCAATCTGATCTTGTAATGTACTAAAACAAGATATTGAATCCTTCCTACAATTTTTGGAAACAAAACACGATCACACAATCACATATAAGTAAGAGAAAGAAATTATCAATTGCACAAAAAAATATGTATCTGGGGAAAGAAACTGCTCAAAACCCCTCTATATCTATTGTGTATTAAGTCAAGGAATTACGAAACAATACAATGCTTAATCTATCATGAGATTCTCCAACACTCTACCAATTGTATCCTACTAATCTAGAAAAAATTGGTCTATTACTTAGCCAATTCTCAACCATCTATCAGCCTGCCTTGCTCACGCAATTCCTAGGGAATTAACTCCCTATTAATTGGGAAAATCAATCTTCCTTGACTGTGCAATCCATCTTGGCATCCCAATGACTTTATAATTTCACATGGAAAGTTTTGTACAAATACAACTAATAGTTATGCTCCCTTTAACCTCTGTCTTAACCAGGTCTTCCTCGGAACTGAAATGCATGCAACTATTAATAGTGAATTATCATTTATCTGATTGATCAGTCATTGTGAATTAAATGTAATTTAATTCAATGGACCTCTCACTAGCTCATCACTCAGTTAGAACTAGTTAAACTGATTTTAACTCAATTAATTGAGTTAACTAATTCACACCTACACCCCACTAATGAATCAACTGCAACTGGACCCAAAAAATATTAGAATCCATCTACATGCCTCATCTTAGACCCTCATGATCCAGAAATATGCAAGAATACAATAAAATACAAAAATAAACATAAACACAGAGATGCAGTAGGAATAACACTACATTTCATTAATATCAAATACTGAAAAATGCTTACAGACATAATGGAAAACAAACTAGCTTGGGTGATGATAGCTTATCTCTAAGAAGAGATGTGGCGGCTACATGCCTATGAACTATGTTACAATAAGGCTCAAGGGAATTTTTATTATTGAAAAATAAGAGAAAAACCTAACCCGAAGAGATGTAACACCAAGAGTTTATAGGCCATGTTGAGGGTAGCTGGGCAACCAATTTCCCGGGGTTGTAACTTGTTCATATGATCTTTGTTTGACGAACATGATACCTAGTCAGAAAGATATATCTAAGGACTACAAATTCTAATGTGATTTATATGAAATCATTAAAACTTTCATGACCAAAAAATGTTGTTTGGGGCCTCAAAACTGCGGCGGAAGTTTAGGACCCGAAAAACTAACAAAAATAGTAAACTATGCTATAATTAAGGAAACTGAAAAACTGAAAGAGACAATGGTGAGGGCCCAAGTGGAATAGGCAAGTGACCACCAATATCCACCTTGATCACCTCAACTCAAATTTCTTGAGCTAACTCAGTCATCATGACTTAGTTAACTAACCCAGGTTGTTATGAGATGAAATTACAATTTATTGTCCATTTATTTAAGAGAAAAATAAATTAGACACCTCACATTCCTCACTCCTGGTACATCAAAATTCCTCACCAGTGTGGCTGCATTTTTTTTTTGGTCATTTATGGTTGCCAATTTCATTGTTTCTTGTTTCAAATTTCAATGCTCCCTCTCAACAAGAAAGGAATTCAATTTATCCCATCCGATACCTTTGGAATTTTGCATGCAACACTCATCTAGTGTTTTTTTCACCTGCAAATATTGAAATTGAATAGCCTCCGAACAACTGAATCAATATAATGGATTTTTCATTAGAGTCTTCTGACTGCTACTAGCTACTGCACCTATCTACTAGACTCTTCTCACTGCTGCTAGCATCTGCATCTATGCCCTTTGCACTTTACCAACTCTGATCTGTGCTCTAGTATCTGACATATGTCACTCTGATTTATGTCTTCCTGACATATGACTACATCAATCTAACTAATACTTCCTGCTATTGTTTTACTATGGACTCCTCGTAGCTAGGTTCGATCTATGAGACACACAATCTCAATGGACCCTGCCCAAATTTCTTATGTTGGGATTATGTCTACACATCACCCCACCTTTCACCTGGTGGTATGGTTGCATGTGCTCCCTCTGCCCATCTGGATCGAAATTTCCCCCTCATGGAGGTCTCTACTTGAGTGGAAGATTCCACTCGATCTCCTCTCTTCTTCTCCAATTGTGGTTGGTCCTCAACATTCTGAAACTACTTCTAAGGCTGCATGTTGAGAGGTAATTTGTACTCCCTCTCAACAGCCAAGTCTCTAACCTCTGATTTTCTCCTCAAAGCTTTGCATGCATCTGGTACCTCAAGTGCATATAGGTTCTTGACTCGAACACATTGTAATTTTCCTACCATTACAAAATTTTCTAAAAAATAGTTGATTTTAAATCGACGATATCTCCCTCATCCGAGCTCCGAATTGATTTTCCATTTGGGTAGTTTTTCACAAGGAATCCAAATTATATGTTTTTTTTTTTTTTTGACACCAAAATCTTCAGATATTCTCTGCAAACTCTCCACCCAAAAAATTCCTTATTTGATACCATGTATAAAATCTAACCAATGAGATTCAATATAATCATGTAATGTACTAAAACAAGATGTTGAATCCTTCCTACAATTTTCGGAAACAAAACATGATCGCACAATCACATATAAGTAAGAGAAATAAGTTATCAATCGCACAACACAAGATGTATCTGGGGAAAGCAACTTCTCAAAACCCCTCTGTCTCTATTATGTATTAATTCAAGGAATCATGAAACAATACAATGGTTAATCTCTCATGATATTCTCCAACAATACAATGGTTAATTTCAACATTTCATAATTTGATGCGGCCTTCACATAAAGACACCATTGAAATCACATGCCCAGATTCTCATGAGCAACCTCTCTTAAGCTCAATCTGCCATAAGAGAACCAACAATATGCCATCTTAATTCCTAGCTCAAACCGACCATTAAGGTATGCAACATTCTTGTGAACCCTCACATGATGATCTTGCTCTTGGAGGATTATCATGTCCTCCCTTTAGAAACCCTTACTCTACCTACTTTACGACTACATCTCTCTTCGCCCCCTTGATCAAATGAGATCCTTCTCACTTGATGTTCTTTCCTTCACCCTAAGGCCTCCGTAAATAGTTTTTCCTAGACCTATTAGGAACCCTCTAGAACTTACTGGTTTTATCCACTTACACATTAGGAAATATTATTTTTCCTTTTTAATTTTCTTTTATATTTTAAAACCCATCTTGGGTCCAAAATCCCTTTGCTTCGCTTCTTTTCCCACAAACCATTTTGTGACCAAACTCACACAAACCCATCTCACTAGGCTTGTGGAGTACCTCCCAAGCTACACAATTCAACAACATCATCTAGTTGTAGTAACAATAACCTGGTCAAGCTCTTGTAGTCAAGCGAGGGGTTGGTTGGGTTCCCAAGTTTCAAATTAAGTAAGGGTAGTTGTGAGGGCATGATAGCTAGGGAGGGTCAAGGAATGAACATTAGGAATGAAAGGCATGCTAACACCTGTTGGACAATGCCATTGCATGCTGAAGAGTTTTAGGGAGTGTTCAAAATGCATATCAAAGGATAAATAGGTCAAAATGCATGGAAATGAATGAATAAGAGTGTGTGACAGGGAGTGTGAGAGAATTCAAGTGTGCTAAGGATGAAGTGTGTTAGGAGAAGTTCAGAATAGGATTTATAGGGGGCAAGCCTACAGTTGTTATACGGGTCTCAACATAGTAGTTTTAGACAAAGGGAGATCACTTTGTGCTAGGCACAACATTGTTTTTCCTTTAGCTATTTTTTTATACGAGATGTGGCACACTTTGGCTACATTCTCATGCTTTAAACTATTCTAGATAATTGCATATTGTACATTGTTATGTATAAGTTTTGGGGCACTCAACTTGTGTCGGCTTATATCTTGTGTGACTTGTGCATCTTGTATTTCTTGCAAACTCTCAGTTAATGTTCTACTATTTATACCAACTGAACATACATGTGAAATATTTCCTATGTAATATATGTTGCTTCGTTGTTTAATGGCCATGGCTAGATCATGTGATCCTTGTCTTGGTAACTAGTCAAGCGGGACAAGTTGAGCTTGGACATGAGTGGCATAATATGAGCTATAGGTAGTTCTTAGGTGTACAAGGCACAATCTACTTGTAGTTGGTGCAATTGGTCAAGTTGTTGTGATTGAAGCAAGCCAATATTGTCACATGAACTGCAATAGCTAAGGAATCGATTGGGTTACCAAGTCGTGAAAATGTGTAAAGGCTGGCTATGAGGACATGAGTGCCAAGGTGTGCTAGGGAATGCTAATATGTATCAGATTGTGCGAAGTTATGTCAAACATGCTAAGATGTGCCAAGTGATAAGGCATGCCAAGATGTGCAAGGGTGTGTAAATGCATGCCAGGGACATTCAAGGCAACAAAAGTGAGAAAAAAGTTAAACTACAAGGAAATAAACACATAAGAGGGTTAATAAGTTATCAATTTACCTTTTCCAAGAGGGACATGCTAGGCACACCAACACTAGGCACCAATAGGTGCCAAGTGCATAGTATTAGTGCATTCTAAGTGCCAAGTCTTCCTTTGTTGCTTCTCATCTACTTTCCAACAGTTGATCTCAAATAAAATTAATATTAAACCATGCCAAATTATACCAAGGCATGTCAATGTATTCCATACAGGCTAAGAATTTCCAAGCACCAACACGTGCCAAGTGCAAATATGTGTCATGGAGTGTTATGCATGCTATGAAGTGGAAGGGCATGTTGAAGAGTGATAAGGTGCTCCAAAGAGTGCTAATGCATGTTGAGGAGTGTTAAGGAGTACTAGTACAAAAAATTAAGGGAGCACTAGGTCAAAATTCATAGAAGTTAGTGAATACGAGGAACGTGTGCTAGGGACTAGAGTTAATGAGTGCTAGTTTTCATGCCAAGGAGGGAGTGACAAGTTATGATAAGGATTGGTAAGGCATTCTAGGGAATATCAAGACATGTAAAGAAGTCTCAAAGTGTGCTTGGGAGTTCCATGGTGTGTTAATTATATGTGCCAAATAGTTCCAATACATGACATGTGCTAAGGATGTGCTGGGTGCCAGGGTATGTCAATATGCGTCAAGAAGTTTCAAGGAAACAAAAGGAAGAAACAATAAGAGGGTTAATAAGTCAGGACTTTATCTTTTGCAAAAGGGGAATGCTAACCATACTAATAATAGGTCCCAATAAATTCCAAGTGGAAGTGTATGCCAACTGCTAATGTATGTCAATGAATTCAACCAAGGTGTTCCAGGGCATGCTAGGGATTACATGCATGCCAACACATGCTAGGAGATTTCTATGTTGTGCTAGCACATGCCACCATGTGCTTGGGCATCAGTGTCATGGCAAGATTTTCTAGGTACAAATATGTTCCAAGACATGTGAGGTTCTAAAATATGTTAGTGTGTGCCAAAGCATTAATTTAAGGTGTGCCCAGATTGTTGAGGAGTGTTAGGTCTTTCTCATTAATAGACTTGATAGAGCTTGATTATGTATTAAATAATATATTTCCTACACACACTAGTGGGACTTTATCTAAAGGGAATTTTCTAGATAATAAACTTAATAGATATGAATCATGTGTTGATTCATAGGAAAACCTTATTCGCACGACTAGTTATTATTTGAGGGAAATGATACACACTAATTACTTCTTAAAACATTTATTTAATCTAACCACTATGGCCTTGGACATATTATAAAAAATAATCCACAATAATGGTATTAAATCGTTATCTTTTGACAAAAAAATATATTAATAAGAACATAACGTCATCAAAAACTCATTGGAATGATCAATGGTGACGAAAATTTTTTGACCGTCACCAAAAGTAACAAAAATAGCATTGGTGAGGGTCATTAAAATTTAATCACTAGAAGTGTCACTAAATATAGAATTAGTGATGTGCCTTTAACAACCCTCACCAAAAGTGTCATTGAAAATGGCTTTGGTGACGGACCTTAAAGGACCATCACTATATACACTTACAGTGACATTTTTTTAAGGAGTGTCACCATATGTGACATTGGTGACGTACCTTAAAGGTCCGTCATAAGAACGACCCTCACCAATGTCCTTTTTCCTTGTAGTGGATAGTAGGTCCCACTCAAAACACTCTCCACTAACATCATCTGGCCCTGAGTGATGTGATGGAATGCCTAGCTTTCCAAGATTCGCAGCACTACTGCGAAGACAACCCATGTCTCTAGCTTCTCTAGATCACTAATCATTATTGTTGTGCACTTTGCATGAGCACCAGGTCCACAATGGTAGTCCACAAACTCTACTATGTACCTCCCACGAGGTAACACTGGATGTATATCCCACACTACCCCTAGTAGGGGGATTTTAGTCAAAAAATATATATCCTGGATGGTGAGCTCGATCCTGTTCCCCTGCACCACGAAGGCCTCTTGGTCTGGATCCTAGTAGCTGAAAATCCTAGATAACAAGGGCTCACCTACCCTCATCAATGGGTTCTCTAAAAACTTGGGAACCCAAAACCGAGCAAGCACTGCTCTAACCACCTGATTCCCTTGAATCTCAGATTGAAGAGTCTCCAAGCCTCATTCATGTCAGTTGATCTGTAACTCTTCTATATCTACAAAACATCACAATGTCATATCAATTTAGAGCTAGAAAAAATGCACGATATCATCTATGTTCTGATTCCTCATTAGGCCAACAACCCAAACATTGTCTCAGCCCCAACTCACACTTTTCTAAGAAAAAAATATGAGCTCACAGGTTTTCCACCTTTTCATGCAATCAAAAATGTAGTTTAGGCCCTGAAAAGTGTGATCCGGCCATGAGCTAGGGAAAGGGTCTCCTACTGAGCTTTGAGACCCTAATATGGAAAACTAATACACTGGAAATGAAGAGTAAGGTTAGGCCACCTACCTCCCACTAACATAACATGATTCTGACGATCAGTTTGTCCACTACAATGTCCACAAGATTTGGGGCCTTCTCCTCTCCAAATTCACCACATCTCACTTAGCAAATGAATTGAAATTGGAGGAAAAACACACTTTCATAGGAAAAACTCCAGTTTTTATGTTGCCCATTGCGACCAAACCATAGCTCAGTTTGACGAACTGTCAATACTCATTAGAGAAATTTTCAGGTCTAAAATGGGTCTCCTATGAAAAATGCACAACCAAAATAAACTTTATAATAACCAATAAGATTCAAGATGATTATGTCAACCATGGGGGATGATTCACCATTTTTAAGGTAAAAAATTAAAAATATTAAAAAATGATAAAATAATAAAACTACTTTTTCAACTTGTATTTTCAAGTTATCTCCCTAATATTTTACTCAAATTTCAAGCATGATTACTCATTGGATGAAAAATTTGATTCCTCATCCAAGGAGTACCCATGTTGCATACATTCGATCGACACTGCTACACGAAAAATGAGAAATACTTGAAAAATCGTGATTCCAATCACGTTTTTCATGTATTTCTCATTTTTCATGTAGCATGGTCCATCAAAAGTATGAAAATGGGGATTCTCTGGATAAAGAATCAAAATTTTCATCCTACGAGTGTTCTTGCTTGAAATTTTAGTCTACCCATAGGGAGATAAGTTGAAAATATGAGTTGAAAAAGTAGTTTTTTCTTTTTTCCCCCTAAAATTTGATGATGTAATCTAATCTTATTTTATTATTTCCACTATTATTTTATAATATCCTTAGGAGGCCCATTTTAGACCTCAAAATTCCCCAAATGGTTGGAAAGCTCTCACTGAGTACTATAATGGGTCTTCTTTTGTTTTTGGTGATTTGACACTTCACACAGAAACCATTTTTGCATGAAGTGTCACTTTGCCGCCTATTTAAACTGAATTTCTTCATATGAGTTGCTTGTACTTTGGAACCACTTTTCCTTTTCACTTGTCACCTCATGTGTCGATTTTCGCCATGGGAAACCATTATTTGTTCATGTTTTTATGGTCCCCCTGGGCCTATCCTGTGCGGAAACATCATCAAGTTACCCTTGTTTATAGCATCCAATTTGAGTCATCATCGCATCCATGGAGTTTGTACTGAGTCCATTTATCTCATGTTATAGTATTTCATCCATATTTGCTTCCCATTCATCACTTGTTGCCCATTTTTTCCTCGATTCATATTTTCCCTCATCCCCTTTAGAGTCGAGTCAGTCACTGTCAGGTCAACCATGATTTTTTATTCTCTGACAAGGGAATTCATCCTTCCACCTCTCAGTTCCCCTCCTTCCATCATTATCCCTGGTGTCATCCTATCATTCGCTCTACTATGATCCCTCGTGCCTTGGTTGAGGATTCCTTATTTCCGCATCTATGGCAAGCCCTATTTTGTCGACTTCAACACATTAATTCTAGAATAAAGGTATAGAGGGTGGTGTGCCTTGGTTCCAAATTTCCTTATTGTTCAGTACCTCAGATAAAGAAAAGGGAATCACTATTTCCATTTGACTTGGTTTTTTTTCACATGATCGACCCCAGCTCATTATCGCACGATTGAGAATCATACATGTGATGGTTTGATGATCCAATAGATTGTACTAGTGATGCCCGGGTATGTGTGAGATGTTTCATACCTCATGAGGGTGTTTCCCCTTAGGTAGCCCCCAAGATGCTTGGATGATCTCAGATTATGCTAAAGCCTCAGATGCAGTTCTGCAGATTTGATGGATTTAGTTCCACCTACTTGCAGCGCCCATAGCATGCATGTCTCATTCAAATTTTTAGAGCCCTTTCCTATTCAGTAGGGCTTATTTTGTCGTTATACGCACCCTCCCCCCCCTCCCGCATTATATGGACATGAATTTTGTCTCATGTACTCATATATTGTTGTATTCAGTCATGGTCCATGTTTTTTCTAGGCGCAGTATGTATGTGGGATTCAATATATTATTTTCTTTCCCATTGATGCCAATATGTCATGTACCATTTATCATGTACTTTATTGCTTAGTTTCACATTACCGGACCCATTATTATTCTTTGTACTTTGTTATCTCGGCGGGTATGGGTATGCCTCACCCGCCTCATTGAGAAAAGGTACTCCAACATAAAAGGAGACTTATATCACTTCGTAGGTCTCACCCCCTCAGTTACTATCCTCTCTTGCTTCGCTTCATTTATGTCTCTCTCTTTGACTCTGCTTCGGTGTCCAGTGATTTTGTTCTTACAACATACTTTAGCCATACGATTTTCTCCTAACACTCGTACGTTGGGGGGAAGTCCGTTATTACCCAAAATTGATTATCTAGCCATTTCTAACTAGATTGATCGAAGTACACCATGTAGGACCAATTTGACCATAGTAAAATTGCTTTCACTATAAGAAATAATTTAATAAGTCATATTTTATTAAGTTATTTCTGGTTAAAACAAGATACCACATGAGGAATAATTAAATAAATCATTATTTATTTGATTTTCCTATAGGGATAATTAATTAAACCATTGTTTAACTAATATTCCTACTAATATTTAAACCAATTATGAGAAATAATTAGATAAATCATTATTTTTCTTATTTTTCTTTAGGAATAATGAATTAAATAATTAATTAGTTTTTATTCCTTGTTAAATTTGACTAAATCACCTAGGAAAAATTAAACAAATCATTATTTGTTTATTATTCTTTAACCACATCCTTGAAATGATAAATAAATCATTTATTTGTTTATTATTTCTAAATAAATGTATTTAACCAATTTAAATACCTTTTCCCTCCAAAAAATTATAATAAAATATTCCAAGTGTTTAGATGTAGATTATGGTTAATAATATTTTATTATTCTCCATTATTAAGGATAACTCAATATTTTTTTATATATAGGAGGGTTTTTCCATGTATTCCTGACTTTGATCATTCTAATTTTCGCTATTATTTTCCTTTACCATGTGATCTCCCACTTGATTTCATCACATATTTTGGATTTTTTACATCACTGAGAGAGAGTTTCGCGAAGCTGAAGCATTGAGGACAACCAAGAACCGATCCCATTTAAGGGGGACTGGTAACATTTACTCGTTTTGTTCACCAGGTGTTACATAATATAAAAATTCATTCTTTAAACTTGTCTTGTCTGTTGGTTATTTGGAGTTATTTTGCATAAATTGTTATTTGTTTTTGTTGTTTAACTACTTTTGTTGCATATATTTGGGTTTTTTTCAGGAATTATTCTCATTTTCTATTGCAGATCTAAAGGGTTTTATAGCCATTTCTGTTGTTAATTCTATCAGTCACTCATAGATAAAGTAGGATATTTTCGTACACCTTCGATAATATTTTACACTAACATTCTCCCTCCCATTTACTGAATCATAGTAGATGTGCCAGCTCTTGGGAAGGCCTAGAAGTTCTAGGATGACTAGATCATCTTCAAAAACTATAATACCAACACTCCCAAGGTCATCCTGACATTGGGTTAACTTGATCAAGTACTGTGGTATTGTGTCACTCTTTTCCATTGTGATTTTTTGAAGCTTGTCCTTCAGTGCCAACTTAGTGTGGTCACTATTTTTATGAAACAAGTCTATCAAGGATTTCCACATTTCTATGGAGTCTCCTTACCATGGAGGTTCGAGAAAATATGGTCTCAAACTCCTTCCAATATGATCCTCCTCGATTTTTCAATACACTTCTCCCATTATGGTAGATCCTGAGCATCAGATGTTGGAGGTTTAGGAATGTTAGTACATACAAATTCCTTCAAATTGTTATCTTCCAACACTGCCTCCATCATGTCCTTCCAAGAAATATAATTCGAACTATGCTCAAGGGAATATTTGAGTCTCAATCCGTAGAAGGCCTTCCTACTAGCTCTAAAGACTTGATTTTGCAAATTCGATCCTGCAAGGACAACTTCAAATTCTTATCTTCTATTTTGGTTTGAGCTCTGATACCATGTAGAAATTCCTTGTAGGTTCAAAGTTCTAATGATATTTATATAAATAAAAATACTTGAATATACTCTACCAACTGCGTAAATAATTAAACAGCCATGAAATCACGAATCATACAAGAGAAATAATTCAATCAACACATTACACAATAATTTTTAGGGAAATCCATAGCTAAAAATTAGAGAAATTTTGAGGTCTGAAATGGGCATCCTAAGAAAAATGTACAACCAAAATAAAATTAATAAGAACCAATAGGATTCAATATGATGATGTAAACCATGGGGGATGATTCACCATTTTTTGAGTAAAAAATTAAAAATATTGAAAAATAATAAAATAATACTGCTACTTTTTTCAACTCGTATTTTCCACTTATATCCCTAAGGTTTTAATAAAATTTATAGCAGGTGTACTCATTGGATGAAAAATTTAATTCCTCATCCAAGGAGTACCCATGTTGCATACTTTCAATGGACCCTGCTACACGAAAAATGAGAAATACATGAGAAAATGTGATTGCAATCATGTCTTTCATGTATTTATCATTTTTCATGTAGCAGGGTCCATCTAAATTATGAAACATGGGTAATACTTGAATGATAAATTTAATTTTGCATCTAACGTGTGTTTATGCTTGAAATTTGAGCAAACCCATAGGGAGATAACTTGAAAATACGAGTTGAAAAAAATAGTTTTTTTCTTTTTTCTCTCTAAAATTTGATGAAGTAATATAATTTTATTTTATTATTTCCACTATTATTTTATGATTTCCTTTTGAGGCCCATTTCATACCTCAAAATTCCCCTAATTAACCCCTCCTATCTGCATATTTCATTAGTCGGAAAACTAGAGAATATTACAATGCTTTGCTAAAACCAGAGCAACCTTTGCACTATCACAATCTATCTCACTGCTCTACAAGCTAGTCCTAGTAAATACTTAACCAAATACAAGACTTCCCAAGTCCCTATTTCCTTGAATGATTTCCTTCCAAATTAGACCCTATTAATTAGGGAAATTCCTCATCCATAACTGCGCAATCCTCAATAGGCCTTCCTCTGACATCATGCACCACCTGTAACATTTGGATGATTATACAACTGATAGTACACTGCCCTTGAACTCCAATATCAACTGGGTAACTCATATATCACACATGCATGAATTATTTATGGTTTATTTATCAGTTAACTTATTTAACATGAAGTAAACACCCCACTACTAGACCTCCCACTAGTTCCTCCAACAGTTGGAACTAGTTTAACTTATGTTAACTTAGTTTTAATGAACTAATTAATTACAACTCAAAATAAACTCAGGGTAGGCTCTTATAAAGTAGGAGCCATTGTACATGACTCAAGTTAGGCCCTAAACTTGAATTAACTGAACTAACTAAGTCAAAATAACTTATTTAACTCATACAAGTTGTTATGTGATGTGGAATTACAATTTTCTCCTAATTTAATTCAAGGGAAAATTAAATTAGGATTTTTCTTGGTGCTATTTTCAATTTTCATTGCTCTATGCCATTTATATTATCCAACTTGATTGAATAATTGAAGCAAGGGATTTATGGATTTGTAGAAATATTCCACTGCATATGATACATTTATATATATAAATGATTCAATGTGGTACAAATATCATTTATATCTATGTAAGAGCTCCCAACTAAAAAAAAAGGTTATTTTGGATTTGCACACCTCTCCTATAGGAGGCACTCGATATTTTTAAAAATTACCACACGGTCAATAAGGAGTTTTTTCGGGATGGCCTTAAATTAGATATTCAGAAGTTTGTGGCAAATTTCTTATTTTTCCAACAAAATAAAGTAAAGATAATTAAGATCCCAGGTTTTTTGTAACCGTTAGCCATTCCAAGTTAGTGTTGGGAGGAGGTCTCAATGGATTTTATTACCGATCTACCCAAGTTCGAAGGAAATAGTGTAATCATTGTGGTAGTTAATAAAATTAATAAGTATGCACACTTTTGTGAATTATATCATAATTTAAAATCCAATACAATCACTAACGCATTCATGGAGACAATTCAAAAGATACATGGAAACCCAAAGATTATTTTATGTGACAAAGATCCCATTTTCACTGAAAATTTTTGGACAAATTTATTTTCTTGTATTGATAGTCAATGGGCTCATATATCATCTTATCAACCTAAATCTAATGGGAAAACTAACATAGTGAATAAATGTTTGGAAGGATATCTTTGTTTATTTGTATTTGAAAAACAAATCCAATGGGTCAAGTGGTTACCTCTAGTAGAATGGTGGTATAACACTTCCTTCCATACAATGGAGAAAATAACCCCATTTATGGTGCTTTATGGATATCATCAAACATCCATCACATTATCTCTAAGAGACAAGCCTAAGGTTCAAGTAGTGGAAGATCACATTGAGCATCAACAAGTTCTCCAACTCTTAAATTATAACCTAAATTTGGCACAAAATTTAATGAAACAACAAGTAGATCAACATTGCAATAAACAAATTTTTTACATGGGCTATTGGGTACTTTTATGGTTACAAACATATAATCAAATGTCCCTCAAGCAAGCTAAGAAGAATAATAAATTATCACCCAAGTAATATGGCCTTTATAAGGTGTTTTGAAAGATTGTTACTATGGCATACAAATTGGAGTTGCTTACATCTTCGCGAGTACACCCAATTTTCCATGTTACATGCTTAAATAAGGTTATAAGTGACAAGCTCCTAATTCAAACTATATTTTCAAAAATTGGTGATGGGCCTCCAAATTAGACATAAATTAAGGCCCATATAACCTTTATTAGGCACATAAAAGATATATTAAATCTCTCCTTCTACAATTAGTAATGTTTTTTATGCTTTAATATGTTCTTAGGAAGGTTTAGAGATAATTGCATATTTGTGCCTAATATTATTTATTTTTGAAGGATATTATGAGAATATTGGGAAGATTATGGAGATTTGGAGAAGGATATAATTTAGGGACTTGCTCCCTACTACTAGAGGATCAAGATTGGAAACTAAATGAACAAAATAGCAAGAAATTATTGAGAATTTCTGGCGAGATTCTAGAACTCTAATGATTGAGAAAATATAGGAATGTGTTCCCTGTCATTTACTAAAAATTGCTAGTGTTGGGAACCAAAGCCACTATTTGAGGGATTTTGGAGGGGAAAGCTTCCTCCTTTCAAGTAGAATGCTTCCTCATAATTTCTTATAAGTTTCAATTCCAATTGGCCTCTAGGCGCATGTATGTTTTAGTCTTATTGTGGAGAAAACTTGTTGTTTAGCAGCTCCACTTTCATTTCTTGCAGGGATGTACTTGGACTGATTCAATAATGAAGATTGCTGACATTTTTAGCAAGGCTTGGTTTCTTCCATAGGACTCTGAGTCATTCTTGGACTTGGCCATCCCAGGAGCCTCAAATCCCTCTTTCATAATTTCTTGATGTTCTTTTCCCTTCTTAATCACATGATCTCTTATTTCTATTTTTCATATTTCTGTATTTAGTATTGTTTATTTTCTTGTTGTAGGATTGAGTTAAATTATTTAAGTGAGTTCTTCTGTAGGTTGTTTAAATTTTCAAAAGTAGTATCTAAATTGGATTTGGTTACTAGTTCACGAATATAAGATTTATGGAAATGCCTTGTAGCCAAATAGTAGTAAAATTATGCAATTTTTTATAAGGATTTAATGAGATCCATTTAAATTTATTCCACTTTCCTTAGGTCATAATAATGTTAAATTTAATAAAAAAAATAACTCCATTTCATTTTCACTTTATTATGTTAGGCATTTGATAGATTAACTAGCTCATTAGTTCTTGAATTTCCAGATTTTAGAGTAGTAGTTTTATTTTAATTTTTATCACATGTGAACAAGGGTATTTTGGAGTGATTCCACTTGGAATAGAGACCTAAGACATCATAATTAATAAAACGAATTGTCCCATACCATTTTCATTTTATTTACACAATCATTCAATGAGTTATTTCCAAAACAGAATTTCCTGTCGCACTCTTGTAGCATGTGTAAACTTGACCATATTTGCTCCCAAAGGTTGTTTTTTGTATCTTAGGCTTGAATCCTAACCCCTAGGACCTAAATACATGATTGAGGAAGAATAAAAACCACTTAGAACATTCATTTTCACAAATTATATTAGGTATTTTTATTTGAATTCATGCTCTTAGGATTTCAATTACAACGTTGTTCTTTCCTAGGATTAATTCTTTTCAAAGCAGCACTTCCATTTCTGCAATTAGTTTAGGCTTTGTTTTCATGAAATTCCCTCCATTACATCTAGATAAAAAAAATAAGGACACATTATATGCTACTCATATAGTGCTGATAACTCTTAAGTTTATACGAACCCCGGGTTGATAATTAAAGTTGGTAGCCTTAGTAGTTGCAACATTCTTGTTGTAATAATGAGGTTCATCACTTTGAAAAGAAGGAAAAATCATATTGGATCCTGAAGCAGTGACTGGAAAAAGAATCCAACAACTACAAAATCGATCAATTTTAAATTACCTCATTAATTGGAAGACGTTTTTAAAGATTCCATATGGGAGGATTAGTATTTTATATAGAAGCATCCATAAGTACTCAAGTGTTGAGGACAACACTTTTTTGAAGGATAGGGATATTCTTAGTCCCTATAATACTAGTGTAACCCCTATATTGTTATTGTTGTGCCCCATAGAATCTCACTATTGTTATTTTTGTGCCCTTATATTATTATTGTTAGGTAGGCCCTAATTATAGCTTTACCCTTCATATAACTATATAAACCAAGGAGGTATTTGCATTTGAATAATCTAAGAATTTTTCATTTATGTGATGTAAATTGAGGTTTCCCCCTTGAAGGGGCTTATTATCAAGACATTGATCTATCTCTTATTATGTTTTTGTTTTATTTTGATCTGGGTACATAAAAAAAAGGGAACATCTAGTTAGAGGTACCAAACATTAGCTATGGTGATGGATTCAATGAATGTTCTCTTATTGTTGCATTATTTATTGGGATTTGAGGTGTGAAATATTGAGAAATGTTACTATTTTCATCCTTCATAATTGTTGTACTCATTTCAATATGTATCCTTTGTAACAAACAAGGAAAATAAAAGGAAATTATTATAATCAAAGCATGGGTTTCATGCTAATTATTAATATTATTTTAGGTAAAATCATGTTATTCATTCTATTATGCTTTTTTAGGTCTTAGGATTTATTGTCATGATTCAAAGGAATCAACATCAAGTTTATAAGATCCTGCTGGGAAATTTGTAATTGCAAAAACAATATTTCAGAGTCTATAATGTCTGGAATATCCAAGAGTACAAGTTTTCCCTCACATCCTCAAGTCAGCCTAAAAGAGGGAATTTGATCCCTTGAGAAGTATATATAAACAATAATTTGACTTAATTTGTAGATACACTCACTCACAAGTTAAATCGACAAGAAAGAGTTTCATTTATAGCTGGGTATATGCAAGAAGTAGAGAAAAGGTTGAGAATAAGGAAGAAGGTCAAAATATCTTGGTTTTTGGTCTCTATCTCTCTCACATGTGAAACATTATTGGGTTTATAGGTTGTAGGAAGAGGTCGAAGTTGCGAGGCTGAGTCTTAGTAGGATGAAGTGGAGAAACTAGTAGCTGGAAGGGGGGAAAATTTGTCTAGACCTCTGTTACACAGTAATTTGTCACCGTCCCTGCAATTCCCATCTCACCCATTGGAGGGTCGTTTATGTGACCTGTGAGCAGTGTCATGCCTTGCAAATACCATCATTGCATCCCTTTCCATGAGGACAACATTCCTTCTGTTGATCATTTCCTGAGCAGAGCCCTAAAAACACCTGTTTTTTCCTTTGCGCTGGTAGCCCGTTATGTACTCGCGCCAATGGGGGAAAATTAACACTGAGCCCACGCCAATTGGCGCTCTGTCCCATTGTTGCACCTGTGCCACTCTGTTTATGGAAATTTTTTTAAAAAAGGAGGCGAAGTTTCGATTACAACAACTTCGTGGATGAGTCATCAGGAGTGGTTTCGACTGAATAACCATGGCCTTCCTCCTTTGGCCTCTTGTTTCCACCATATGGGGAACCTCCCAAAGGATAGGAACACTCCCTTCCCACTGTTATGGGGATCCAGCCTCTCCTCTCCTCTATAAATATAGCCTTCATCCATTGATGAAAGGTGAAAGGTGATAGTCTTGAAGTGCCTAAGCTTTGAATCTCCATATTCCCAAGAGCCCTTGTGCTGTAAAGAGCCCTCTTTTTCCCTTAAGGCCGACTCAAGTAAGGAGACCATCGTCGAGAGACTCCGGAGAGGTTTTCCCTTTCCTTGGTGAGCTTTGCGAGATGTGGATGACTGGAGACCCATCCGAAGGAGACCACAACGTCAGAACTTGGTTGTAATCTCTCTTCGTTTGTTATTTAATAGATGATTATCATTATGGTTCCACTCTATTTTCCATCATGTTAATATGAGTAACATCCTTTCTGACTGATGTTTAGTTACGTATGCCGGGTTTTATGCTTGTATCTATTTGTTCCTTCCATGTGCAGGTGTTCATCCACGGAGATCGTGGAGGGATTGTGATCTGCCAAGGCTGAGGAACGGGGACGCTTCTTCTTCAGATCATAGCATTGGAATCCAGGTAGGCTTCTATCTCTAGTCTTTTCATTCGTAACTAGGAACTTACCGCCATTAGCATTGTTTGATTGTTGCTAGACCCATTGGAGTGTTGTGTAGATTAATCCGTCTTGCGGACAAGACCGATCTCTCTAGTACAAAAGGTAACTAGCAACAAACAGCCAATTATACTAATCTCTCTCTAAGCATATGCAATTTATAGCTTACTTCTGAATTCTGAGAGCCTACCTTATATCCAACGCTTTGCTTGCTTACTTGATTTTTTTGAAGTCCTTCCCGTGCACTGAAAGAACGTCCTTCGTATATCTGCAATCACAAACAAGGAAAAAGATTAAGCAGCACCTGTATAGACATTATCATAAATCATGCTTATCATAATGATCAAGGAATTTATGAAATAAACCACAAATTGACAGTTTAATGAGAGAAATGAGTATATTTGTATTAACTTTAAAGATAGAAAACCTTTACAACCTGTGCCTTGATGTTGTGCAGGTCCTCCCAGGGTCCGAAGCAGGAATCTCCTTTACTTTGACAAGCATTGCACTCTTGAACTAAGACAAATGGAGATGAGTGATTTAACCTCACAGAAAGTCTTAGTTAACTAAGTCTGAATCTCAACAGCATTTAACTTCAAATCTCATAAGCTTTAACTCCCTTTGAGGCTACCCAAGGCCTCTTTTTATAGTGGAAGAGAGGAGGTTTCTAGTTCCAAATATGAAGGGATAGAATCCTCCTTCAAAGGGATAAGCTCCTTACATCAAGGGGTTAGCTCCATCAAGTGAGGGATGCATGAACCTTCTCAAAGCGTATCCATTCCCGAAAATTCCCATCTAGAATCTTCTAGAATTCACCTGGAATTCACTTTTAATCTTCATTTTCTCGCCTTTTTATGTTTTACAGAGGTCCGCACCCATTACACAAAGAACGTGCGGTATGGTTCCGCAGGCAGGCTGAGATTTAGGTGCGGGACCGCAGGGAATGCATAGAGAAAGTGCGATACCAATTCTTAGGGGATTTTAAGGATTTTCTTCTGATTTTGAAGCTTGATATGAGGAGCTGGTATATTAGACTTGAAAAAGGAGGAAGTATGAGTAATAATGAGCTCATACGGTCAGCAGAATGTCAAGGTGACAGTTTTCAGTGTAACAAATTGCCCCCTAAAGTGCAAAGTCTGTAATAGATGAAGCTATAGTATGTCATATATGAAGAGTGCAGTACTTTATCATTTCAAAGATCATCCTGTGGACACCCCAGTCGGTACCTGTAAAAACATTCAATGCAAAATATATACATGTATATGTCATCACTGAGGTAGGCATTCCCATACTCAGATAAAAAACTAACTATAAACTAACTGAAATCGTTCTGATACAGGAATGATTTTGAATACATCATAGTACAAATATATGTAGACACAGTATGGGCACAGCCATCTGTTTTATCAAAAGTCTACTATATAGATGACAACAAAATTCCTCACAGCCTGGATGGTGGAAACTAGATCCAGGGTCTTGATTTCCGCATCTCGAACCAGTACGATTCTATCCATGTGAATGAATGTATTGAAGTCGAACATGGTAGAAACCACTTGATTACCAGTCAATGATGTGAACTGTTAACAAGTGTGAGAGAAACCACCAGTAATGTCAATGGATCTCAAAGTACTCAGTACAGTCCATGAAATGTGAATGAATGAGCTGAAGTCGAACATGTCACGGATTCATTCGATCGAAGGTCATTAATGTAACCTGTCGTCGAAAGCGAGAAACCTGCCATTGAGGCATGCAGATTTCAAGGTACTGACGATTTCTGGATCAACTTCCTAGATAATGTGCTGATGTCGATAGAAAGCGATCTGTCGTAGGGAAGCCCACAACACGAAATCATAGATCAAGTTTTGAAAAATATGTTGGCAAGGACTGACTCAGGGATGGTCAATGATGGATGACAGATATTTTGCAGATGAATGGTTTTGTTTGAACTGTTCTCTTGGACACATAACGACACTGCAGATGGCTTGGTGACAATTGACTCAAAGCTAATACCCAGAAACCGGCTGAAAATTTTTCAATGTGGTTTGATTAACTGTTAAGCAAAGGATTTCCCAACCCAGGTGAATATAAGTGTCGTGTCCAAGAGTGGTCGACTGAGTTTTCGGACAATTTTAAAATACAACAAACATGCTCATTTTTCTCTCTTTTCCCCCACCATTTCTAGCAAGTACCTCTTTATTTTTGACAAGCTTGAGAAGGATAACATTTGCTTGGTTATAAGCTCACCCTTCGGGTGAGTCCAACTTAGTTTAAAATTCGAACCCTAAGAAGGAGTGGTTCGTTCCTGTTGAAAATTAAACAGGTCCTTTACTGTTAAGTTTTAACGAGTCAAGTATAGGAGAAACTCGGTGTTTTTCAGTTTTAGGGAGTCAGAAGAAAAACTTAAGAAAACTCCATGAGTGTTCTTTTTCGTAAATTTAGTCTCTCGAGCCCGAAAAAGGATAAAATAATGCGGGAGAGACCTCTATTGACCGTATTTAGTCAACGTATACCTTTTTCGTAAATAGTCCATTTCAGTCCGTAAAAGGGGTAAACTTATACTGAAGGGACGACTGTTCATTTACTTTAACGAGTTTGAATAGTCAAGTACTCGGCAATCTTTTCATATTTTGAGAGTCTGAAAAGGGCTTAAAGAGGACTCCAAGGTTTCGCTTTTTCGTAAAATTTTTGAAAGAGTCCGAAAAAGTGATAAAAGTATGATCTTTGTTGAAAAATGATTACTTCACCTGAAAAATCCTGTTTCTGCACAAAAACTCAAAACATTACACATACCTGTTTAAGATAAATAAAAATGCTTTCAAAAATATCCCTTTTAAAGTGAAAAATAAATAAATTTACAATTCATTCATTCGAAAAAACTTATAAAAAGGACCTTTTCTATTTCATTTTTACCGTTCAGTTGCAGAGTGAAAAGTAAAAAGCTTTTGGATAAAAAGTTCCCGTGAAGATTCTGGAAAATTCAACCGTTGGAATCGAAAATCGTCAGCCCCAGGTAATCCACAACCTCCTTATCTTGCTTTTCATCCGTTTAAAATTCGTTTTTAGGCTTTAGTTTGATTTTTTAGGGCAAAAATAGGTCAAAAAATGCGCCCGCGGGGTCCGCAGGTGAGACACAGGTTGCCTGCGGACCCCGATTTTTTCTGAACTGGAAAAAATCGGGGGTGCCGCACCCGACACACACCTTGCGTGCGGAGCTACGCTCTGTTTACAAAGGACGGGTGCGGTACCCGCGCGGTTAAAATTCAAGCATAGTTTTCTCAAATTTCTGCCAAAAGTTTTGAAATGAAATCATGCTAATATGCCTTATTTTATGTTGCAGGATTAACAAGATGCTTATTTGGCGAGAAAGGGAACATGAGGATGTGGATGAAGCTGTAATACTCCATTTGCCCACACAAAGGGCATTGAAAGTGTGCTGCTTATACAAATTCTGGGCCATCTCTGGCATGAGGGCACAAGTGGAACTCTTAACATGGTTGGTAGACAGATGGCATGTGGAGGACCAGTGTTTCTACATTGGTGGCCACCGGCTCGAAATTGAGCTGGAGGATATATACTTTTTGACTGGTTTGTCCAAGAGGGGCGAACATGTATCCTTGTTTGGGACTAGGCCAGGTGGCCAGACTGTCGCTAGTCTTCAACTCGAATTTTGCAATGATCAGGCAGATCCTCGGGACAAACGGATTGACATAAAACATATCATCCATCCTGAACTGAAAGTTATAGCATTCACTGTTACCAAACTATGTGGGAGTGCCGCGCTGCATGTAGCTACTGGTTCCCAAATGCGCATTGCTGTGGACTGTTTTCGTGGCACCATCTTCAACTGGTGCGAAGCTGTGTTGGCAAATATAAAAGGCCAACTTACCAGAGCAAAAACCGAGAAACTAAAAAACTTCGGATATGGTTCCATTGCCGTTTCTTTTGCTTTGGAGAGGGTCCCTCAGTTAGCTCCACAGAGTATTTCAGTTGATGCCGGTCGACTTCGAGAACCAAGAATGGTTCGCTGGTCCGCGCTGATGGCTCGTCATGCTATCGAGGGCGCTGAGATTGTACGATTCCCTGCTTCATATTTTCATTGGCTAGATCGCCAACTTTTTACGATAGAGGATTTTCCATATGCAGGGATAGATTTCCGCGGAGATAGAGAGATGTCTCTCCCTGCAGGGGAACAGTGGGACGATTCAGGTAAAACATTTTTCAACGTTTGCTAAGTTCTAAATTTTTTAATTTTTTATCGTCTTAGAAAACTAATAACAAAAAGTTTTTTAAATACAGATGTGGGTCCACAACGTCCAGCTCATCTCCAACCTTTCGAGAGGAGGCAACTAGTTGCGCCCGCACCAGCCCCAGCAGGCCAATCAGTAGAAATTTTGACTGATTTGGAACATCATCTGGAGCACTTGACTCTAGACATACCAGAGACGAGTATAGATTATATTCCCCTCAGGCTTCAAAGATATGTGATTGGAGTCCCAGGACCTTTCAGGAGGTTCCTATGCAGGGTAGCTCGAGCAGTTGTTTCCTATCGAGATCATCATCAGTGATGAGATGATCATGTAGACTCATTTTTGTACTTTTGTGTTACCATTTTTGCCGATCATAAGGTGTTTCCAACCTATGATCGAAGACGATGTATATTTTTTGAACACACTCCTATGATATATATCACTATTTCTGACGGCTATCTGCATACATAAATGAATGTTTTTTGTTTTACTGCTTTTAATTATTGCAAATGTCTATTTATCATACTAGAAGCAATTGAATCTGCTAATGTATTTAAACGTCTTGGAATATGCTGATATTCAATGTAATCAAACTCACGTTCCAAGAGACGAACTCTCAAAAATAATCGTAATAACACCGGATTTCTAATGGTATAAACCCTGTTAAGCTGTAATACAACAAGTTCAGAATCCAACCTTACAATCAAACTCCGAATTCCAAATGATATGGACTCGGATAATAACTCAATCACTGCACTATACTCGGCAATGTTATTTGTTGTTTGACCAAGGCTTACCCCATGCATGGATACTAACTCGTCAGAGGGTGAATAGATAACCCAAGCTGCGGAAGAAATGTTCCGTGTACCACGACAAGCACCATCAACAAAACCAATGTAGGTTTGAAGAGACGTCGACATCTGCAATATCAAGAGTAAAACTCAGATAAGAAGTCATAGTGAAAAACACACTTCTAAACTAGGCACACTTTTTAATCTAAAACACACCAACAGTAAAGAAATCTAAAACTAACAAAAAATCTCCACACCTTGTTTAAGCGTAATATCTCTTTAGATAAAGCCCATTTCTGGGTTTATCTAAAGGGACACCATCAAAATCCACTAACTCATAAGCCCCTTTTGCTAACTTTCGTTTCACAATGTAAGGACCATGCCACATAGGCACGAAATTTCCAGCTCCTAGCTTGTCGTTAGCTTGATCATAGAGTAAAACTAGGTCTCCTTCTGAAAAATTTCGAGGGGTCACATTTCTATCATACTGAGCTTTTATCCTTTTAACATGAGCCTCGTTTTCTATTGCAGCACTTCGCCGATTCTCATCTAATTGGGCTAAGTACAATAAACGTTTTTCCTCTTCAGACGTAGCTGGAAGTAATTCTATGGCTAATTTTAATGACGGTATTTCGCATTCAATTGGTAGCACAGCTTCTAAACCGTAAACTAGTTGAAAAGGAGTGAAACGCGTTGATGTTTTGACTGAGGTTCGATATGCCCAAAGCGCTGAAAATAACATGGAATGCCAATTCGTCTTGTGAATACCAATGATTCGTTTAATCATGGTGACTAGAACTTTATTAATAGCTTCAACCAGGCCATTTGCTTGTGGATAGTACGGAGTGGAATTATCGTGGCGTAGGCCAAGTTGTTCTGTTAATTCAGTCATCATGATGTTCCGAAAATGACTTCCATGATATGTAATAATAGCTTGAGGAACACCAAACCTAGCAATTATGTGATTGAACACGAATGTTGCAGCAGTCTTGCCGTCAGCTGAATATGTAGGCATCGCCTCGGCCCATTTAGTAAAATAATCTACTGCGAGAATAATATAGGCATGCCCCCCGGCCGAGTGAGGGTTACATGTGATAAAATCGATACCCCATTTTGCAAATGGACCAACAGCAATTATAGGGTGAAGAGGAGCGGGTGGCGCGCGCATTTTTCTATCAAAAATTTGGCAGTTGTGGCATTTCCGAACCGCATAAATGCAATCTTTAAATAATGTTGGCCAGAAATAACCTGCACGCAATATCTTTTGGGCAGTGGCATACCCAGACATATGACCGCCACATGCTCCAGAATGACAGTCATTGAGAACCTTTTCAGCTTCTTCATGAGTTAAACAACGTCGGAAAACAGAATCCGCTCCTCGTCGATAAAGAGTATCACCAATGATATTATATTGTTGGGATTGGAAGCGTATTTTCCGTCGTTGAGTTCGTGAAATTTCAGGCCGAAAAGATTGGGTTTGGAGATATACAATAATATCCCCATACCATGGATCAAGCGTACTGATAAGAAACAAAGACTCATCCACAATGGACTCTTCTGCCACTGTTTCAATATCAGTAGAGGGAAAATCACACATTAGTTCCGCAAAAACCAAAGATTTCTTTGCCTTGGATTTTTCAAATTCCAAGTCAAATTCTTGTAGGATAACTATCCATTTAGAATATTTGCCCCTAGCAATTGTCTGGTCAAAATATACATCATAGGGTTGCAATCAGAAATTACTGTGGTTTTACGTAACAATATGTAATGTCGAAAACGTTGGACAGCTGGAACAGCTGCCAAGGCCAATTTCTCCACATGTGTATATTTGATTTCAGTCGGATTCAAATTTCGACTAAGATAATAAATCACATGTTCGTTGTGAGATTCATCCTCCTGAACTAGCACCATCCCAATAGTGGAATGAGAAGCAGTGAGATATAGAAAGTAATCCTGGTTGTAGTTGGGAGGATGCAATAACGGTGCATGGGTCAACGCGTGTTTAAGTGCATCAAAAGATCGATCAGCGACCTCGTCCCAAAAGAACGGAATATCTTGTTTCAACAACCGGGTAAAACCCTTTGCAAGCTCGGCATAGTTCTGAATAAATCTACTTAAAAAGTTTGCTTTCCCCTGCAAAATCTGGAGTTGGCGCAATGTCGAAGGAGGAGGCAACTTAACAATAGCTTCGACCTTCGAAGGATCAACACGAATGCCTGATTTTGAGACAACAAATCCCAGTAAACGACCCGATTCTACGCAGAAAACACATTTATGCGGATTCAACCTTATCCGATAATGCCGACATTTCATAAAAATTGCTCTTAAATGAGTGGGATGATCGGCCCTACGTGATGAGTGAGCAGGTAAATCATCAAGATATGGTTGAACAATGTGCTTAATGTCATGAAACGCATAAGACATGGCCCGTTGAAAAGTTGCTCCAGCGTTCTTAAGTCCAAAAGGTAGTTTACAATAGGCAAATGTTCCCCATGGACAAATGAAAGTTGTTTTAGGTTGATCTGCAGGGAGTATGTTTATTTGATTGTAGCCGGAAAAACCATCCATAAAGGAGAATAGTTCACTTCCAGCACAATCGTCCATTATCTGATCGATATAGGGAGTTGGATAATTGTCCTTTGGACACGCTCGATTAATATCCCTATAATCGATACATACTCTTATTGTTCCTTGTTTTTTAGTCACAGGAACAATATTCGATACCCAATCCATTAAAGGAATTGGATAAATGAATCTTGCTCGAAGTAATTTTTCAACTTCAGATTTTATAGCAGCAGCTTTTCTAGGATGTATTTGACGTAATCGTTGACGAACAGGTTTAGCATCCGGGTAAGTCTTAATTTCATGTACTACGATCGATGGATCAATTCCTGGCATTTCTTCGTAAGACCAGGCAAACACGTCTCGGAATTCTTGAAATAGGGCTTTATAAGTCTGAATTTCTTTGTCTGAACAACAAGCACCTATATGAATGTTTTCAATTATTCCAGGTTTTACTGAAATGTCAATTGGAACCGTTCTAGATATATTTTCTAAATTTAACTCAGAATCAGGATTTTTCAATGGATTCTGAGGTTCCTTGGCATATTCAGCAGTAAAGATTGAAGCGAAATCATTTTCAAAATGATCTAATTCAGGTAAGAATGAAGACCTATGATGGAGATCTTCCCATGGTGAATCATCAACAGATAAAAACTCACGAATTTGCTCATCTGTATGAACAATTTCAGGAAATGTCGTTGCATCTGAAGTAGAAATAGAAAGTGATTCCTCTTGGATCCCATTCATTGGATCGATTTTGGTTGAAAAGGTGTTGGAAAAAGACTGTACAGTCTGGTACGCAATTTCAAATGGACTCAAAGGCATCACGCCATCAAATGAGTCAATCTCGGATTCCGAAGGTAGTATCCAAGGATCATCAGTCAAAACTGTGTCTGACGAAATCATATGAATAGTTGCTGTAGAAGACGATACGTTAGGAGGAGGAAAGGAAAAAGTTCCTAGCAAACCAGAATCTTTAACCAATCCTACTCCAACATCCTTATAAGGGATAGTCGTTTTACCAACATGCTGGATTGTTTCTGTAGAGGCTGGGTCTGACGAAAAATAAGTTAACTGATCTATTGTCATGATCCTTCCTTGATATGGAAATTTTATAAGTCGAAAGACCGAAGAGACAACAGCAGTCATAGCATAAGACCAACTACGACCCAGTAGAAGGTTGTAATCTAGAGGGGCATCAACCACCTCCACATCTAGATTAACTATTTTCCCTTCAACCCCTATGGGTAAATCCTGCAAAATACCATAAGGTTGAAAACCTCGACCATCAAAAGCTTTTAGAATCGTCGGAGATTGGTTAAGTGTGGGAGAACCAAGAGATTTCCAACACTGAATCGACATAATACACGTTGAAGCTCCCTCATCAATCACAGTCCGAAAAATAGGTCTGTTTTTGACTAACACTGGAATCTGGAAAGCCATTTGATGAGGAAGACGTGGTGTACTAGTTTCTAAATCGAAGATTATAAGGTTAAAATCATTAACATCAACAGCTCCTATGGCAGACAATAACAATTTACGTTGTGCTGGACAGGACTGCAGCACTTCCAAAGCCGACATTGCTGAAGGAGAAATAGCTAAATCTTCAACAATGTTGTAATTCTGAGCAGCTCTCGCATGTGGATTGAAAGCTGATTTACGAAGAACACCTTTAGCAGGTGGCTTGATTATCAAGTCTGGATTTTGTTTCTCGATCTGTAGCGGACCGGAAACAGGAGGAGTTGTATTTGATGCGTTGGCATTGGAAGACTCTCCTTCCTTGCCATCAACGGGATTCTTAGAACCATAATCTTGCGATCGCGTCGCAACCCTTATATGAGACATCATCATAATAGGCTCTTCTAAAGTGGTCGAGGAAGAACCAATCATCTTACTATCTTGAACTGGAAAAGGATCCTTCAAGACAGCGGGTTGTTGCGATCCTTTAATGAGTTTCGTAACCTCTTCTCGATATGGGCATTCTTTTGTGAAGTGATCTTGTTCACAAATGAAGCAAGGATAACGAGGTTTACGTTTCTCATCATTGGATTCTTCTCTATCTGATTTCTCTTTCGAATTTTTCTTGTTTTTATTCCTCCCTTTCTTTTTACCACCGGTTTTTGATTTTGCCGTAGATGTTTCAACTACATGAATATCGGCAGAAACTTCTTGAGAGGATTCTCCCTTCGGGGAATCAGGTAAAGTTATGATTGGAGAAGAATTCTTTGAAGATTTCTTCTTACTTTTTGAACTAACTGTACCAATCATACCGTCAGCGGCATGAGACCCTGAAGGAGGAGCAGCAATTTGACCTTGTTTGGGTAAATCAGGAATTTTTTCATGTAAAGTACCTGACTGCGTATAAACGAGGTCTAGGTACTGAGCCTGAGCAATTACTTGCTCTTCAGTAACAACACTAGCCTTAGCTACATCTTCAGTGATCTTAGGCAGTAATGATTTTACAAACCACTCTGCCAAAATTTGATCCGGAATATAAACCTTCACCAATCGCCGTCTACGTCGCCACTCATGAATATGATCAAAAATATACGTGGAAGTAGATTGTTTTAGTGAAGTTAATAATTCTGTGCCATTGTCGTATCTGACAGGCAACTGGAAATGAGTTAAGAAAGACGTTGCTAACTGACTGAAATTATGAAACGAGCCTCGTGGCAACTCAATGTACCATTTGGCTGCAAGACCTATGAGTGTCCTTTGGAAAAGACGTAAGCGAATCGAATCATCAACAATAGAATTAGATGCACACCAAAGGTGATAAGTCATCACATGATTTGATGGATCCTCTCCTGACTTACCTTCAAATTTTGGTATATCACTGGGCAACTTATGAGGCATTGACGGCCAGTTCTGATAATAGAAAATAGGATCATTTGTAAGGCGCGTCAAATCTGGTAAGTCCAAAGTTGCGATGAACGGTAATTGACGGTTAGGGTCACGAAAACCTTGAGAAGCCAAAGCAGATCCAGGAGGCGGATACCTAGGATAACTAGGAATCGGATTAACATTAGGTATTGTGTAACCTCCTGGATAACCAGGATGAATCGGACCATACTGAGGTTGTTGATAAGTATAACCAGGGTACGGTTGATAGCTCGGATTCTGTACATAGGGACCAAATTGCGGCTGTCCCTGGTACGGTTGATAAGTAAATTGAGGTTGACTCGTAACAACTGTACTTGTACCGGTTTGTCCTGCAGGCATCTGAACTGTAGTCTGAACTGAAGGTCCTGACTGAGGTACAGAGACCTGAGGAGTTTGCACGGATACAGGGATAGCCAAACTCGGGGCTACAGATACTCCAGAAACAGGTGTAACAGGTTGAACAGACGTTGTAGCAGTTGCAGCAGTTTGGGGCGGAGTCTGAGGTGCACTAGGCCCAGCCTGCTGAACTGAACTAGGTGCAGGAGTTTGAATAGCTGGCTGAACAGGTTTCTGAGTTGAACCAGAAACCAATGGCTGACCAGGTTGATAAGGTAACTGCACATTAGGCTGCAAAGGCTGTTGATATTAGGACGGATCCCACACCATCATTCCGGGGTATTGTCCCGTAGAAGGTTGAACGTAAGGACCAAAACCTGGTTGAACGTAGGGTTGATAATAAGGTAAAGTTCCGGTTCCTTGAATAGATGGTTGACCAGAAGGCTGCTGGTATCCTTGTATTGGGTACTGCCCTTGAGGTTGATAACCTTGAGGCACGTACTAAAGCTGGGGTTGTTGAGGACCCTGAGGAGCATATTGAGTTTGGGGTTGACCTTGAGGAATGTACTGTCCTTGGGGTTGGTAACCTTGAGGTATGTACTGTCATTGGGGTTGGTAACCTTGAGGTATGTACTGTCCTTGGGGCTGCCCCCCAAAATAATATTGATCCACAGTTTGTCCTGAGAAAAAGCTACCTTGAGGTTGAGCCCCGGGTGGTAACTGACTGCCTTGGGGTTGCCCCCCAGGCGGTAATTGTCCACCCTGAGGTTGCCCCCCAAGTGGTAACTGAATTCCCTGAGGTTGACCCCCAGAAGGAAACTGACTTCCTTGAGCTTGAGGATTAGGAATATTACCAGACATCATAAAAACTTGCTCTGCGTTCGACGTTTCAATTTTAAGTCCACCAAGACCAGATGATAACACATTTTCGACAGGTTGAGGAGTTGCTCCTGAGAAAGTACCAGACAAAGACTGATATCCCGCAGGAACAGAAGGACCACCATGTAAAAAATATTCAGGCGTTTGCGAAAACATGGACGACTCTCCAGCCATAATAGATGACGGATAGTAACCTCTGGGTGTAGGATGTAAAGGAGCTCGAGGTGGATAAAAAGTAAGACCCGGATTCTCTAAAAAATCAGTTAAAGAAAGATACCAGGGATTAGTTCGAATAGGGCTGTAGAAAATGGATTCACGCTCCCTAAGATTTAACGATTGAGGGGAGTTGGGAAGAGATATGTCTTTGTCTGGATTAGTAAGTTCTTCTATAGAAATTAGTCCAGAAGGAAGATTTTCAGTAATGATATTTCTAACCCTTGGTGAACCTAGATCGCTAGAAGTTGGTGAGATAAATCCTGAAGATGTTTCTAACACATAAGATTCAGTTTCAGGCTCAGAGATTTCAGGTTCGTCAGATAATTCTCCTGTAGGAGAAATATTTTCAGTGACTTCAGAAACTGAAATCGGTTCTTGAGTATATTCTGTTGTGGGAATTTGATGATCAGGATGTATCACAATAGCAGAGCTTTCAGCTTCTGTTGATCTAATTCTACGGCTACTGTGTGGTACCAGAGCCAGAAGCCCTTCTAAATGACCTGGTGTAAATTCAGGGGGTTTCCCTTGTATTCTCCGGGATTGTCTCGGCAATTCCGCCACGATGAAAAATTAACTAATCACACGCAAACAAAGAAAAATTTCAATGAAAACACCTAAAGTCTCTAAGAAACAAACAATTGAATCATACGCTTAAAAAAAAAATCTAAGAGTTCAAACCACACACAAACAAGTAACTTTCCGTACTAAAATCACTAGTTGGTGATGAAATCCAACTTAGTAGAGTTTTAACACGAAAAGGGCGGTTGGAACATTTACCCCGACAACCTGCTTAATGAAACAGACTGGCACAAGTTTCTTCACATAACCATCTCGAGTGAAGATAACCCCCCAGAGAGTCCAAGTGAGTCTAGTCGACGTCTGTTCCAGTACAGTGGGATCTTCCCTCCACCGTCACCTTAGGAAAGAATCCTAAAGATTATTGCCTCTAAGGTTACCAACTGAAACAAATATACCTGGGGGAACAGTCTACGATCCGACACACACGCAAGGGCAGAGTAACAAAGCTCAATCCCCTTGAAGGCTCCTTGAACGGAATCCAAGGTTTACCGACAAGTGACCCCTGGCTCCTCGACAATGGTCTATCCGAGGTTTACCGTTTTTAATACGTGTATATCTTCTATCGTTCCCAATGAGGAAGGATTGATTACCCCACTGGTTCATATATGATCTCGTGCTTAACTCCTTTAAGAGGAGCTTCCCAGAGCATACATGCAACAACTGGAATTCTTCCTACCGCAAGATATATCTACTTGTTTGTTTTATCTACCTTGGAGAGTTAATTACTCCCTACTCCAAGATACTAGCCTAAACTATGTTGGTGATGAGAGCCCTAAAAATAAAAAGATTACTAGATGAATTTTATTTAAGCGTTACTTTTAAGAGCTGTTTCTTAAGTCAAATGGGCGCGGAAATGAAACTTTGTATGATGTGAAGACTCGACCTCCAAAAACACTAAAATGCACCTATGATGATATTCAATTCTTTTTCCTTCAATGAATTTTCTATCTAAAGAAGAGTTAGAGAATGCAACTTTCAAATTTCTTCTTCAAACATGAAAACTAAGTGAAAGAAACTCTTTTGTCTTTGTTAAACTATCAAAGCTCACAAGAAAAACTATTTTCTTTTCCAAACAAGAAGCTACAAAACAATCCTTTTTCGAAAGAAATCTACAAAAATTAAAACTATTCAAAACTATGAAGACTAATCTTAAAAAACTATTCTAAATTGAGTCAAAGCTTTTTAGAGTTTTTTTTATGAATGTTTCTCTTAGTTATTCAGCAAACTAAGAATCTATCAATCAGATTAAAAACACTCAAAATATGTTTTCCAAAACACTCAAAGAATAAATGAAATTCAAAACTTTTCAAACAAGTTCTTTTCGAAGATTTGCAAAGAAATCAAAAAGGCTTAATTTCTCAAACTAGGATGTTTTCACAATGAGGTCGGATTCAATAGACAAAAAGAGATCTTGTGTGATCTGAGATACTACAGATTGTCAAAAATTTGAATCACTACAAAGACCAAACAGGAAAAATAATCCAATCGGCAAAACTTCTAGAAAATCATTCAAAACACGGACACTGTTGGAGTTCATAAACAATGAATTCTTGATAGACACAATAACCAGTCTGGGCAGAAACCAAGATCTAAAAATTAACCAGAAAAAGAAACCTAGAGATTTTTCAAAATTTTTACAGGGTCCGCATGTAAGCAGTGTTAACAGGTGCGGTCCCGCACTGTATTCTATAAAGAACGTGCGAAACTGCCCGCACTGTAATAGTTATGCAGAGTGCGGTCCTAGCAAAAATGATAGAAAAATCCAAAAAACTTCTAACTTTTCAAAAACAGAAAAAATTTAAAGCACCCAGACAGATGTGAATCATTCAAAAACCAGAAAAAGAAACCTTTTCTCAAGTCAAAAGTCAAAGAGAACCAAGAAAAAACAAAAGTTCTTCCCCAGTGGAGTCGCCATTTTGTTGTGTAGATTAATCCGTCTTGCGGACAAGACCGATCTCTCTAGTACAAAAGGTAACTAGCAACAAACAGCCAATTATACTAATCTCTCTCTAAGCATATGCAATTTATAAAAACACTTTACGAGTGCAAGGCCTACCTTATATCCAACGCTTTGCTTGCTTACTTGATTTTGTTGAAGTCCTTCCCGTGCACTGAAAGAACGTCCTTCGTATATCTGCAATCACAAACAAGGAAAAAGATTAAGCAGCACCTGTATAGACATTATTATAAATCATACTTATCATAATGATCAAGAAATTTATGAAATAAACCACAAATTGACAGTTTAATGAGAGAAATGAGTATATTTGTATTAACTTTAAAGATAGAAAACCTTTACAACCTGTGCCTTGATGTTGTGCAGGTCCTCCCGGGGTCCGAAGCAGGAATCTCCTTTACTCTGACAAGCATTGCACTCTTTGAACTAAGACAAATGAGGATAAGTGATTTAACCTCACAGAAAGTCTTAAGTTACTCAAGTCTAAAACTCAACAACATTTCACTTCAAATCTCATAAGCTTGAACTCCCTTTGAGGCTACCCAAGGCCTCTTTTTATAGTGAAAGAGAGGAGGTTTCTAGTTCCAAATATGAAGGGATAGAATCCTCCTTCAAAGGGATAAGCTCCTTACATCAAGGGGTTAGCTCCATTTAGAAAGGGATGCATGAACCAGCTTCAAAGCGTATCCATTCCGAGAATTCCCGTCTAGAATCTTCTAGAATTCACCTGGAATTCACTTTTTAATCTTCATTTTCTCGCCTTTTTATGTTTTACAGAGGTCTGCACCCATTACACAAAGAAAGTGCGGTATGGTTCCGCATGCAGGCTGAGCTTTAGGTGCGGGACCGCAGGGAATGCATGGAGAAAGTGCGATACCAATTCTTTAGGGGATTTTAAGGATTTTCTTCTGATTTTGAAGCTTGATATGAGGAGCTGGTATATTAGACTTGCAAAAGGAGGAAGTATGAGTAATAATGAGCTCATACGGTCAGCAGAATGTCAAGGTGACAGTTTTCAGTGTAACATTGGGCTAGTAGGGATCGCCTCTGTCCGCAGAGGGGATTTACCTCCTCAACAATTTGGCGACTCTGCTGGGGAACGTCTAGTTTTAATTGTCTCGTGGTTTTCCTTGCTTGGTTGGCCTTTTGGGCTGGCTCTTCTTGTGTTTTGGCTTTTGGTTCAACCCCAGAGGATCAGATATGACCTCTGCTTTTCCGAATTTTCACCTTTTAATGGTTGTCTTGATTGGCGCGGTTTTTAGCCTGACAGTCACGCCAATTGGCGCAGGTTGCTAGTTTATCACTCGTGCCATCCCCTGTCTGGCGAGGATTACATCCAGACAGTCGCGCCATTTCCTGTAGGTGGTAGGGTTACCCTTGTTCGGAAGCTTCTTTTGGTCAGTACTTTGCTTCTGGGTTTGTTTTGGATTCTGCTTGAAGTGGTGAGTCTGGTTTTGGTTGGGAGAAATTCTTTGTTTTTTCATTTTCAGGCATTGGCGCTTGTTGTCAGTTAGCAACCCGCGCCAATTGGCTATTGGCGCTAGTTGTCAATGTACAAGTCGGGCCAATTTCAGGATGTGTGGAATTTGAGATTTTTTCCCTAAATCCTTCACCAGTGTGTCTTTCCCTTCCGGCATTTCCTCTATATGAGCATAGATTACATTGCTCATTTTTTGGAATGTCTTCTTTCCATGATTACTTGATGTAAAAGGGAATGAATGCCTTGTTTTGATCTCATGCTTTGGAAGTTCTCTTTGTGTTTTGTCACCTTTTGAGGAATTTTGTTACAAAGTGTTTTGAAACAACGATTGCATTCTTAGTGTTTGTTTACATCTCTTTTTCATTCATCCCTCGTTAAGAAGATTTGCGTTTATTTAGTTTTTGTCTCAAAGTGTTCTTTTCGTTAAAATGCATTAGATCACATTGCATTGAAAAGTATTTTTTGAGATTTATCATTGAACTTAGATCACATTGTTTAATGATTGAGAGCTAAAAATCGCTTTGTGTGCATTATCTTTCATTGAAAGCATGCATTAAGTAGATTCTCATTTCATCGAAAAATGCATTGAGTGCATTCTTATTATTTGAAAAGAAAAAGGAAATTGTGCATAGATTACAATTGCATAGTTTTCAGAAAAAGAATTTTGCATAGATTACATTGCATAATTCGCTTCGTTGAGTGTTTTAGAATACTTTTGGATAGTGAAAGTCATCTAGTTTGGAAAAGTTTCGTTTTCAGTTTTGTTGTTTGTTGCATCATTGTTTGAAGCTCTTCCCTTAACTAGATAGCATTCATCGAATTGAAAAGTTTTCTTTTCTCATGTAGCTGCATACAGGAGATTGTCATATGATGTACGGTAGGGCCTTGAAACCGAAACCTAATTGAAGATCAACTATAAAATCTATTCAATTAACCTAAGGCAGCATTGGAACTTAACGAAACATTTTTAGAGGTCTAGGCTAGAGACGTGTTCCGACGTCTTTAAACCTAGTAGCTGTCGCTTGCCTTTTGGCTTTAGACAGCGCTAGTACGGACTTGTGCTCCCCGTACCGTCACGTATATAAAGGGATACCCCTCTAGGTTTTCAATCCTTTATCCACAGGAAGCCGAGTCTACCGCCCTATACCCGTGATACACCGAACACAGCATTCGGGGAGACTACCTGCACGTACGGAAAGTCCTTGGTCGATTTCTGTTTCATTATTGAAACCAAGGTGTATATTGCAGTTCACGGATATTTGGTACACCCTTTTTGCCTAGTTTTTCCTGAGCAGTCATTTGGTCTTTTCTGACTCCCTAAACTTGAAAAGACCGTCAAGCGCTTGTCCTTTCACGCTTGTATCAACTCTGAAAGAGATAGAGTCATCTTTTTATCGTTTCTCGACTCTTAAAACATGAAACGGTAGAGTTTTGTTTCAATGTCATAAAAAATTAACTGCCCACGGAATATTCCCGGTTAAAGTTAGTTTCCTTAGGGTGTTGTTTTGGATCGTTTCTGATGGCAACTTTCCCAGAGTTCACCAACCAAGAAATCCCCTCCGATGGGAATCCTGGTCCTTTTCCTCCTTTTGGAAATGTTGGTGCTCCTTATATGGCAACGTTGTCCCTTCCTGGGTTAACTGTTGGGTTGCCCGTTTGGTTGTTCTCAACCTCTGTGGTCCTGAATGCCCCCACTAATGCTCAATCAAGCATTCTCGGGCCGGAACAATATCATGTTGATTCCAAGGTGGACTCCTACCCTTCTTCGCCTGCCTCGTTGTCCTCATCTTCTACTTCGCCTGGGCGATGGATCAAGTAACCGTGGCTAAGAAGAAGAAGAAGAAGACAAAGAAGAAGAAGTCTGATAAGCGAGAGGCTAAAAGTACAACCACTGTTTCTGAAATATCTCCTCTCGATAAACCTTCCAACCCTCCACGGAAAGTCAAGTTCCCTTGCCTGTTGTGCACGGGAGACCATCTTCTTCGAGACTGCCCTGGCATCCCCAAGGTGCTCGAAGCATGGTCCGATAGCCGTCCGCCGTTACCTCTGACATCCGGGAGCCAGGTTGGGGGCACATCTTCAGCTAGTGTTGGTAAAACTCCTAAGAAGAAGGGTAAGATTACCAATCCCTGTAGGTTGTGTGAAGCGCACCATGCCATTCACCTTTGTCCTTATGTGGATGAATCATCTTGACTTCTCGACAACTCAATCAAGCTTTACACCATGCCTTCCGGCTGGGTACAAACAACTTTCTTTGAGTCCTCCACCAGCTGATCCTACCATCAGTCAAGATTCATCCTTGGTCGATCCCGCTCCTCCGGAAATTCAAATTCAGTAATCCATTCTTGACCAACCATTGGTCGTGGGATCGGTTGAACTGGCCCCATCTACGGTGCACTAGGTCTTTTCCGTGGAGAGTGGACCTCACATCCCTCAGGTTCTTCTTGTTTCTTCAGATTCCTCGGACTTGGAGAAAGATTCTCCTGTCCTTGTACTTCAAGAAGCTTCTCCTCCACCTCCCAAGATGGAGGCTACGGAGGATATTCCTCCCGCCTTCGAGATGGAGGTCATGGAGGAGGCTTCGTCTCGTAACATCAGTGGGGAAGACCTTCGCATTTCGATGGTAGGCCCCTCCGAGTAGTTTGGTCACTTCCTTTGATTGGAATCGATTTTCAGGATACCGCCTTCCGTCTTATGTGCCTTTCGAGATCACAGTACAGGCTTTTGGTCTGGTCGTACCTAGCACCATTATAGACGAAGGTGCCTTCGTTAGTATTCTGTCTCAGTCCACCCGCAAGCTGTTCGCTTGCGCCTGCTACGCAGAATCTGTTGACATTCAATAGAAGAACGAGTCAACCGTTGGGGATCCTTCCAAGGTTACCTGTTACTTTGGGAGGTAAAACCGTCCATATGGACGTGATGGTCGTTCCAGGCCCCTTGGATTTCAATCTGCTCCTGGGACGCGATTACACCTATGCCATGGGAGCGCTTATCTCCTCCCTCTTTCGCGTGATGTGCTTTCCACATGAAGGACGGATCGTGACCATTGATCAGCTTTCGTTCTTTGGTCCTAATGTGGCATCTGGCCTGCCATTACCCCCTCCTGGTTTCTATCCACCCGTTGTATCTGCCTCACCACAGGTCAACTATGTGGCCACCTACCCCGTGCCTGTGCTCAGTGAAGACGCCGTCGTGCATAGTGTGCTGGGGGCATTGGGTCTTGACTTCCAGGATGTTTTCCTTCCATCGGGAGTGGAACTCTTGGGAGCACCGCCTTCTTGTTCATTTTGATGTAAGTCGGTTAGAGCACAGTTCCCTCCCTGTGTCAAGCTCTTTAAAAAATGAAACCAGGTTGTCGGAGCAGAGTTCCTTGTCTTGTGTTAAGCTCCTTAAAAAATGAAACAAGGTTGTCAGAGCATAGTTCGTTGTCTTGTGTCAAGCTCCTTAAAAAATGAAACAAGGTTGTCGGAGCATAGTTCTTTTCCTTGTGTCAAGCTCCTTAAAAAATGAAACAAGCTGGTTGGAGCAGAGTTCCTTGTCTTGTGTCAAGCTCCTTAAACCATGAAACAAGGTGTTTGAGGATAGTTCTTTTAATGTGTCAACCTAATTAAAATAATAAAACACGTTTTTGTTCAATTCGAGTCTTTGATAAGATCTTGTAAAATCCCAGTCGAGTCTTTCTTAGATCTCGTAACTTGAACCTTCACTCCATCTGCCTTTCATATGGATTGAAGCTTGAGGGGCATGTACCTCGAATTGAGTCACCATGCTGGGGGGCATGCTTACTTTGTCAAGCATAGTTTGTTTCTGTTTCAAGCTTGTGTAAAAATGAAACCAGTTTCAAGCATAGTTTATCTTTGTTTCAAGCTTGTGTAAAAATGAAACCAACTTCAAGCAAAGTTTCCTGATTTCAAGCTTGTGTAAAAATGAAACCTTGCCCATTTTACCTTTTGTGATTGCCATTTTATCAGCCTGTTTTTGCCAGATGAGCCTTGGTTTTCTCATTCCATTGTCATTATCTGCTTGGCCGATCATATGCCTTCACTTGGTTGTTTTACCCGTTCCTGAGGAACCGCCGCAATGAGTGGATCTTGTTAGCCACTTCTGACCATGACTTTATCATGTTTCGTATTTCCACCATTATCTAACTAGTTGCTACCTCTTTTATACCACTGTTCCTCCGTGAGGAGTCACCTTTCAGTCTTTTCTCTCGACTCTCTAAACATGAAAAGATTGTCGAGGCTCCTTGAGTCGCTTCGATCTCGTTAAAGTGGACACGAAAACGACATCTACCCAAGATACGTTTACCTTTTCTGGCCGGGATGATCGACAGAAAAGGAATACCCTAGCCTATCGCGACTAGGAGGTTTTCTCGTATATTGTTTTCTACCTTTTCGGATCCAGGAACTATTTACGAAAAGGACCTTGGAGTTTAATTTTATGTTGTCTTTCTCAAACTCTCTAAATATGAAAAGATGCCGTAGTTATTCCTCACACTCGCAAACCCCACAGACCGGATCCGGGCTGAAATGATGTTCTCTGAGTTCCTCCTTCCTAGGACTCGTTAAATGCACTAGGATGGATTCGTCCGAAGGAAGAATTTATTTGACAAGCATATGGTATCCTCTTCAAGCTTGTGTAAAAATAAAGAGGTACTCGCCAAGCATGGTGGGGAAAAAGGGAACCATAATCATAGTCGTGTCGGCAGTATGTCGCTCTTGAACATGGCACTTGTCTGCATTCGTGTCGGTTTGGGGACATCTCATCTCGTTTTTTCACTTGCCTCCGTGGGTTTGGGTAATCTCTTTTGACCTCTCCTCTGCTCATTGCCTTGTCACCATGACCTCTGATCCATTGATTTCAAATACTGCCAAATCCACTGTCGTGCCACCAATATGTTAAAGAGAAGTTGATATCTGCAAATATCAACCTTCCTCTGATTCTCATACGATCCTGATTCACAACAAAACATCATGTTCCTCTGTCTCATGTCGATGATGTGGGAAACATTATGGCCCACCTTCGATCAAGGTCACTTCCTGTCGAATTCAGCTCATTATCTAGTAAGTTGGTCTAGAGACTCCTTTATGGTACCTTGGAGCCTGCATGCCTCAATGGCAGGTTCGTCGCATTCGACGTGAGGTTTTCATCATTGGCCTCCGATCAAGTGATTCTGCGGGTGTTCGACGCCAACCCATTGATTCACACGTCGTAGATTGTACCTGTAGTACCTTGAGGGCCATTGTCATTATTGGTGGTCCCTCTCACGTCTGTTATCAGCTCTCATCATTGGCTGGTAATCAGACGATGTTCTTGCATGTTCGACTTCAGCTCACATATTCGCATGCTTGAACCTGTACTTTATTTGGGTCGAGATGGAGTGCAAGACCCTGGATTGTGTCTGTTGTAATCCAGGCTGCGATTGTGGATTATTATCATTATGTACATGACTCACTGATTAGATGGCTGTGACCATACCTGAGTCTATTTATCGATCTTCACTGGATGGCTGTGTCCATACCTTGGATCTGGATTATTACTCTGTTTTGGATGGCTGCGTCCATACCACATACACATCATGTACTTGAGATATCAGTTGTATTTCTCTACACAGGTTTTTCGACGGCGGAGCTTCAGTTGGACACGTTCTCGTAAAGCATTTCACCCCTCTCTCTCTCTCGGGCCTCATGCTTTAGGGGGCATCTGTTACACAGTAATTTGTCACCGTCCCTGCAATTCCCATCTCACCCATTGGAGGGTCGTTTCTGTGACCAATAAGTAGTGTCATGCCTTGCAAATACCATCATTGCATCCCTTTCCATGAGGACAACATTCCTTCTGTTGATCATTTCCTCGAAAGGCACTCTTTAACACCCTGCTTTTGCCTTTATGCCTGGAAGCCCATTATGGACTCTGCACAATGGGTGGAAATAACACCAGCCCACGCTTGACTGGCTTCCCTTGTCCCGTTGTTGCACTGGTAAGCACTCTTTTTATGGAAAGTTTTTTAAAAAATGAGGCGAAGTTTCGATTACAACAACTTCGTGGATGAGTCATCAGGAGTGGTTTCGACTGAATAACCACGGCCTTCCTCCTTTGGCCTCTTGTTTCCACCATATGGGGAACCTCCCAAAGGATAAGGCCTCCCTTCCACTATTATAGGGATCCCAACCTCCTCCTCTCCTCTATAAATATAGCCTTCATCCATTGATGAAGGGGCTGAAGGGCTGAAAGTCTTGAAGTGCCTAAGCTTTGAATCTCCATATTCCCAAGAGCCTTTGTGTTGTAAAGAGCCCTCTTTTTCCCTTAAGGCCGACTCAAGTAAGGAGACCATCGTCGAGAGACTCTGGAGAGGTTTTCCCTTTCCTTGGCGAGCTTTGCGAGACGTGGACGACTGGAGACCCATCCGAAGGAGACCGCGACGTCAGAACTTGGTTGTAATCTCTCTTCGTTTGTTATTTAATAGATGATTATGATTATGGTTCCACTCTATTTTCCATCATGTTAATATGAGTAACATCCTTTCTGACTGATGTTTAGTTACGTATGCCGGGTTTTATGCTTGTATCTGTTTGTTTCTTCCATGTTCAGGTGTTCATCCGCGGAGATCGTGGAGGGATTGTGATCTGCCGAGGCTGAGTAACGGGGACACTTCTTCTTCAGATCATAGCATTGGAATCCAGGTAGGCTTCTATCTCTAGTCTTTTCATTTGTAACTAGGAACTTGCATCGTAGCATTGTTTGATTGTTGCTAGACCCCTGTTGGGCTAGTAGGGATCGCCTCTGTCCGCAAAGGGGATTTACCTCCTCAACAACCTCGTTGACCTTACATAGAGTTGTTTTTATCTTGGAAGGTCCCAAAAGGAGGTAAAATTAGGGTTTCTTCAAGAGCTAAAGCACCTAAGTAGCAGTGTTGTAGCTGGCAGATCAAAGTTGAAGTGTGTAGCAATTCGGTGCAGATTCAAGAAGGACATGAGCAATGGCTTCCTTGGTATTGTGAGAAGGGCTTGTTCTAGGGATTGAGTCTTTGTTTCTCATTTGAAGCTAATTATAGGAGAAGAATATTTTCCAAGTTTTCCCCTTGGAGGGTTTTTTCCCTGGATGAGAGCCTACATCTATGTCCTCTTTTATTTTTATTTCTTCTTGATATTGTTTTATGAACAAATCTAACTAAAAAAACATAAAGAATATACCTGAGATTCACAATATGGTATCGAGATCAAAGAAAATAAGTTTAATAGTCTTCCACTTTACATTTTATAACATGGTTTCAAAGCTAAGTTGAGTAAGTAAGACAATAGGAAGGACATGAGAAAGAATTGTTAATAAAGGGATAGGAAGCTCTCAAGGAAAAAGAGAAGAAAATTGTCTCTTGAAGGAATCTAGTTAATAGCTCGTTGGTAGAAGACCCTTCTGATATAGGGTTTCTACATTGAATAAGATCAGAGCCACATCCATATCGTAAGAAGTTTATTGATCTCACAAAAAGGAAGTAAATTTGAAAGACATCAATCTTGGAAGATGTTGGTGGAGGAATCCTACGGAACATATTTCAAGGGAATAATCAAGAACTCTCTAAAGATATTGAAGAAATCAAGAAGGTTGGAGATATTATTCAAGTATGTATCACACTCTCTCATAATGGCTAAATATTCAAGTCATGTAGGTTCATTTTGCAAGGAGAGAAATAATCTCATTGGGGATTCAAACTATCTAACATAGAATAAAATGATTGAATTGATACTCATAAAGTAAGATGTAATGGGATATGTTACTGGAGAAATTATTGAATCTGAGAAATACAAGACACAATAAATAGAGACGTATAAGAAATGGGAAGTAAGAGCACAAAGGATAATAGTTGAATCCATTAAGGACGCTCTGGTTCCGTTTGTTGCAAATCTAAATACTTCCAAGGTCATGCATGATAAGCTAGTGAATTTGTACTATGTAAGTACAACATGTCAAAATATGTCCTTATGAAACAAGCTATATAGAATGAATAAATTGAAGGATGAGGATATGTCATCTTTCCTCATGAAAGTGTCTCAACTAAGAGACCATTTTAAAGGACTTAGGGAACCCATCACTGATTATGAGGTGATCATATGTGTTCTGAATGCATTGCCACTAGAATGGAGCAACTTTGAAACAAATGTATACTCCAACAAATATTAAACTCCCTTTGATGAGTTGTGAGAAAAATGCATACTAGAATAATCAAGGATCAAGGTCAAGAATGACATTGGACCAGATGAGCATTCTCAAGCCTTTCTAGCTTGAGTCAAGAAGATTAAGAAGGGAAAGTTTAGCAAGTCCAAGAAGAAAGATATGTCCAAGGTGAAATGTTTAAAGTGACACGAGTTTGGGAATTATAAGAGGGACTTTCCAAATAAAAAAAACAACAAGAGAAAGTATAGGAGTGAAGCTCATGTATTCGAAGAAGTGGGATAACCTGAGAAGAAGGAAACGAAGGAAGAAGTGAAGGATATTTACTGCTAAAAGAAGATTCACTGACTTCTAGGTTCTTTATGAATGTTGGTTTTTATTTAAGATGATATGTTTTGCATAAACATCATAGGATAAAATCATATGATAGTAGAACATCTGGAATTGATTATGTTACTTAGTATATATCATCTAAGATATAATGTTAGACCATTTTATTATAATTTTCATCCATATTATGTTAGATATTGTCATCTTGCTTAAATGGATCATTATGATTCGAGAAGTAGCATCATCCTGGAAATTCCTTGGGAAAAGCATCATGACGGGAATAATATGTGTTCTATGTAATCTGGAATCATATTGGTAAAAAAGGATGAAAGGTTGCAATGGCTCATGATACAAATTTTAGTGAGATATATCGATATATAGATGATTGGATGAAAACATAGGAATGGATGTTAAAAAGTAAAATTTAGATAATATTCATATACGAAAGAATCTTAATGAATTTGGTTATAAATATTTCCTTAAGTACTAATGGTGTTGGAAAATAATTGAATGTGACTTGCTTAATAATGTACAGAAGATTGGTACTTTCTCTAGAATATGTATTTTATATCAATTAACATCTAGTATAATCTTTCAAATAAAAATTTGTAACTTAGCAATCAAGTTTGATCCCCGGGAAATTTGATGCATGAAGGAAATAGCAAGTGGAGATGGACAATATGGATGTTGATAGTATGGGAAGGTCAAAATGGCGAGGTAATTATATTTATGGTTTGTTTATCTAGCTAACATTTTTTTTTTCTACAATGAAAATAATGTTGCAGGAATACATGATTACAATTGGGGAAAGTTCAATTGTATGGACTAAGAATGTTGAGAATGCCTAGTACCTGGCGACTGTAAAGTCAATATCATTCCATATTGGGATTGAAAGGGTAGTTGTATGAGAAGATAATCAGAAGGTCAAGGAAGATATCTTTCATGATCAAATTGAAGATCGAGAAGGCTAAATGCAATGCTTTCATGTTTGAATAAGCCAATGATGAGAAAGTAAGATGACTTGGATCTTGTCATAAGAACGAAAGAGTGGAAATGGATACATGATACCTCGGAAATAAGAAATATTGATGCAAGATATGCGAAGACAAAAGGGATCCATGTAGATATGGAGATCAAGAATCCAATACTCTCATGAAGAAAAGCAATAAGGCTTGTGATGTTGGTTTCTATTATTTAATGGAAAGAATATCCTCTAGTTTGAGAGGGAGAAAAATGAGTCTTTGAGAATAAGGAGAAAGGTTTTTCTATCAATATTAATGGAGAATAATAATGTACTCTCTAGTTGAGAGGGATTAATGATGAACATTTTTTGTGCATTATTATCTTCGATTGATGAAGAGAGAATGAAAAAGGATTGGATAAGTGTCTGTGGTTTCCTTGAGGTTATAAATTGCAAGAGAGGAAAGGGACCGACACTTTTTGAGGGTAGGAAAAGAATCCAAGAGAAGAGTGGTTGAAGAGGACCGATATTATTTGAAGACTCAGGTATGGTGATCCAAGATAAGAATATTCCTAAAAGGAAATATCTTGTAGACACCGAGATGGGGTATGTGCCTTAGAGAGGTAGTGCAATATCACACATAAATACTCCTAACATGATTCTCTTGAATAAATAAAAGCTTGTCTAGTTAGGCCTCAAGGAAAATGATTGTTATAATGATGATGCTTACAGTATGGTAATGATTGTTATAATGATGATGCTTACAGTATGGTTTATCAATCCAATTCTTATTGAGAACTCTTCATCTTTAGATGTGATGTTTTAGTAGTTGTAAAATTATGAATACCTCCCTAGTTAAGAGGTGAGTGTTCAGAAATGTAACTACTTTTAGTATTCATAATTGATGTAATCATTTCATTATGTTTCGTATGTAAGACACAAGAAAAATAAAATTAAAATATTATTATCATAGCATGGATTTCATGCTCATTTTAATGGTATTTTAAGGTAAAATCATGTTCTTTGTGATTCTAGGGTTTGTTAGCTCTTAAAATTTATTTCCATGAGTCAACATACACTTTTTTATAAGACCCTTCTAGGAATTTTTTAATTGTAAAAAGAATTATTTTGGAGTCTAGAAAGTCCTAGAATCTCCAATAATATAAGTTGGCCTTGGAATCCTCAAGTTTTCCTAAATGAAGGAATTCAACCATTTGATAAGGCTATATAACGAACTATTCGACTTGTTTTGGAGACATACTCACTCACAAGTTCTATCTACAAGAAAGAGTTTCATATACAATTGGGTAGCTAAAATAAGGAGAGAGAAGGTCTAGAAGAAGGAAGGGAAACATTTCTTTGTTTTTGGGCTTTGTCTCTCTCACATGTGAAAAATTATAGGGTTTTTGGGTTGCAGGAAGAGGCCAAAGTTGCAGGGCCGAGTTGTAGTAGGACGAAGTGTAGAAATTGGTAGGTGGAAGGAAGGAAAGTATGTATAGACCTCACTAACCTTAGGTAGAGATGTGTTTCTATTGGAAGGTCCCAAAGGGAGTTAAAATTATGCTTTCTTCAAGGTTTACATGGCCGAAGTTGCAGGTTGAGTAGTAATGATGTAGATGGCAGATCGAAGTTGTAGCATGTAACAATTTGGTGCAAATTCAAGAAGGAATTGAGGAAGGGTTGACTTGGTATAGGAGAAGAACTTGATATAGGGATTGGTTATTTGTATCTCATTTGAAGCATATTATAAGAAGAGAAGAGTTTACAAGTTTCCCCCTTGGAGGGGTTTTTCCCTGGGTGAGAGCCTACACCTGTGTCCTCTTTTATTATTATTTCTTATTAATATTTTTTAATGAACCAATATATCCTAACAATATAAATAAGAATACTAAGATTCACAAGCAAGTATCAAGGTAAAAGAAAATAAGTTTAATAAGGTACCACTTTACATTTTCTAACATGGAAGATACTTTATGAGATCTTCCTCAGAAAATGGAAGTACATAGTTTATATTTTGAGGAGATTATATATGATTGAATAAAAGTTTGTGATTACACCTATGATGATCATTCTAAAGAAGTTGAGTGATTCCTATTTAGATTCAAATTTGGTGGATCACACGATGTATAAGTAGTTGATCAGATTCTTGATGCACCTAGGTTAGATATTTTCTTTGCAGTGAACACCCTAACCCAGCATATGGTTGAGCTGAGCCATATACATTGGGTTGCAACAAAGAATGTGTTGAGGTAGCTGCATGGTACTATCATATATGGTTTGAGATATGTCTCAGGCGATGAAGTGAGGTTACAGGGATATACTGATTCAGATTGGGATAGAAGTGAAGAGGATAGAAAGATCACCTTTTGGTGTTGCTTCAACTTGAGATCGACTATGATATCTAGGTTTGGTAGGAAGTGGATCTTTTTCACACTAAGTATAATAGAGGCAGAGCATATCGCAACTAGTGTCACAAGTCACAAAACAATGTGGCTTCAAAAGCTACTGGTAGGGTTATTTTATCAGGTGCTAGAGACGACCTTGATATATTGTGATAATCAAAGTTGTGATAAGGTTTTAGAGATTAGATTTTTTCATGACAAGTCAAAGTGCATTGAGTATCACTTCATCTGAGACATGTTGCAAAAGGGAGTATCAAAGTACTTGTAAATATCCACATATGAGAAGATTACATAGATTATCACCAAGCCTTTGTCTAGAATGAATTTTGTACTTTAGAGACAAGATTGACATGATACAAAATGTCTCCCTTATTAAGAGGGAGCGTTGATGTCTTTGCAGGATCAGGCTAATGATTCCCTGAGAAGCCATGGTGATTTGACCAAGTTATGCTAATTTGAATATGGGATATGGATACATTCACCTGAGTAGTCATGTTGACTTGGATGGGCCATGCTAAGTTTTCTCAGGAGTGAATGGCCCAGTGAACTTTTAGAATATGGTATAATTTCACCTCTGAGGCCATTCTGATTTGGTTAGGTCATGCTGATTTGACTAGGGGAGATTGATACATTCACCTGAATATCCATGTTGATTTAGTTAGGGGTTAATGGCCCATGGGTAGACCTTCTCTTGAGAAGACAAGCTAAATTGGTTGGGTCATGCTAATTTGACCAAGGGAGATGGAGATCTTGTCCTGAGAATCCATGCTGATTTCACCAGGGGAGATGGATAATTTACCTGAGATGCCATGCTGATTTGGATAAAGGTAAATGGATCAAGTTAATCACATTCTCTGATTTAGGATGGACTGATGTATATCTATATATGTGCATGTGAGGAGACACTACATCAACATGGAAATCTCATGAACTTGTCTTATGGAAGGAAAAAGTTCAACAAAGGGGAAATATGATTGCAACTAAGGATAATATCTCCCTCGCTAAGAGGGAATCTTAATTTTTGTAAAATCCGAAGGTGTTCTTGAATGGATAAAGAGTTCTCCAAGTCAACCCAAGAATTCAAGTTTGACCAACCAAATGAATGGGATTATCCCTTATTTATTTCACCCCAATTCAATAAGTATAAATAAAAAATGTGATACCTCATTTTTCAACCAATGAAGAACAAGTGTGAAAAAATATTCTTGAATGGAAAAGGAAGGGAGCCGTAGCTAGCACTAAAGTTGACCAAGCAAGGGAAAAAATGTATATTGGAGGTTTAATTAGGGCTATTCGTAGCCCTAGAAGCAAGGCTGCAAAACAAGTATTCTTGGATTGAAAAGGAAGGGAGTCATAGCTAGCACCAAAGGAAACCGATTGAGGGAACAAAGGTATGTTAGAGGGTTAATTGGGGATATATGTAGCCCTAGAAGCAAGGTTTTATACAATATGTTGTAGGCTACAAATATGACACAAACAAGATTATGCGACTATGATTGCTAAATATGTTAGACCAAGGGATGGGTAGAATTATAAGAGAAACCTAAGAGATGGACAAGCTAGCCAAAGTTTGGATAGGTTGATACAAGAATGTTAAGAGGCTAACAATAGTACTAAAAGTAAGAGGACATATGAATATGAATATCCAAGTGTTGAATTTTACTAGGTTTGGCTGGTATTTGACTTGGATATCGACAAAGATTTCTAGGAAAAATTGTTAATTTTGTAAACCTTTATGAAGAATAATTTCTCCTAACAAAAGTTGTTGGGTTTTCTCCCAAGGTTCGGTTTCCCAGGGTAGAATGATTTTCTCTATTGTGCATGGATATCTTTCTATGGTATTTACTATTTTTTATTCATTTACTGTTGAAATTTTTTGAAGTGTAATTGCTCAATATTATTAATTGCATAATAATACTGTGTGAAATTCATTCAAAAGTAATTATCGAGCATAAATTTTTATTGTACTGTGCATATTGTAGAAAAATAGAATCAACCTTTCCATGCAAACATTGATAAAGTTAGAAATATATCATACTTCAATGAAATTACCCTCATCGGGGTCATAACTTAGTGGGGAGTCCAAATATGTAACTAAATTTGACATCGGATCACTGAAAACATAGAAGGATCTCATATTATCATGAAACCATATGCATTGGAATCATATTTATGTAATTAATTTGAATCAATGATCAAAATAGACATGTAACTACTACTAAAATTAAAAATTTCTTGCATGCCACTTGATTCTAAATATACTATTATCTTTGATGTGATTCTTTAGGCGAAACTTGCTAAAAATAGTACGTGGCATGCATGTCACCTAGAGAAGGCTCACTAGAATCTTGAGTTCATAAGGCCACCAAAAAAGGAATCCATACTATCATACAAGCCTCAACACATTATCTCATACAAAATAGGGAACTTCCTCAAAAGAGAGTCTCTCCAACCTATTTAAAAATAGTTTGAATTATCACTTAATCCATCATGCGACTAGCCTCCCTAGGGACCGACCATTAGCCCAATTTTTTTTTATATGAACCTCCACATTGATGAAATGTGTTGGCCTATAACCCTCCAAATTTACAAGGGGAAATATAGGAATTAACATGCAAGGGGAAATATAGGAATTAACATGTATGTAGATATATTCAGACAAACTTTAAATATATATTCAACTTAGATATTTTTATTAGAATTCATTTTTGTGGATTATTTTAAAATTTATGAATAAGTGATAGACTTTAGGTTTTTTCTCTAGAAATAGGATACGTTTAAAGGGTTAGGTGTTGTCAATAAATCTACAACTTCACCAATATATGTAAAGTCTATAATATGGTTGATATGGCCTTTATACTTTGGTTATTGTCATATCGATACACGATAATACACATGATTATATGAATATCTTTATGGATACCATTTTGAATTAATAACTACTCATTCTTTTTATTTTTATTTAAAATGTATTGTCGCATATTGTTTTAAAACAAGTGAAGTGAGTGATAGACTTAAAGTTAGATCCCTATTTTCATGACATATTTATTTATTTTAAATATAAGACAAAACAAATTGTGTTTCATATTGTTATAAGGTTTGAAAGGAGACACAAAATTGAATAGACATTTGAAAGGTATTCTTTTCCAAGTTTTTTGGAATCCAATAGAATAGTTAGGATTAATTTGGATTTGGAAAGGTGAAACAAATTGTGTTTAATATTTTTATTATATTTGGAAGGAGTATAAAAATAGAAAATATATTTAGAGGGTATTATTTCTAAGTTTTTTGGAATTAAGTGGAATAGTGAGGATTAACTTAGATTCTGGATGTTTCCTTTTGTTTTTTCCTAGAAATTAGTAGAATAGTGATGATTAATATGGATTTTGGGTGTAGTGAAACATCAAATAGAATAGTGAGGATTATTATGGATTTTGGATGTAATCAATATCAAGCAGAATAATGTTGAATGAACGTTGAAGAGAACACACGATTTTGTTAGGTTTAAATTTACCTTTAGCACATGCTATGAATAACAATGCATATTGTATAAAAATATCTTTAATAAATTACAAATGAGTTTTATATTCCTCGTAACAAATAAAAATGTATATCGTATATAAGGTCTCCCTCAAAAATTACAAATGAGGCTTCATTTCCTGATAAAGTAACTTGGACATAGACCTCGGCATTAGATGTGGGATCTTTGAATATGACCCACTAACAACCCATGTGGCCATATCCAAACCATTAACAAATTACAATTACAATATGCTCCCTAAAAGGGTAAAATAACCTAGTTGAAGTTATTTAAAGATAATAAAAACATTCCCTTTTATGCTTGATTTGAGAATATAATGAGATGATTGAGAAAATAAAACAAGCAAGAAATCATAGGTTGGGAACTAATAATCACTTGTGAATTTGATCAAATAAGTATTACATACCAAACATTTCCCTTTAATATAGACTTATAAAAACCATAGGTAAAGTTTCACTAAATAAACATCACAAAAATATCGTTTTAGTTCTTAATTGGATAGGTGTTGATCATTGAGATTGTTCAAAGTCCCAAAGAAAAAAATTGAGGTAAAAAACTCTCCTATGATTTTATAGAGGTGGAATTCATCTTTTAAATAAAGAAAATAAATACAACAATGAAGATATAGAATTCTTGAGATAGAACCATCCTTCATATGAAATACATAAATGATGCATATTCATTAGACATCATTTTCCAACATAACATAATGTAAATCATTAGACATTCAAACAAATAAAATAAACATGGATAACATTTGCAAATAACTTTAAACAACAATTGTATAGGAATTCATAGGGATGAAAGGAGGTAAACACTTGAAATATTAAGCTTAAAACTTAAAGTCACGAGATCACACAAGCTGTGAACTCATCCTAATTTTTTTTGGAACATTTGAAAATATACAAGTTTAAATAAAATTTCATAATGTCCTAGGAATTTAAATGAAATTATCTATTTAAGTACTAGGATGGGGCTCCTATGTACAATATAAATAGGAAAATAGAGCTAAACTAGAAACACAACTTAAATTAGGAATCTACCTTTTGTGACATTTGTCACCTTACCCTTATTTTTGTAATATTAAATTATGACTAAAATGCTAGAGTGCGGAACTGTGACTGGCTGATTCATTGAATTAAATGTTTAATATTATTTGACTACCAATTGAAGGAAGGAATTCCCAATGGATCCATATCTTGAGGGAATATTGCTTGTTTGTGTACCTTAGAAGCAACAACCTATGCAGATTAAATCATTGAGCTAGAAGTTGCAGGCTAGTCACATTGCCTAACATATTTTGGTAAGAGATATGATTGCAGAAAATCCACCACCTGACATGCATTTAGTTTATTTTATTGGTGTGGTGAGGGGCACTAGAAGATTCCCATTCCTATTTGTGAATTGAGGATATACTGAAAGAAAGAGGGTGGTGCCCATTTTCCTCAGTAGGTTTGGTCTAAGGTCTTGGATTATTTCAAGTTTGATTTGAATCTACTGGTGGGAGAGTTTGATTGGGTTTTCACTTGTATAGGGTTTTGGCCCTAAATGAGTGCCTATATATGGTTTCCTTTATCTTCATGTTTTTTCTTTGATGATTTCTTGGTCATAAGAAGATAAAATAAGAACATAAAGAAAGTGAATAAGAACAAAATAATATCACAAGTAATTGTTAATATAATAAAATATTTCTGCCTTTTTGCTTTTCTAACATGGTATCAGAGCTAAGGTAAAAAAAGGAGAAGGAAAATGGTAGCTTGAATATTTATTGAAATAAGTAAGGTTAAAAATAAAGGATTCAAGACAGGATCATAAAAATAAGGGAAGAATCAACATCTAGAAAATGTAAGGCAACTTCAATGAAGACAAAGAGTAAGTTAGAAAGAGCCACCAACTATAGAGCATAGAAGAAAAGGATGGATCTCATCCTTGAAAAACATAAAGTATTAGAGTTTGTTCAAGGGAAAGTTTAGAAACCAATAGATGATGTGGGAAAAGAAAAGTAAATGAACACTGATACCTTGGGCATGAATCTAATTTTGGATGGAGTAAAGGACAATATAATCCCCTACATATCCAACATAGATACTGCACAAGGGATGTATGAAGCTATCTCCACACTATTCACCATCAAGAAAATTGGAAAAATAACTAGTCTCAAGAATTAACTATGAACAATGAAGATGAAAAAAGGTGATACTTTTTCTTCATATTTTGTGAAGATATCCCACATAAGAGATGAGCTCAAAAACATTGATGAAGTTATACCAAAAAAATAACTTGTGATTACTACAATATTAGGTCTACCAAAATCATGGATCTCTTTTTCATCATGTATTAGTAGTTGGAAGGACACACAATCCTTTGAAAAAATGTTGAATGCTTGTGGTTAAGAAGAAGGCCACATCTCATTAGCAGATAATAAGAAGTAAGAATATGAGGACAACACTTCAAATGCATACTCCACTCATCGCAAGAAGAAGAGAGTGTACAAGAAGTTTAAAGGACCAAATAAGACTGTTGATCTATCCAAAATTGAATGTTACAATTGTCATAAGATGGGGCACTACAAGAACCAATTTCAGAAATCCTAGGAACTTGAATAAGTAAAGAGAAAGGGATCATGCAATAGTTTTTTTATGGATCTCCACAGAAGAAGAACAATACTAAATAATCCAAATTCAAAGAATTATTTTCTCAAGTCACTTAGGGATCATATCCCTTGCATATCCTTCTACCTTAGGTTTTGTAATGTTTTATTTTATGTTTTTATTTCTAGAATTAATAGATGTAATATGTCTTTTTAGAAGTTCTTGAATTGTTTTGATAAGTTGTAGGTATCCCTCAAAAATATTGTATTCAAAGGGAGTATTAACCATTTTACAAATAGATAAGTACATTGTTCTTTGTTTCCTCTTTAATTTTTTATTTCCTCCACACATCTAGATTTATTTTTATTACATACTCATAATCATTTATTTGTATTTTCCTTGGTAGGAAACATTTAAATAATACACAAAGGTTATGGAGGGAACTTGAATAAAGGAATTTTGTCATGAAAGTAGGATTGTTTCTAAGGAAACCCTACAAGGTTCGATAAATAACAAATCAAGGTATGTTTGATTTGAATTAACTTGTTGCAGAATAAGGTATGAATATTCCTCATTTTGAAATTCTCTCCATATTACTAACTCTCTCATGTCTAGGGTTTTGAATCATGAGGATTCTTGTTTGGATGATTAATTTCTAGATTGAATATACCCTTATCATTCTATATATTTTCATTTTGTTTATGATATAACCCTAACCTTAGGGTTTACTTTAAAACCCATAACATTTCAATGCATAAGCTATGGTAATGATGAAACCCTAAATATTCTTAGGGTTTATTGATAAATTTTAGATATATTGTTGAAATCCTACTCAATTTTTAGGGTTTTGGTAATGTTATAGTAAAACCCTAGCATTTTAGGGTTTGTTGTTGATGTCTAGAAACCCTAGTTTTCTTAGATTTTGGTAAATGAGCGTTTATGAAAAAAACTTTTAATAACCAATATAAAACAATAGAAATGGATCTATGAGTGTATGTGCTTCCATATAATTAAAACCCTAGCATGATAAAAAAAAATTGTATATCTAATTATTGGAATTTGATGTTTGTACCTAAATTTTACGGTAAAACCCTAGTATGAGATTGAATAAGTTTCTAGGAAATAATAATGGAACCCTAGAGGTGAAATGATGGCATGCTAACTTGATTATTGATATTCATGATTTAGTTTTATTAATTAAATCTAGGGTTTGTAATAAAACCCTAATAGAGATTGATATTCTAGGTCATGATAATGAAATCCTAGAAGTATAATATTTTTTATTATTAACATGATTTAGTTTTGATGATGAAATCTAGGGTTTGTGACGAAACCCTAGTAAATGTAGTTACAGAATTATAATGGATAAAGCTCTTTTTTTATTATAAAAACTAACTAGGTTTAGGTCTTAAATGTATAAAATATGATTTATTATAACATGCTTAACTTCATGATCTTGTACATATATATTTGTGTTTGGTTGTACTTGTTGTCAAAGGTTTACAGGTACATATTCATCAAGATGATGAAGATTCTTACCTCATATTTGATGATGATGTGGAGCATGATGTAAATAGGGAGTTGTGAGAACCTTTATAACATTACAGATGAACTTGTTACCATGTGAAGAAATGATGAAATTTTGGAAGATCTAAATTCTCTAATGAATTGTTGATGAAAAAGGAAGAGTTGATGTGACTGAAAAAATTAGATGGTTGATGGACTTGTCCTATAGTTACTTGGATAAAGAAAGCGCACATATCTCTATTCAAGAGGGATATTGAAGAAAAATGAGTGACTTGATGAAAATTCCATGAGGATGTTTTCAGAGAATAGTTGAAGCACTTTTAATCATTATTCATGATCAATAAAATTGTGAAGAAAACATAAATGTTTTTAAAATAAGTACTGAGTCTAAGTTGGGTGCTACTAAAGAATTTAAAGAAGATAGATTCTAACAAAGTTATTTTTGGATAATATGAAGATATAAGTAGCATTAAAATTATTAAGGACCACGAAGGTTTGTGTTAAATATGTATAATGAATTTTTTTTTTCTAATTGGGATTGTGTTTGTGCATATATTTCCATAAGAAGGTTGAATGCTTGAAGCGTTCTTGGATTGGTTAATAAATATGGTTGATAAGGAGATATGAAGTATCTTGGGGTGATAATATGCTTGGGAGGACATATGGCTAGCCTATGAAAATGTCTAGATCTCAAAGTAGGGAGGGTGGAATTGGTATTATACCTTTGACCTTGTATACACACCTAGATCCCTGGATTGGTGTTAGAGTGGAAGGTTGATGGAACCTAAAGTTGTTGAAGCTTGGAACACACCTTAATCCCACTCCGTTAGATACCCTAGTCATGTATCTAATATGTGTTGGTGAGGTAAATCCCCTTTGTGGATAGAGGTGATCCCACTAGCCCTAGAGTGGGTCTAGCCACAAACATGACACACTATTACATCAATTCCTAGTTAAAAAATCGACGAAGACTCAATAGATAACTTACCGTATATCCTGCATTGTTGCTGTCATTGGAAGAGTGGCTTCCTCTCGCTGTTAGTATGATAGATCACGATCCGCTCGTTCTCACGCTCGGATACCTGCACATACAAAAGAAACAAAGAAGATCTACAACATACTATTTCACATCCATAACTATCAGTTAGTCCAGAAGACTAAATCAATGCATCAATAAACACAACACAAAGATGGAACCAATACCATAGTCGAGTATATTAATGAAAGGAAGGAAGAGTACAACCAAGATTCGATGTTGCGGTCTCCTCCAACAGGGTTCCAGCAGAGTGTGTCTCAAAAATCTCGTCGAGAATTCGGACAGGGCTCTCTCTATGGAATTCTCCTTGGTTCTACCTTCTCGATAGCGATTACTCAGCAATAGTATCTCTTCTCCAAGTTCAACTTCATGGCTATATATTCAGCTAGCTTTCGTAAAGGGAGAAGGCCTATTTATATAGAGGGAGAGGGAGAGGTTAGGATCCCTATAATCATGGATGGGAGACCTATCTTTAAGGAGTGTTCCATGGGAGGAGGAAACCACTACCTAAAGAGGGAGATCCATGGCTCATCAGATTAACCACTTCCTGTGACTCATCCCTGATGTGGTTAAAGGAAACTTTTACCTCTAATTTATTAAAAAACATTCCCAAAAAGGCTGGCGCAGGCACAACAAAGAGACAGAGCGCCAGCTGGTGCGGCCTCTAGTGTACATGCTCCACACTGGCGTGAGGGGTGAACTAGCTACCCACGCCAATGCCAAAACATAGGTTTTTATGGGCTTTCTGAGGAAATTTTCAATAGGAGAAATGATGTCCTTATGCAGAAGGATGCAAAGAAGGTGTTTTCATAGTATGACACTGCTCACAGGTCACGGGAAAGACCCTCCAATATGTGGGGCGAGGGATTGCAGGGACGGTGACAAAATGTTGTGTAACAGATGCCCCCTAAAGCATGAGGTCTGAGAGAGAGGGAGGGGTGAAATGCTTTATGAGAATGCGTTCGACCCAAACACTGGTGTTAGAAAACCTACAAGTACGAATACAACTGATACATCTGATACATGACACGTGGCATGAGCATAGCCATCCATAATAAAGTACATAAATAATGAGATCTGAGGTATGGACACAACCATCCAGCAGTAGGGATCAACAAATAGACTTAGGTATGGTCACAGCCATCCAATCAGAAGATTCATATAATAAGTCATAGTAATCCACAAAGAAATCTCAGCCTGGATTTCATCAAACAAAACCCAGGGTCTTGCACTCCATCTCGACCCAAAAAATTACAAATTTGAGCATGCGAATATGTAAGCTGAAGTTGAATATGCAAGAAAATCGTCTGATTACCAGCCAATGATGAAAGCTGTTAACAGACATGAGAGAAACCACTAATAATGACAATGGCTCTCAAGGTACTAAAGGTACAATCCATAGAATGTGAACAGTGATCTGACATCGAACACCCACAGAGTCAGTCAAAGGCCAATGATGTGGACCTTACGTCGAATGCGAAGAAACTACCATTGAGGCATGCAAGCTCCAAGGTACCTGAAGGGAGTCTCTGGATCAACATCCTAGATAATGAGCTGGAGTCGACAGGAAGTGACCTTGATCAAAGGTGGGCCATAATGTTTCCCACATCATCGACACAAGACAGAGGAGCATGATGTTTGCGAATCAAGACCAACAGAGAATCAGAGGAAGGTTGAAAAATTCAGAGGAAAACTTATCTTGAACATATCGGGGGCACGACATTGGATTTGGCGGTATTTGATATGAAGGGATCTGAGGTCATGGTGACGTGCCAAAGAGTAGATGATCATTCAAAAGATATTTCCCAAACCCATGGAGGAAAACAAATACTGAGACGATATGTTCCCAACTAGAAACGAATGCAGACAAGTACCATGTTCAAGAGTGACATACTGCCAACACGACTACAATTTGGTTCCATTTCCCCCCACCATTTCTGGCGAGTACCCCAATTATTTTTTGAAAAAAAGCTTGAAGGGGATAGCATATGCTTTTGATGTACGTTTTTCCATCGGAAAAATCCAACCTAGTACATTTTACGAGCCTTAGGAAGGAAGAACTCGAGTAACATCATGACGACGGAGTCCGATGTCATGAGTTTTAACGAGTCTGACAAGCGGAGAACTCCGCATCTTTTCACATTTAGAGAGTTTGAAAAGAAAGTGAAAAATAAAACTCCAGCAGTCCCTTTTTTTAGGTAGTCTCACAGATCTGAAAAGGTAGAAAACTGTGTCTGAGAGAACCTCTTAGTTGCAATCGGCTAAGGTATTCATTTTTCGTAAATAATCTATCCCAGCCTGAAAAAGGGGTAAACGTATACTGGGTAGATATCATTTCGCAACCAATTTAATGAGTTCAAAATGACAAGTGACTCGGAAATATTTTCAATTTTAGAGAGTCAGAAAAGAGCTGAAAGATGACTCCATTAGTGACTTTTTTGTGTTTTTACCGAGTCTGAAAAAGTACAAAATACAACTTTTTTCTTCGTCATAACCATGTGAAAACCTGTCGCTGCACAAAAAGACGCGTGTAAAATGCATTTCTCGAAAATAATATGAAAATATATCAAGAAATATGTTTTAAAACCTATTTTAGGATTTCGAAAAGTTATAAAAGACCATAAGTGGTAAATAATTATTTACTTTTCAGTTTTACCTCTTTGCAGAGCAACTGTGACCTTTTTTCCTTGAGATCTTCTGGTAACGGCCACGAAGACACAACTAATTCTTGCTTCACAGTGCATGAACCCGACCCTCTTCAACTGGGCCGAGGCCGTGACCATCAACATCAAAAGGAAACTCACTAAGTGCAAGAAGACCAAACTAAAGCAGTTTGGGTATGGATCGATGCTGGTATCATTCTTCTTGGAATGATTACCTATATTCCAACATCAGGAGGTTATTGTCTCGATGCCACCACCCAGTGAGCCATGGATGGCTCGATGGGCAGCACTGATGCCTAGAGTAGGGGGTGGCCAATAGATGTCTTGGAGGCCAAATTTTTTTGATTGGCTCCAATGACAACTGATTGTTTTGGAGGATTGGTCCTATGCCAACATAGACTTCACTGGAGACCCAGACCTCCCGCTCCTGGAGGGAGAGGATTGGGATGAAGAACTAGGTAAGACTAATTTTTTATTTTCATGAGTTCATAATTTTTTTATATATATGCATGTTCTAACAGTTATTCTTATATGTATGCAGATGTTGGCCCAAAGCGACCTGCCGGCATGTCGCTGATAGCGAGGCAAATTCCTCGCGATTTTGATCCTCATGGTGAGGGTGGTGAGGAGGAGCTAGTACAGAACTTGGATGGGATCGCCCGTGGGGTCCCGAACTATGCTCGCTTGGATGATGTGCCTCGGGCCTATCAGAGGCACATTGTAGGGGTGCCGAGTCGTATCCACTGCTTGCTGAGGCAGTTGGTACAGGCGGTGACGTGCTATCATGAGCACCACATCGATTAGGCACTTAGGATTTATTTCCACACATTTATGAGAGACATGTTGTCTCACGATGTAACTGAAACAAACATATATTATTTTTTTGTTTTTATGATGCACACGTTACAAAAAAATGATATATATATATATATATATATATATATATATATATATATATATATATATATATATATATATATATATATATATATATATATATATATATATATCTATTTTCTACACGGGTCTATTTTCATATAATGATTTTTTTATAAATTATGAAAATTATTAATACAATGTTTACCTAATGTATCAGTTAAATAATTTGCATAATAAGTAATGACCCAAGAACTAAGAAACAATGTTCACAAAGGGTATAAAACCAAAAAGATTTCATTTTTATGCAAGCTCGAAAACAAAAGTAAACTATGCTTGAGATTGGTTTCATGTTGACACAAGCTTGAAACAAAAATAAACTATGCTTGAAAAACTAGGCATGCCCCCCAGCATGGTGACTCAATTCGAGGTGTACATGCCCCCCAAGCTTCAGTCCATAGGAAATGGAGTGAAGGTTCAAAAAACGAGATAAAGAGAAAGACTCGACTGGGATTTTACGAGCTCTAGCAAAAACTCGAATTGAACGGGAACGTGTTTCATTGTTTTAATGAGGTTGACACATTAAAAGAACCATCCTCGAGACCTAATGTCATTTTTTAAAATGAGGTTGACATAGAAGACGAACTATCCTCAGGACACCTTGTTTCATTTTTTAAGGAGCTGGACACAAGACAGAACTCTGCTCCGACAACCTTGTTTCATTTTTTAAGGAGCTTGACACAAGAAAATGAACTGTGCTCCAACAACCTTGTTTCATTTTTTAAGGAGCTTGACACAAGAAAATGAACCATGCTCCAATGACCTTTCATTATGTCGAATAAGAGGTCATCGATTCCAAGAGGTTCGCCTCTGGTGGGAGAACAACATCTTGAAAATCAGGACCCAATGCCCCTAGCACATGATGCATAATGGCACCATCGCTAACTGCGGGCATAGAAAAATTAGCCACATAATTAACCTACAGTAGGGAAGATACAACCGGCGGATAAAGACTTGGAAGGGATGATGCTGGACTAGATGTCATGTCAGGACCAATGAATGAAATTTTATCAATGGTCACGATCCGACCTTTGTGTGAAAAGTAGATCACACGAAAGAGGGAAGAGACAACTGCCCCCATGACATAAATATAGTCGCACCCCAAGAGAAAATTGAAATCTAAGGGGCTAGGAACAACCATCACGTCGATATGGATGATTTTCCTTCCCAAAGTAATAGGAAACTTTGGAAGGATCCCTAACGGTTGATTGCTTCCTCTCTTAAATGCCAACAGATTCTGGGTAACATGCATAAGTGGTGGAGAACCAAAATCTTTCCAAGTAGTGGAAGACAAAATACTAATAGATGCGCCTTCATCTATAATAGTTTTGGGTATGACTAGATCAAAGTTTTGTACCATTATGTTGAAAGGAACATAAGACGGAAGGCGATATCCATCAAATCGACTCCAATCAAAGGAAGCGACCAAGCTACTTGGAGGGGATACCATTGCACTGAGATGGTTTTCCCCTGGTGTTACCGGAGCAAGAGGAGCACTCTCCTGGACTTCCATCATGGGAGTAGGAGGAGAAACTTTTTGAACTACAGGGATGGATGAATCTTTCTCCAAGTCTGAAGAATCTAAAGAAATAAGAAGAATATGAGGGGGAAAAGATCCACTCTCAATGGAAAATACTTGATGGACCACAGATGGGGTTAGATCAACTAATTCCTTGATCAATGTTTGGTCGGGAACAGATTCCAGAATTTGAATTTCCATGGGAGCGGGATCGAGCAAGGATGATGCTTGACTGATCGTGGAATCAACTAGTGGAGGACTCAAAGAAAGCTTTTGATAACCAGCTGGAAGGCAGGGTGTAGAAATAGTGAAGTTGTCCAACACTCTCTTGGCTTCATCCATGTACAGACAAAGGTGAATGGGGTGATGCCCTTCACACAACCTACAGGGATTGGTAATCTTGCCCTATTTTTTATGAGTCTTATCAGAGCTAGTCGAAGATGTGTTATCAATATGACTTCCAGAAGCCAAGAGAAATGGCGAACGACCGTCAGACCATGTGTCAAGTACCTTGGAAATGTCAAGGAATTCTTGAAGCATATGGTTACGTTTTCAAAGCATGCAAGGGAATTTGACTTTCTGTGGAAGTTCAGATGGTTTCTCAAGGGAAGGTTTCTTAAGAAAAATAGCTACAGTATTAGCCTCTCACTTATCTGACTTCTTCTTCTTTATCTTCTTCTTCTTCTTCTTAGCCACCTGGTTAGCGGAATCTAGAATTTCACCAGGAGAAGTATAAGAGGAGGACGAAGAAATAGGAGAAAAGGGGAGAGGTCCACCTTAGAAGAAACATGATGTTGCTCTGGTGGAGGAGATGGTTGTATGGTGGATGGAACACTCGGGACCACCGAGGTTGAAAATAACCATACAGGTAGCCCAACAGTTAACCCAGGCAGGGACAACATTTCCATATAAGGAGTACCAACATTCCCAAAAGCAGGAAGAGGACCAGGATTCCTTCGGAAGGGATTCCTAGGTTAGTGAACTCCGGAATCGTTGTCATCAGAAACAACTTTAAAACAACACCCTAAGGAAACTAAATTTAACCATGAATATTTGGTGGGAAGTTAATTTTTAAGAAATTGAAAGAAAAATCTGTCCTTTCATATTTTAAGAGTCGATAAATAGGAAAAATATGACTCTATCACTTTTAGGTTGAAACGAGCATGAAAGGACATGTGCTCGATGATCTTTTCAAATTTATGGAGTCAGTAAAGATCAAACATGACTGCTCAAGTATTCTAGGTAAAAGGGTGTACCAGGTTCCTGTGAACTGCCATATACACCTTGGTTATATAATTAAAGTAGAATCAACCAAGGACTTGACATGCGTGCAGGTAGTCTCCCCAAATGTTGTGTTCAGTGTATCATGGTTATAATGCGGCAGACTCGGCTTCCTACAGATAAAAGGATTGCAACCTAGAGGGGTCTCCCTTTATATACTCGATGGTACGAGGAGAAGAAGTTCGTACTAGCGCTTTCTGAAGCCAGATGGTGAGTGAAAGCTGCTAGGTTTAAAGACACCAGAACACGTCTCTAACTTAGACCACTAAATGTTTCATTAAGTTTCAATGTTGCCTTAGGTTAATTGTAATATCCCAAAATTTTGTGGAATATTAATTTTTGACATTTTCACTTAGGAGATGAATAAAATGGGTAGGAGACCCATTCATTTTATCTATAGGAAATAAAAATCCTCTTATCATGAAGGGGGATCACTTATATAGCTGTATTTCACACCTCCATGTGTGAAAAGGGGCTTTTGCAGGATGACTAGGTCAAGTTTGACCAAGTCAAACAACGCAGTGGCAGGAGGTGGAGAGCACATTGTGGGCTAGCGTAGTGGGATAATGAGGGAAGCTTCTATAGGAAGGAAACCCTAATGAGTGGGGTTCATTAAGAGGGATCTCACACTTTTTAAAAGGACGGAAAGGTAGCCATTGTGAGACATCTGGAGTATTATTCATCTTGGTCCTTTGGACTTGCTGCAACTTCTTGCTGCTTAGCAAGAATTGTTGGGAAATTATTGTTTAGGATTTCCTCTCCTTCTTGAGTAGCTCTTGGAGGATTGCACTCTATTCCCCAGATTTAGACATTTAGGTCAAGTATCATCCATCTCCATCAGCACAGTTTTAGTTGGAGATTGTGCAGTGTTGCTGGGTGTTGCTGGGGAGGCTTTCTACAACACCATCCTTGGCTAGTTTTTCATAGGAGGGAGCTTCCATCCCGTGGGAGATCAGCAAAGGAGGTTTGTGAGCTTATTCCACCATCTTTGGCACTAGGCCAACCACTTTCCATCATATGCAGTGCAATCCCTCTCTTAGATAGCGTTGTTCTTGGAGAGCATTTGCTGTGAGGGATTAGCAGATAGTTTGGAGGGTGAGATCTTAGGTGAAGGGATCAGCCTTTCACTTCAGATTTCCATTGGAGGAGGGTTCTTCATTTTATGTAGCCATTTCAGCCTTCTCCATCTATTTCTATTTCCTGAGTTGCTGCTACCCAGCAACTCCGTCATTTCTGCAGGAGTGCCATTTTGCTTGTATTTTAGTCAATCCTTCTTAAGGATTGATGTATTGTATTTTCAGGGGTTGAGATCATGCTCCCCCACTTTATTTTAGCTTCATATTGCCACATATATGTATTTTTGACATTTATGCAGCAGTTCCTTTTATAGACAGTGCAATCATAGCCTAGGGCTTATTTCATATAGCAGTGTTCTTCATGTTTATCATGCAAGTGATGAGAGGCTTGTATTGTATTGATTGAATGACTGATTCCTCAATTCATTTCATTTCTTTTACTGTTTTAATCATATTTTTTGGCTATTTACTTCTTCTCATAAGAAATCTCAGAAAAATAACATAGATAATCCATTGTATGTTCATAAATTTTTGCAGCCCCATTCTTTGGGAAATTACTGAAGGGACCTAGGTGTGAGAGGCTTGTCTCCCCACCCTAGAAGGATTTCCTTTGTCCCAAATCTTGGATTTGGTCTTAGACACATTGGTCTAAGGGATCCAGGTCTTGGTATCAAATATTGCTACCTCCATTTCTGGAAAATGTGTTTTCCAACCATGGATTGCTAGCTATTCCTAAAAAGGGATATTACAGTGGTATCAGAGCACCTTTCTTGGCTCAGCCTATGGCCTTCAAGCCCAAGAAAGAAGAAGAAGAAGATGATGCAGAATATGAGCTTGATCTCATCTATTTTGAGGACAAATAAGAGCCTCCCCAAGGAGGAGAAGCAAAGAGAAAAAGAGGAAGGTCCATGCACTTCCTATTCTCAAAAAGAAAGCAAGCATGAGAGATGCTTAGATCATCAGGTTCTAGATCAATACCTGAGTTAGTATAAATCCCATTTTGCAGCATTCAGTGGAGCTACAACGTTCCCACAGTTTATTCAACAGAAGGAGGAGAGAAGGTCCTATGGAAAAAGAGAAATAAAAGGCAATAGGTTTCTATTTTCTACATTTGATGGGAACACTTCAGCTAGAGCTTGGGTGAAAAAGATAGAGGAATTTTTCTTGCTACATCCAGTGGTAGAGAAAGAAGAAGTGGAGATTGCAGCACTGCACATGAAGGATGAAGCCTCTATTTGGTGGTTCAAACCCTTGGTCCATTCAAGGGTGAATTCTTTTACAAAATTTTCTCAAAGGTTGATCCAAACCTTTGATGGAGAGAGGACAAAGGAAGAGAAATCCATTGCATTGAAGGAGACAACTAATGAAGCCATACAAGAATAAAACCCCAAGTTCCACCAAGGTATGAATGAATTTCCACTTTTCATTTCAACAAATAATTTATGGGATTGTGGAAACTCACATGTAGAGATCCAAGAATCTACATACTTTTCTATTATAGAGCACCATAATTACACTGCGTTGTGCAAAGGGTTCAAGGAGGAGATGAACCCTCATCCTCATGCATCTTGGCTGAGTTGCATTCAGCCATTGAGGTTGGAGTGTGAACTTTTGGAGGATGGATTGAACCATGACAACCCCATGAAAAAAAATGAATCAAATTCTGAACCAGAGGATGAAACAACTGCTACATCATTGGAGGAATTAGCAGTGCTGTTAAACATGGGTGGAGAAGAGATATTACCTCCATCACATTTGGGTCCTCATGGATCCAACATAATCATGGGTAAGAGATCTTCTCTAGGAGATCTCCAAGGAGTTGCATTTCAACTTTCCATGAAATGAAAAGGGGAAGATATGGCTTGGGAGAATTGGTAGCCCTCATGGGAGGAGTAAAAAAGGAGGAAGAAGGAGAAGAAATCCACAAGGAGCTGAGTGGGTGTGGATGAGAAGCAAGAGGCTGATTTTCCACTTGCAAATATATGATACCATGCAGCAAGAGGCTTGGCTGCGTTGGCTCCTCTTGAATGAGTTTGGCCATCACTTGGTGTACCCTTTTTACAGGAGGATGGGAGTGGAGAAGAGGTGGCAGGATGTTTACATCATTGAACAACATATATTAGGGATACGTGGAGCTGATATGGCATATATATCAGTCATGATACCTTCATGACATGAGTTACATTATGTTAGCATGAGGAGGCAACAAGCACTTGGATTGCTTGGACTATTTTGGAGAGAGCACAAGCAGATTTGCTCTCAGATGATGTCTGGTGTTGCAGAAGTAGAGGAGGGCACTCTCAAGTGCAAAGGGATTACTCCTTGGCTTGGAAGTATCAGGAGGCATTTCCACCTTGGGAGAAGCTTCGTATTTGTAGCAACATCACCAGAGGTGTTCTTGACAAGGAGAATGTCAGGAGACAAATATTGGCATGGACAAGAGCATTTTTGCATGAGCTCACAGCGCTGACACTTGGGAGTAGGGTCACATACATGGATCCATCTATCATCTTACTTCCAGCTTATGGTAAGAGCCTTGTGTTTACAATTTCTGATTTACATACTCTTATCATTATGTTGCAGTGCATGGCTCCTCAAAGGGGCAGATTTTTCATGTTGCTTCACAAGCAAAGTTGGGCCAAACCATACGATGGAGATAGCCATCTTTTACATGGCCTTGGGAATTTTTTTTTCCATTCTACGCATGTTCATCTAATTCATATGATTAGCATTGTATTTCAAAACATTTTTCCTTGTACATTTCTAAAGAAACAGTTTGCAAAACTGCGTTATGCACCCTTGGGAGACTGTTGGTACTTTCCAGCACCATATGAAACCATCAGTACTTCCTCTATTTTTATGATGAGAATGTTCCCATTTGCTGATATTTTCCATTTTATTATTGGGATCATGATTGGTAAAATGACACATGAGTTGAATGTGTCTTTGAGGGGAGATGATTCCCATAGTTTATGCATTGCATGTTCTAGTGGGAACATGAGGGGAGACATGGCCACCACAGCCACCTATTTTCCTTCTTTTGGGTTGGGTCATGAATTTGATGATGATATCCATCCATTGTATATATATGGGCATGTATTTGATCTTGTATTACTGATTCACTCATCTATTTACAGGTGATATTTTCTGTACAGTACTTGCCATGTTATTTTCTGCAGCTGCAATGGATGAGGTTGCATTGTAACCCTATGAGACAATGTTTTTACCTTGATACATATGGTATAACCTAAAAAAAACATTTCATTGGGGTATTCTATGATGATCATGTCCTACTCATCATGGATGAAATGTCTTGGGCCAACCTGATTATCATTGATGGAGGAGAGATCCTAAGAGGATTTCTCTTCATTTTTCCACTTAAGGGAAATATTTTTGCAGCCCATGATCAACACACACTCTACACTTATCACAAGTGGAGAGGAGGATAGCATTAGGCAAGCTATGAGGCTTTCCATATTTAGATTTGGAACCCACCTTCATTTTCGGAGCTCAAGGTGGAGGGAGATTTATGTGAGTTGCCATGTTGGGAGGAAACTTATGTTGTATGGATGATTTATTGGGGATGGGAGATTCATATGGGGATGATGAGTCCCATTATATATTAGATATCATGCCTCAAGGAGGCCCTTAGGTAGCCCATTGTTTCCTTCATGGATATTTGTTCCTACATGATAGCTATTTGGGGAAGTTCACCAAAGGCTAGATCGCATATGTTGAAGGGACAACTCGGACACTTGATTGATGATATGGCATCCTTTTCTTGGAGGATTTTATCATGCATGGATGCTACATGGAAAGTAAGGGGAAATAAATCAGTATATCCTTTTACTTTCTTGAGGACAAGCAATCTTTGAGAGGGGAGGACTGTAATATTCCAAAATTTTGTGGAATATTAATTTTTGACATTTGCACTTAAAAGATGAATAAAATGGGTAGGAGACCCATTAATTTTATTTATAGGGAATAAAAATCCTCTTAGCATGAATGGGGGTCACTTATAGAGTTGGATTTCACACCTCCATGTGTGAAAAGGGGCTTTTGCAGGATGACTAGGTCAAGTTTGACCAAGTCAAATAGTGCAGTTGCATGAGGTGGAGAGCACATTGTGCGCCAGCGCAGTGGGATAAGGAGGGAAGATTCTAGAGGAAGGAAACCATAATGAGTGGGGTCCATTGAGAGGGAGCTCACATTGTTTAAAAGGAGGGAAAGGTAGCCATTGTGAGATATCTTGAGTATTATTCATCTTGGTCCTTTGGACTTGTTGCAACTTCTTGCTGCTTAGCAAGAATTTCCGGGAAATTCCTTCTTAGGATTTCCTCTCCTTATTGAGTAGATATTAGATGATTTCACTCCATTCCCCATATTCATACATTGAGTTCAATTATCATCCATCTTCATTAGCGCAGTTTTAGTTGGAGATTGTGCAGTGTTGTTGGGTGTTGCTGGGGAGGTTTTCTACAACACCATCCTTGGCTAGTTTTTCAGAGGAGGGAGCTTCCATCCCTTTGGATATCATAAAAGGAGGTTAATGAACTTATTCCACCATATTTGGCACCAGCCAACCACTTTCCATCATATGTAGTGCAGTCCCTCTCTTAGACATCGTTATTCTTAGAGAGCATTTGCTGTGAGGGATTAGCAGATAGTTTGGAGGGTGAGATCTTAGGTGAAGGGATCAGAATTTCACTTAAAATTTCCATTGGAGGAGGTTTCTTCATTTGATGCAGCCATTTCAGCCTTCTCCATCTGTTTCTAGTTCTTGAGTTGCTGCTACCTAGCAACTCCAACATTTCTGCAGGAGTGTCATTTTGCTTGTATTTCAGCCAATCCTTCTTAAGGATTGATGTATTGTATTTTCAGGGGTTGAGATCATGCTCCTCCACTTTATTTGAGCTTCATATTGCCACATCTATGTATTTTTGACATTTATGTAGCAGTGCCTTTTATAGACAACGCATTCATAGCCTAGGGCTTATTTAATATAGTAGTGTTCTTCATGTTTATCATACAAATGATGAGAGGCTTGTATTGTATTGATTGAATGACTGATTTCTCAAGTAATTTCATTTATTTTACTGCTTTAATCATATATTTTTGCTATTTACTTCTTCTGATAAGAAATCTCATAAAAATAACGTAGAGAATCCATTGTATGTTCATAAATTGTTGCAGCCCCATTCTTTGGGAAATTACTGAAGGGAACTAGGTGTGAGAGGCTTGTCTCCCCACCCTAGAAGGATTTCCTTGGTCCCAAATCTTGGATTTTGGTCTTAGACACATTGGTCTAAGGGATCCAGGTCTTGGTATCAAATCTTGCTACCTCCATTTTTTGAAAATGTGTTTTCCAGCCATGGATTACTAGCTATTCCTAAAAATGGATATTACACTAATTGAATAAATTTTAAGTTGATATTGTATTTATGTTTAATTATTATAGCCAAATAGTCACGCCATTTCCTGTAGGTTCTAGGGCTTTCCCTGTTTTTGTGTTTTTGGTCCATACTAGTGTCTCTGGGTGTTTTCTAGACTTGTTTTGAAAGTGTTGGGATTGTTTGTGACTGTGAACAACCTCCTTCCTTCTGTTGTTTGTAAATTTGTTTCAGAATCATGGCCTTAGGGTTTTCTAGTGCTTTGGTATGCTGAGCCTCCTATAGGAGTTTGGGTCTTTTTTTTTCACGGTGACCTTTGTTATTTGCTTGATTGTATTCAGCTCCCTGGATCCATTTTGAGTGATTGCATTTGGTGGAATGAGCCTTGAGTGAGTCTTGATTCTTTCATTCAGTTATGCTTCTTGTCACTCCAGGCATAGCTCACATTGCTTGTATGGGTATGTTTCGACATCTTTCTTCACTTTGAGAGATTGTGACATTGGCTTGAGTTTTTTTTTGTTTGCTTGTGAGTTGGTTAAATTGTTTCGCTTCGACTCTTGCATTGGCATTCTCGAAATAGTGTGAAGATTCATTTTTCATGTCATTTAGTGCACTATTTTCTCTATTACATTGAAAAAATAAAAATATATTTTTTGCTTGCATTCTTGTTTGCATTGTGTAATTGAAAAATCTTTCACATAATGAGCATTGGGAATTCTAGGAAATATTTCTCGTTTTCATTAGCTTGCATCAAATTCTGTAGTGTATGCTTCTATGTGTTCTCATTATTTTCTATTGCTTGAAAACTCCTAACTTTCTTGTAAATAGCTTTTCATTGAAAGAAATGGTATTTCATGGCATGCAGCTTACATTCAGGGATTTGTGAGATCCAAAATTCTGTAGGACCTTGGAATCGGGTGATGAACTAGCAAAAGTGCCAGTGGGCGTGACTGTCAGACTGGAAACTGCGCCAATCAAGCCAACCCTAGAAAAATGAAAATTTTGGAAAAAGAGAGGTCAGATCTGATCCTCTGGGGCTGAACGTGGGTGTAAGACTCAGCAAAGAAAACAGAAAAGGCAAGCTAAGCAAGAAAAGACCAAGAAGAAGACCTAATGGACAAAAGACAAACTCACACTAATTTCCCAGTAGAGTCGCCAATTTTTTGGTGAGGTAAACCCCCTCTCCGGATAGAGGCGATCCCACTAGCCCTAGAGTGGGTCTAGCCACAAACAAGACATGCTATGACATCAATTCCTAGTTCACGAATGGACAGAGATTTGATAGATAACTTACCGTATATCCTGCGTTGTTGTTGTCATCAGAAGAGTGGTTGCCTCTTGCTCCTAGTTTGACAGATCACGATGCGCTTGTTCTCACACTTGGATACCTACACATACACAAGAAACAAAGACAATCTACAACATACTATTTCACATACGTAACTATCAGTCAGTCGAAGAAGACTAAATCAATGCATCAATAAACACAACACAAAGATGGAACCAATACCATAGTCGAGTATATTAATTAAAGGAAGGAAGAGTACAACCAAGCTTCGATGTTGCGGTCTCCTCCAATAGGGTTCTAGCGGAGTGCATCTCACAAATCTCATCGGGAATTCGGACAAGGCTCTCTCTATGAAATTCTCCTTGGTTCTACCTTCTCGATAGCGATTACTCAGCTATAGTATCTCTTCTCCAAGTTCAGCTTCCTGGCTATATGTTCAGCTAGCTTTCATAAAGGGAGAAGGCCTATTTATATAGAGGGAGAGAGAGAGGTTAGGATCCCTATAATCATGGAAGGGAGAAATGTCTTCAAGGATTGTTCCATGGGAGGAGGAAACCACTACCTAAAGAGGGAGATCTGTGGCTCATCAGATTAACCACTTCCTATGACTCATCCCTGAGGTGGTTAAAGGAAAATTCCACCTCTAATTTGTTAAAAAACATTCCCAAAAAGGCTGGCATGGGCACAAAAAAGAGAAAGAGCACCAGATGGCATGGCTTCTAGTGTACATCCTCCACATTGGCATGAGGGGTGAACTGGCTACCTGCGCCAATGCCAAAAGATAGCTTTTTGTGGGCTTTCTGAAGAAATGTTCAACAAGAGAAATGATTTCCTTACGTAGAAGGATGCAAAGAAGGTGTTTGTAGAGTATGACACTGCTCACAGGTCACGGGAAAGACCCTCCAATATGTGGGGCGAGGGATTGCAGGGATGGTGACAAAATGGTGTGTAACAATATGTAACACTGTGTTTGTTGTGACTAATCATAGAGCATATATTTAGAGATTTCCATGTACCTATGTATATGTGTAATTATGAATACCTCCCTAGTTAATAGGGAGTGTTGAAAAATGTAACTAGTGTCTGTATTCATAATTATATTTGAGTCATATTGTAATTTGTTTTTCAAAAGAAATAAAAATAAATTTTATTATAAAATAAATTTACTTATTAAAGCACGGGTTTCATGTTTGGGTCAATGATTAATATGCCAAAGCCTCCATTGTAGGCTTCTATGGTTTATCTTGAGATTCCTTTTCCATGTCATCATGTAATGGGTTTTTTTTATCAAGAAATAAATTTATTTTGATGTAAATTCAGTCATTTAGGCCTCCTCCACAAATTTGGCCTCAAAGAAGACAAGTCATCCTCAATGAAGAAAAATATTCCTCAAACAGGGGCAAAGAAAAACTATAAATATGTAGCTACTTGACCTAATTTAGATACCCACTCACTAAATTTCGATGTGTAATTCAAAGAAAAGAAAAAGGTGAAAAAAAGGAAAAAAGAGAAGGATAAAACCTAAAGTGAATAAGGAGAAACTATAGCGAAGGAAGAATGACATTTTGTCTATTTTCTATCTCAGACATGCGAAGAAATTTAAGCTGCAGGAGGGTTGGAATTGCAGGGTTATAGTAGGGATGAAATTTTGAAGCTAGGGGCCAAAATTATGAAGCTTAGGGCTTAAATTCTGAATTGAATATTGGTTGAAGTAGTTTGATTTTTTTTTTTACTTCTAGTATGTTATCTAAGATAACAACTAGGTTTTATTTGAGTCAAGATGGTTAGGTTAGTTACAATTTAATATGGTTTTTAACTCTTATGATTTTCAAAATAATCACATGTATAAAGGTCTTTTAGTTAATTTTCAAGGTCATTATGAGTCATAATGTGTGTCATCATAAATGGAAAATAAAAAATTTCATGTCCCTCAAACTTATCTAGTCATCATTATGATTTTGACACTTTTTTCCAACTTTTGGAGCAACTCCAGTTCAAATAGGTCAGGGTTTTCTACGAAAGTTCCTAACACTTTCGTAGCAAATTTTCCCTCCCGAACATAGATTTCACTATGAAATTCTATTTTTCTGTTAATGGTAAGGAAATGGTACATAAATTTGAAAATCAATATGGTAATAGGTTATTGGGTCATTATTAATCTTTTTTAGTATTTATCCATCATTTTCAAAACTCGTGTGTTATCACAAAATTGCAACTAATAGGCTGCTAATCATACAACTTCATGTAACTGTTTCAGATCAACTTATAACTGAAGCTTAGCCTCTTCAGTCTAAGAGGGCTCTCTCAAAGGGTTAATGATATTTGATAAAGATAGATTTATATGGCTAAATCTACTTGGAAAACAACTTGCTTGTGATGTGTATAGGTTGAAAATAATATCAGTTTGCAAACATTGGACTTATGGACTCAAAAATTTCAGTGATTCAGTAGTAAGTTCACTTGAAATGGAAGCTGAGGTAGGTAAGAGTTTTTAGCAGAAGTACACACACATGAAACATGAAATAACACAATCAATTCATCTATAAAGGAAGTCAGAGAATTACATGAATTAATTTTGAGTATTAAAGATGAAAACAATTGCAAATGGTACACATAAAAGGTATAGATAAGATAGGCACTAAAATCTAAATCAGAATCTCAGGTTGGTCAAGAAGCAAGTCTCTGTATTACTGAAAACAATGAATTTACATGAAGTTGTAGTATTACCCAAAAATCTCCAACCCTTGACAAATTAGACTCTTTTCCCTTTAATAGACTTGTTACACAATGAGATGATTTTCCTCTTGGATAGATTCATCGAATTTTCCCTAATGAAACCTTGCATAACAATAAAACATCTATTTAATGATAAAATGACAGCTATCCTACTTGACAGTGCTTTTCCTAATAGGACTCAAATTGTTCATTATTACATTAACAACCTTATCTCCTAAAAACAATTACATATTTGACAACTATTCCTTCACATGTTAGAATAGGGTCTGATGGGACTCATCACTACATGACATCTTAATTGACCTCCTCTAAAACTAGAAACAAACCCTGTTTTTTAGGAAAACTGGTCCTTACATTCAACGAGGAGTTTGGTTAATGAGTTGGCTTGATCATGCGGTCTTTAAGTCTTGGATGAATCCTAGCAAGATCCCTTGAACCTTTGATAGTACCTAGCTGTCCAAAAGTGCACAAAAACCTGCTCATATAGCTTCAAAACAGTACGCTACGAAAGTATGACAGTTTTGTAGCATACTTTCGTAGCGTTACAAAAATGCCTTTTTCCATCAATATTTCTGATTCTTTCCTTTTGTATGATGTTCATTATGCCTTAATACATTTTCCATACCATTTTCACTTCTTGTGAGCTCCCAAAACTGGTTCAAAATGAAAAAGGGAAAGCTATAGTAGTTTCGTAGCGTTTTCCTATTCTTCAAGCCCAGGAACACTACGAAACTGCTGAAAACAGTGAAAATTCCATATTTTTGTGTAATTTCAAAAATATACTTTCCAGGTGTAAAAAATTAATCTCTAACATGCCATTAACCTTTAAAATCATAAATAATCTCACACTATGCTTTTTCAGGTGTTTCTTCTTCATTGATGATGAGTTGAGCAATTGGCTCCTCAACTACTGTCATTTTAAGGCCTTTTTTCTCCAACTCCTCAGGGATTAGTTCAAGCTGTTCTTGGAGGTATTTAACCTAATCCTTCAACTTACTATTATTAGATTTCAAATGCACGTTCATTTTCCTGACATTTTTCACCTCCTTCCTCAATGGCATGGTCCATTTGATAAACTTTTGTGTATTATCTAGGGTCTTGGAAACACTGTCAACCTGCTCTTCCCAAATCTATTTCATCTTTTCAAACTAAACCTTCTAGACATTATGTTTTCTTTCTTTTTTCTTCATAACAGAAATCTCATGGTTGGCCAACTTCAACTGTTCTTCAAGGAGTTCAAACTCTATTTTTTTCCATTTCTTTCTCCTTTCCTTTCTTTGATTTTCTAACTGTATCTTTCTCTATAGGTGATGAAATATCAATGATGTCTTGTGGTGGCTAGACTGTGTCAGTAGGTGGATGAACTTCTTTACTGCTCTCTAATAGCTTTCTAGCATGCCTTGTCATGGGATTTCTTGCTTGGAACATAAAACCTACATATTCTCCTTCAAATTATTGTTTCTTTGCAGATTTGGCTTTCTTTAGTTTCTGTCCACCTTTCTCTATATCCTCATCCTGGACTACATGAGTCTCTTCTATGTCAATGGCATGTAATATGTCTTATATATTTCCTTTATCTACTTCTCTACCTTCTACAACTACTGTTTTTTCTTTTAAAGCCACAGTTTGACTCCTTCTCATCCTTTTGGTTCCTTCTTTACTCACAACTTGATTTTTTTTTGCAGGTTTGACCACTTTTGATTTTTTTTTGCAGGTGGGACATTGGGTGTATCAAAACTCTGCAATTGATATGCTTCCATCATGACTGGTTCACTTGGTTATACTCTTGCTGGTTCACTTGATTCTGCCACCAATGGTTCACTTTGTTCTACTACTAAGGGTGATGGGATTCTCCTAGATTTAGGATTTATTGAAGGAGTAAGAGCATCCAACTCAAAACCACTAACAAAAAAAATGAAGACCGGTCTCTACCTAGTCTTTATCTAAAACCAACAATTTAATTAAACCATGATGAAACAATGAAGTCTCACTTCCTTCAAATTTTGTTTGGGCCTTATCTACCATTTTTGCTAGACTTCTGTGTAAATAGAAAGGCAACTCAAGAGATATTTTACTAGCAAAATTTAGGAGGAGCTTGAAATGGTAAGAGTAAACCTTATGATCCCTCCCTTCACAAGTAAAATACTTTTGGATGATGAGCAACAAATTTGAATAGTTATCCTTCATGAAGCTCCTTGGAATGGCATTAGTAAGGCCCATTTCACTATTTTCAGGCTTCATAAACTTTTTGCACTGCTCCATGTTGAACTTGAACCCTTTGAACCACTTCTCCTGTCCCCTTGGAATCCCTGTTGTTGTTGCAATGACCTCTAATGTAATGGAAATATTAAGCATTCCCACTTTGGTAGCTATTCCACTGAAGTTTAAAGAAAATTATTTGGAAACTTGTACATGGCAGCCTTGTAATATTTCACAAAACTATAAGCATCCTGTCCTTCTAAAGACTTCTACAATTGTTGGGTCATCATTAATCAGATTCATATCTACTAGTTCATATATTAGACATTGGCCACCCTTATTTGTCCTTATTTTTTCTGCCATAGTTTCTTTAATGTCTTCTTAGCCTCGCTTGATAGTTCTCGGCCTCGCTTAATAGTTTTCAGCCTTGCTTGATCAGTGCTCTTTGTAAACCTTTGAAAACGCCAACCACAACTTTGGCTCAATGAAATATCTCTCCAGAGCTCAATATCACGTGAAGAAGGAAAGAAGAATGAGAAATGACTAGATTAGGAAAGATTTTGAAGCTTGATGTCCACTCATAACACAATGATGACTCATACATACCTAAAATGGTGATGACGACTTCAGAACTGACCATGTACCTTGATCTTATACCTCAATGACTCGAATGGTATCTAACTTACCCTTTCCCAATGATTTTCTGACACCTGACAGCTAACTTGACATGAAAAATAGGAAACCACACTTTTGTCGCATGTTTATTGTAAATCTGGGTGTTTTTGCTACACAAGTATCAGTAGTTTCGTAGCGAAAAGTGTAATTTCTCAGTGTATTTCGCTATGAAACTGTGGCTTCTTGGCTAAAACCACCATTTCGATACAAAAACCTTGGGAATTGAAATTTTTCAGAAAATTATGAGTGATGTGACATGAAGGGATTTGAAGGTGAGTGGGTTTAGACCTTAGGGTAAGCTTAAATAAGAAAATTTTAAAATTTTCCTTGACGAAGTAATTAAAAAAAATGAATCCTACAACCCTACCTTTGACACATGAACCTATATGACTTTGTCAAATGATGCTTCATTTTTTTGGTGATAAAAACGTGCACCACATAGTTTCTCATTCATTCAGTTCCTTTTCCACCTATTTTATAGATTTGATGTCACAAAACCCATTATCATCTCCTTACGAGTTGCTTTTGTTCGCTATACCGTCAGTCTTATTGTCTTCTGGTCTGTCTAGTTGTCTTAGGGTAAGCCTCGTTAGTGTCAAAAGCTATTTTTTTGTCCTTAAAGTCTTTTTCAAGTGCTAAGAAGCTTCTCACTGCATGTTGGAGCCATGGTAGCTCTAAGGAAGTAGTATAAAGGAGGGTATTTGGAAAGGAATGAGCCCATGGACATGAGGTTGCTAAAAGAAGACCCCACATTCACCCAAGCATTTTCTAGTGTAGGGTGTCTTTGGTTCCCTCAAAAAATGTAGGGGTATCATGGTAAAATTTCAAAATAATTTTCGATTAACTTTTTAGGGACAGGATCTAAAGTTGGAGTACAATTTGTTGTAGTGTCCCCTGGAACCATTTCTCAAGCCACGAAGAACCACAGTTGAGGAGAGTTATGGTTATAGGTGTAGAAGTTTAAATTTCATAATTGTGATGAGTTCCTAAAAGAATAGCACAAAGGCATTGACATGGCTTAAGTCATTCCCACAACTTTCCTTAAAGAGTATTTTTCTAAGTTTCCAATGATGATCTAGAAATACTTCACTTGTGAGGGTAGATTCCACATGGTATATCAATAACATTTCAAATTGTTGTTGCACTTCATAGGTAAACAACCCTTAGATATACCTTTCTATTTGTTTAGAAGCTAGGGAAAAATGGCTGACAAGGTTTAGGCCAAACCTAATGCCAGTGATACATCAATTTTTTATCATGTTCTTATCAAGTTTCTAGTGGTTGAAGATTTGAATAGGATGAAGAGAGATTGGCCCACATTTTTATTTTTGAGTGGTTTTGAATTGGATGCTCCCACTCCTAGAACAAATCCAAAATTGAAATCTAGTACTCAAGTGGAAGATAAGAAATGTAAAGCGGAGCTTGTAACTGATCATGAGTAAGAGATGGAGCCTATAACAAAGCCTATAGAACTTGAAGTTGATCATGAGAAGAATCTCCTAGTAACAAAGAAAACTTATAAAAGTAGCCAAATAAAAACTTATACAAGGGGAGTCACTAGAATCCAAACTGAAGGAAGAGGTAAGATCTCAGGTATCCTAGAGGCTGTGGAAACTGAAGAAAACCCCATTGTGTAGCCTGTTGAGATTGAGGCAAAAAATAAAAAGAAAAACAAAAGAGTGAGGAAGTTGGATTTTGCTCAATAAGATTCAGGTTTTATTTTCAAGCCCAAAAACCTATCACAATATCACAACAACTAAAAGTAAATATGTTTGAGCAACCATTATAGGATAATATTCCATGAGAAGAAGAGATACCAAAGTTGCCTCTAGAAAAGCAGAACCTGTGAAAAAGAGGAACGATAAGGATCCAGTTCAAGAGAAAGGTGAAGTGGAGATTTTGCAAGAACAATTGAGAGATTCTCGGAATGATGTAATAGAATCAAAATTGATTTTTGAGGTATTGAAGGAGGACATATCAAAGCAACTAGACTTTTACAATGAGGTTGCAGATAGATTTAGAAATATGTTAAAGAGGACATTGCCTCTACACAAAATGATGAACCATCTATGCAAGAGAAATATATGGTTGCAAGTAGAGAGGAGAAGGTTGCAGGGTCAAGTCAAATATTTAGAAGCACAAATAGAAATGATACAAGCTGAACTTTTGAAGAGGGGCCTCAAATTTATTATTGTAACTGATGATGCTCCATGAGTATGATAAGGTCATATTTTTTGCTTATACTATGGATAATGGTAATATACATGATTATATAGGCTTATAGAATAAATTTGGAGGTGGAAAAATATTGAAAATGTAAAATCTAAGAAAATAGGCACTTTCATAGCGACTTTCCATCTCGAAGGCAGAAATTTTCTATGAAACTATTGTAGCTTTCCATGGAGGAAAAAATCAGTATAAAATTTAGAAATAGGAGGGATAAATGCATGTATTTAACTCATAAACCTCAGAGATGACCCTGGAATAGTCATAAAATCAAATAATTTGTAGAAGGGTGATTTTGGCATTTGCTACTAAATTTTTCTACCAAACTTCCTGTGCTATGTTTTTTCCAACGTTATGGAGTTTTGATGGTTTTTGGAAATTAGATACTAAAGGAATGGATAAACCATGACTCAAAAGTATTCACATGATCATTTTACTTTTTTAGGAGAAAACTCAACATGTCAACTTCCATGTAGCTGACATATCATCAAGACAACTCATTATGTCAGCTCATCACTACATCTCATCATTCCAGCTCAAGCCTACGAGTTCCTAATTCTAGTTCATCAACTACCTAACACCTCAACAATCAATTATGTTCGATAAGGATGACTAGCATAGTCTGTTAGAGTTTTTCTGAAGTTTTTAAATGCTGATAGATTCCTTTTTGTATACAAACTTTTCCAAACAGAAAATATCCCTAGAAAATCTCCATGTGATGTAATTCTACTATAACTAGGTCTCTTGGCTAAGGCATCGAGTCTAGCCCATGTGGAAGACTATTATGAAGAGGCATTACTCTGTAAATTAGGATTTTTTCATTTTGAAATGTTTGATGAATTCTATGAGAGAGCTACTTATGTATATTTTCTTTATCAGCTAATATACAATTTGTAGTAGACCGTTTTACAACCCGAGATTCTCCTTGGCTTATGTGTTTCTATCTCTTCATTTTTTGTATTGTTATCAATTTCATGGTAGTATGATTACATGGAATTCACGATTAAATGTTCCAATTTCCTTCATATGTTGTGTTTGATGTAAAATTTTATGTTTAAGCCAATTTTCCTCAACTTCCATGAATACAGTTGTTTGTAAATTTTTGTTAGCTGACTTCATGCCCAATGGTGGCTATCATACACTCTTTTACCTACAAAAAAACACATAAAAAATAGTATAGAGTTAGCCATATAAAAATTGAATTTAAAATAGAATATTTCACCATTTTCTTTGAGAGAGCTCTCTTTGGTTGGAAGGGCTATCTTCCAGTCCAAATTTGGTTGAAATAGTTATGCTAGGTTGATAGTTGAAACAACCCAACTTGCTCCAGCTTGGTGATAAGATTTTTGTGCATCTACCGGGAGTATGAAAGTTATATCATCATGGGTGATTTTTGTCAAAATAACTGAGCCCTTGAAGGTAGGAGGTTAGACCATTCGAAGGTTGTATTTCTACCTTGGTGACTCCACTGGTATCCTTAGCTTAAAGGTGGCTTCCAAGAAGATTCATATGAGGAGAAATCTAGACCCTGATCCACTAGAGATAGCTGATGAGCCAGAGAAAATTCTCAGAGGTATTGGTAGCTCGTCAAAATCAGGTATTCCATATCTTGTAAGAGGTTCATCTTCACTTTCTGGAGGTTTTCAAATTTTTGAGGACATAGAGTTTGATGACAAGTTTGAAGAAACACTTTTTAGATCTAAATCAGAGAATGGATTAACAGAAATTGTATTATATCTACAAAGGTTAGGTATTGATACTACATCTATTGTTTCTAAATAGGATAAAGAAGGGTTTTGGGAAACTGTCACATTAGAATTATCATTAGAGCGGGAGTCTTTAGAAAAACTAAAAGAACTTGATCCTTTTGATTTTTTGTTGAGAAGAAGAATTGGTGTCCCTTTACCTGAGTGGAGTTCTTTTGTTTCTGAGCTGAAAATTCCTATCACTCAATTTTCTAACATCACATCCTCTCTCACTACTACTTCTTCTAGTTTGATAACTACTCCATCTTCTGCATTTTCAGTTAGTACTATCACTACCAGTATGGTTGGAGTTCCTCCTCCTCCTCCTATCGGCCCTTCTCGATATGCCCCTCTTGTTTTTCCTGCTCTACTTCATGATCTCCCACAAGGATACTCCACTAGGGTAAAGACCTTTGGAGGTGAGGAGGGAATCACTGCAAAGCAACATGTTGACCAATTCAATTATTTTATATACCTAGAGGAGGTAGATGATGAAGACGTCAAAATTGAGGTTATTTGTGCAATATTTTATTCGTGAAGTGAGAAAATGGTTTAAAGCCTTAACCCCGGGGATTTTGCAGAATTGGGATCAATTAGAGGACAGTCTCCTGAGAAAATGGGGAAGTAAGGTAAATATTGTACAAGCATTAACTAAATATAATAATTTCAAGAAAGCAAGTAATGATTCAGTTCAATTTTTTTCAAATATATTCAATAAATTTTATAATTCCATTCCTTCTCATATAAAACCTCCACTAGGGGCTGCCGAATTGCATTGTGTTGAAGCCTTTGATTATAAATTTTCCATTTTGCTGAGGGAGAGGGAATCTGCCACTCTAGCTTATATGAAAAATGATTCTGTGAAGGTTGACGTTAACATGGCTACAACAAAAAGGTAAAAGGTTGTAAAAGGAAGAGTAAAAGAGGAAGAACAACCCTCTACATATTCAAATGTTAAACTTGACACTATGATAAAAACTATGGAAATAATTACGGATATATTAGCCCTTGGAAATAATCCTCCTGTTGTTGCACAACAAGAAACACAAATCAGAAATTCACATTATAGAAGACCTCAAATTTAGCAGAGACTAGGAGAAAATAGAAATCAACCTGATCAACAAGTTAGGCCTCATTTTCAGCAAAACGTAGTAAATGAGGAAGAAACACAACCAGAAATTCAAGAGCATATCATTCACTATTTGGATGAAGATGAAACAAGGATGTTCTTAACAAAAGAGGAGCATGATGAATCTAGTAATGACATAGGAAATCATTGGAATGAAAAATAATCTAATTACTTGAAAGGATATCAGAATGCTATTTTTAAGATGCAGAAACAATATAATCTTAGGAATAGGAATGTCCCTATAGTAGTAAATAAGAATCAACCTAAGAAGGATGGTCCAAAGGATGTTGAAGAGAAGAAATATGCTCCTCCGGGGAAATAAATTGAAAAGACAGCCAATTTTCAATCTAGAAAGTGAAATTTCTCAAATCAAAATTGTTATCCCCTTTGGTGAAATCATAAAGGCACTAAATACAAAAGTCAAATTGTCAAAATGCTTAATTCTCAAGATCGACCCTCTCAAGTTGACTAGGAAAACATGTTTGCTGAAAATAAAGCTAATTCATAAGTCATGCAACTAAAAAAAAGTTGTATTCCTAAAGGTTTGGTTCCTCTTGAAAAGTTGTTTGACCAAAATAAAGTGGCTAAGAGTCCTAAGATGAAATCTGATGATGAAGAGGTTGAAAGGTGTAATATTGGCACTGCAGAAAGTCCCAAGTTTTTAAAATTATCCAAGTTCCTTTATTCAGAGGTAAAACAAAGGTATGTTGATTTGATGAATAGATACATAGATGTTTTTGCATGGAGTTATGCAGATTTGAAAAGATATGGTCCTAGTATCATTCAACATACAATACCCATAAAAGAAAATGAAAATCATTTCAAACAAAAATTGAGAAGAATCAATCCATTACTTATGCCATTGATTGAAAAATAAATTAAGAATTTGTTTGAAGAAAATATCATTGTTCCATTGAGGTTTTCCAAGTTGTTGGCTAATTTGGTACCTGTAAGGAAGAAAAAATGGGGAGATTAGGATATGCATTGATTTCAAAAATTTGAAAAAGGCATCACTAAACGATAACTATTCTCTTCCTAAGATGGACCACATACTGCAAAACATTGTTGGATCACAAAGGATGTCGATGTTAGATGGTTTCTCAGGCTATAATAAGATATTAGTACATCTAGATGACTAAGAGAAGACAACTTTTACCATGCCTTGGGGAACATTATGTATGCAAATATTCCATTTGGACTCATGAATGCAGGAGCGACCTTTCAGAGGGAAATGGAAATTGATTTTTCAGAATAAAAGGACACATCCATGGTTGTTTATTTGGATGACATCACTGTGCTCTTAAAAAATGAAGAAGAACATCTCAATCACTTGGAAAATATTCTTCAAAAATGTACAAAATTTGGTATTTCTCTAAACCCCACCAAAAATGTTTTTGATTTGAAAATTGGAAAGTTATTGGGTCATATAATATCAAAAGAGGGAATTAATATTGATCCAAATAGGGTTGCTACTATTCAGAAGATAGGTCTGCCTAGAAACAAAAAATAATCTAATATTTCTAGGCAAGGTGAATTTTGTTAGAATATTTATTCCTAACTTTGTAGAAATTGTGAAGCACGTCACCAAGATTCTTAGGAAAGGCTGTGATATTAAGTGGAAAATAGAGGCTAAAAATTATTTTGAAGATATCAAGAAGGATCTTACTCAAGCTCCAGTACTCATAAACCCTGATTTTCAAAAGGAATTTCTGGCTTTTACTTTGGCTTTTGAACATACAATTGCAGGATTTTTATTGCAAAAAAAGTACCAAGACATGAACAATATATTTCTTTTTTTAGTATGACACTTGGAAATTTTGAATTAAAGTACAATATTATGGATAAGAAAGCCTACTCTCTATTGAAGGCACTAAAATATTTCATATTTTATGTTGTTCATTCACATATTGTGGCTTTTGTTCCTAATGATGTGGTAAAAGACATATTAGCCGAAGCTGATCCAGATGGCAAGAGGAGTAAGTGGATTTCCACTTTGCTGGAATATGATTTGGAGATTAGACCTAAAAAATTGGTGATAGGACAAGGATTGGAAAAGATGATGACTCAATCAAATTTTGACTATCTAGATATGAATTTTATAGCAGAAATTTCAGATGTGGTTTAAGATGAAGAACTAATCCCCGTAGAAGAAAAAATCATTATCTCGGACTGGTATAAGGATGTCAGTTTTTTTTTACAGCATCATATAGCTCCTCCTGAATTGAAAAAGTCAAAGTGCAAATTTTTTAAGCTGAAATATAAGGTACTGCATCTTGAAAAAAATTTATATTGGAAAGATACCAGTGGGATACTCCTAAACTGCCTACTAGAAGAAGAAGCTGAGAAGGTGATTGATGAGTTTCATAAGGGTCACTTTGGAGGTAATAATTATTTGAAAGTAAGAGTGAATAACATACTTAGAGCATGTTTTTATTAGCCTTAAATGTTCCAATATGTTTACAATAATATTGTTGTCTTTCATGAATATCAAATCTTTGATGGAAAAATAAAGCTGCTTCCATTACCTTTTAAACCCATATCTGTAGATGCCCCTTTCTAGCAATGGTATTTGGATTTTATTGGCAAGATACATCTTTCATATTTAGTCCAACATCCATGGATCTTAACAGCCATTGATTATTTTAAAAAATGGATTGAAGCAGTACCTACAAGGCAGGCTACAAATTCAGTGATCAGACATTTTCTGGAAAATAATATTTTATCAAGGTTTGGCTGTCCCATGAAGATCATCGATGACAATGCTCAAGCCTTAAAGTATAAGAAGCTGGTAAGTTTTTGAAATCAGTATAATATCACCCTTGGTCACTCCACAACTTATTACCCTCATGGTAATGGCTTGGATGAGTCATCAAACAAGAGCTTAGTTATGATTATCAAGAAAATTTTGTAGGAAAACAAAAGGTCATGGAATTTGAAGCTTAAATTTTCCTTACGAGCTGATAGAATTTGTACTAAAAAATCCATAGGTACTTCTCATTATGACCTGGTCTATGGAACTAAAGCAGTGTTTCCTAGCTCTCTTGGAGTTCCGGTGATGAAATTATTGGAGGGATTGGAGGAAAAACCAAATGAAGTTCAAAGAAATATTAATAAACTCATTTATTTGTAGGAAAAGGGAGAAGAAGTGTACACCAATTATCAACAGTCTCAAAACATAGTCAAAAAGAAATTTGATAGAAAGACAAAAGAGGAAAATTTCAATATTCAAGATGTGGATTTGAGGTGGGAGGCTAAGATAGAAGACAAAGGGAAACATGGAAAATTTTAAAATATCTGGAAAGGACCATATAAGATCTCAGCCTATCATGGAAACAACACTTTATTATTGCAAGAAATGGATGGAAAGTTATGTCAAGTAGGACTTGTTAATGGTAGGTTTCTCAAATATTATTCTTCTTAACTAAGTATGCTGAAATGAATGCCATTGTATATTTTCCAATTTCTTTATCATGTTTTCAAGTGTGGGTGCTCTTTTCAACAAGTTTGAGCCCAAGGAGAAGGCCACAAATACTTGGAGACAACATCATCAAAGTTATAATTTTTAGTTTTCAATAAGGCATTGGAAATGTTGGTTCTTTGCTACACCACAGGGGCACAACACCCCCATTGTAGCCACTATTATCGAAGATAACAACTAGGTTTTGTTTGAGTCAATATTGTTAGGTTAGTTAGAGTTTAATAGGGTTTTTAATTATTTTGATTTTTGAAATAATCACATATACAAAGGAATTTTAGTTATTTTTCAAGGTCATTATGAGTCATAGTGTGTGCGATCATAAAGGGGAAATCCAAAATTTCATGTCCCTCGAGCTTATCTAGTCATCATTATGAATTTGACACTTTTTCCAACTTTCGCAGCAACTCCAATTCAAACAGGTTAGGGTTTGCTACAGAAGTTCCTGACACTTCCGTAGCAAAATTTCCTTACCCAACACAGATTTTGCTATGAAAGTCTGTTTTTTTTTGTTAAAGGTACATAAATTTGAAAAATGGTATGGTTAAAGGTTATTAGGTCATGATTACTCCTTTTTTTCCTTTATCCATCATTTGCAAAACGTGTGCACCACATAACTACTCATTCATTTCTGTTGTTTTCCACCTTTTTTATAGATTTGTTGTCACAAAACCCATTATCATCTCCTTACGAGCTGATTTTTGTAGCTATACTGTTGGTCTCGTTGTCTTCTGGTCTGTCTATCTATCTTATGGTAAGCCCTATTAGTGTCAAAAGCTAGTTTGTTTTCCTTTAAGTCTTTTGCATGTGTCAGGAAGATGCTCACTATGTGTTGGAGACATGGAAAATTGAAGGAAGCAGTATAAATGAGGGTATGTGGTAAGGCATGAGCCCATGGACATGAGGTTGCTGTAAGAAGACCCCAAATTCACCCAAGTATTTTCCAATGTATGGTGTACTTGATTTTGTCAAAAATTACAAGGGTATCATGGGAAAATTTCAAAAGAATTTTCTGTTAACTTTATAGGGATATGATCTAAAGTTGGTGTACTATATTTTTCAGTGTCTCCTGAAACCATTTATCAAGCCAATGATATCCCCAGGTCAAGAGAGTTATGGTTCAAGGTGCAAAAGTTCAAATTGCAAAATTGTGATGAGTTCATAAAAGAAGAGCACAAAGGCATTGATATGGCTTCAGGCATTAATCCCAAACTTTCCTTAAAGAGTATTTTTCTAAGCTTCTGATGGTGATCCAAAAATACTTAACTTGTGAGGGTAGATTCCACATGGTATATCAATACCATTTCAATTTTTTATTGCACTTCACAGGTAAATAACCCTTAGATAAACCTTTCTATTTGTTTAGAATCTTGGGAAAAATGACTGACAAGGTTCAGGCCAAACCTAATGCCAGTGACACATAAATTTTTCATCATGCTCTTATCAAGTTGCTGGTGGTTGAAGAGTTGAATAGGATGAAGAGAGATGGGCCCACATTTTTATTTTTAAGTGGTTTTTTAATTAGATACTGCCACTCCTAGAATAACTCCAAAATGAAAATATAATACTCGAGGGGAAGATAAGAAATCTTAAGTAGATCCTGTAACTAATCATGAGTTAGAGATGAAGCCAATAATAGAGCCTTTAGAACTTGAATTTGAGAATGTGAAGAATCCTGTGGTAGCAGGGGAAAATTCTACAAGCATCCAAATAAAAAATTATACAAGGAGGGTCACTAGAAGCCAAACTGAAGGAAGAGGTAAGCTGTCAGATATCCTGGATGCTATTGAAATTGAAGAAAACCCCATTGTGCAGCCTGGTGAGATCAATTAGGCATAAAATCAAAAGAAACAAAAAAGAGCCAGGAATTTGGATTTTTCTCAAGAAGATTCAAGATTTATTTTCAAGCCCAAAAAATCTATCACAAGATAACAACAACTAAAATAAAATATGCTTGAGAAACCATTACAGGAGAAGATGCCATTAGAAGAAGAGATACAATAGTTGCCTCCAGCAAAAGTAGAATATGTGAAAAAGAGGAAAGGCAAAGAGCATGTTCAAGAGAAAGGTGAAGTGTATATGTTGCAAGAAAAGTTGAGATATGCTCAGAATGAAGTAATAGAATCAAAATTTCTTTTTGAGGAATTGGAGGACATATTAATGCAACTGGACTTTTACAATGAGGTTGTAGATAGATATGGAAACACGTTAAAGAGGACATTTCCTCTACACGGAATGATGAAGCATATATGTAAGAGAAATAGATGGTTGCAAGCACACAGGAGAAGGTTGTAGGGTCAATTAAAATGTTTAAAAGCACAAATGGAAATGATACAAATTGAACTTTTGAAGAGGGGCCTCAAATTTATTATTGTAATTGATGATGCTACATGAGTATGATAAGGTCTTCAATTTTTTCTTATACTATGGATAATGGTAATATACATGCTTATATAGGATTCTAGAAGAATTTCGAAGGTGGAAAAAGATTGAAAATGCAAAATCTCATAAACTAGGTACTCTGATAGAAACTCTCCATCTGGAAGGAAAAAATTCTCTATGAAACTATTGTAGCTTTCCATGGAGGTAAAAATCAGTCTAAAATTCATAAATAAGAGGGCTCAATGCAGGTATTTAACTCATAAACCTCAAAAAAGACCCTGGAACCAGTCAGAAAAATCAAATAATTTGCAGAAGGGTGATTTTGGCATTTTCTACTGAAGTTTTCTACCAAACTTCCGATGCTCTGTTTTTTCAGCGTTATGAAGTTTTGATTATTTTTGGGAAATCAAATATTAAAGGAATGGATAAACCATGATTCAAAAGTATGCACATTATCATATTATTTTTCAAGGAGAAAACTCAACTGGTCAACCTCTAGGTAGCTGACAGCTCAGCAAGCCAACTCATTATGTCAGTTCGTCACTACATCTCATCACCCCATCTCAAGCCTACGAGTTCCTAATTCCATTTCATCAACTATCTACCACCTAAGAAATAAATTATGTTCAATAAGGATGACTAGCATAGTCTATTAGATTTTTGTTGAAGTTATTAAATGTTGATAGATTCCTTTTTGTATATAAGCTTTTCCAAATAGAAAATATCCCTAGAAGATCTCCATGTGATGTAATTCTGCTATAACTAGGTCTCTTGAATAAGATATCAAGTCTATTCGAGGTGGTAGACTATTGTGAAGAGGCCTCACTCTATAAATGAGGTATTTTTTCCTTTTGAAAGGATTTATGAATGTTATGAGAGAACTACTTATGTAAATTTTCTTTATCAACTAATATACATTTTGCAGTAGACTGTTTTACAACATGAGATTCTCCTTTGCTTATGTGTTTCTATCTCTTCATTTTGTGTATTTTTTTCAGTTTCATGGTAGTATGATTACTTGTAATTCACGATTAAATGCTCCAATTTCCTTCATATGTTGTGTTTGCTATAAAATTTTATGTTTAAGCCAATTTTCCTCATCTTCCGTGAATACAATTGTTTGTAAATTGAAATTTCCTTAGCGTACTACATGCCCAATGGTGGCTATCATATGCTCTTTCACCTGCAAAAAACCACATAAAAAATAGTACAGATTTATCCATCTACAAATTGACTTTTAGCTAGAATATTTCACTGTTTTCTTTGAGAGAGCCCTTTTTTATTGGAAGGTCTAACTTCCAGTCAAAATTTGGTTGAAATAGTTATGCTAGGTGGATAGTTGACAAAACCAAACGTGATCTAGTTTAGTGATAACATAGTGTTTGGTTCATCATCTTGGAAGGTTGACTTGGTGGAGGAGAAAGGTATTTTTTTTTTTCTGGTCTAAGGTATTTGATTGTCTCAATTTTTATTTGAATCTACTAGTGGAAGAGTTTGATGGGGTTTTCCCCTGTATGGAGGTTTTATCCTTGGCTGAGTGCTTATATATTATGTCCTTGATCTTCATGATTTTACTTTGATGATTTCTTTATGAGAAGAATATAAAGAAATTAAATAAGAAACAAAAAATATCACAATTAATTTTCAATATAATAAAATATTTTTTCCTTTCTAATTTTCTAACAAGGAATGCTTTCTCAAATACATGATGATACATTGAGGAAAATCATGAGTATATATATTATGAACAACGTAAGAGAAATGGAGGTTGTTCATTATTTGATATTTTTGGGCTAGGATGGTTCTTGATAATGTGAACGATATTTCTGTCTTAATCTCTCTTTCTGGAGAACAAATGATGTTCAAACCTGAGTGTAGAGTTGTGGAGCAATTAATACATAAGAAAAAAAAATTATGGAGCTAATTATTGAGCTTGGTGTTTTATTTGAACTACTATGAAATTGGGTGAAGCCTATGGATGAGCTTAGAGAAGAGAAGGTAATTGTGGTGTTATTATTAGAGAGAAGATCAGATAAACCACTTGGAAAATGGACTCCATCCCTTGAGTGTTTAGATAAATTTGGTTTGAAATCCCTTAGTAAGCATCCCCTTAGACTTTGGATCTGGCTCGGGGATGGTCAACTGCAAGACAATGCAATGTAGCTAGCCTATGGTTGGGTTGAGAGTGAAAGTCCCTCCTTTAGTTTTCAATCATCTTAACATAATAACATAAGTGTTTTGTAGTTATATATTTGAGTGATGGAATGTGAAGTTTTGATACATTTAATATGTCTGGTATGAGATTTTTCATATCCCTAAATATGAATGGATTCATAAAATATGATGTTATCTATTGTTCAATTAATTGGTATGAAATGTCTTATGTCCATGGAAATTATGAATGAATGGATTGTGTTGTCCAATATTACGTTTATGGTTAATGTGTCTATTGTGTTTGTATACTCTCTTACCTTCTCAATTGACATGAGTGGTTTACGATAATATTAGTTCAAAATTCTTAGAGGGTTTTCACTATCTGATAACGGGTCTGAAATTCCTCTTATATTCATATCAATTCTTGTATTGTTATACTTAATTAATTGATAAGTCACATGATTTTGAATATGTTTAACTATAACATAAGAGGTCAAAAACGTTGGAGTGTTTGGTAAATTTATCATTGTGCAACATTGCAATTGTGTAAATTTTGGTGTTCGGGAACTTGGCCCCTTCTTATCTTAGAGACCTGTAAATTGGTTGATGTGGGAACTTGATCTTTGTGCTAGTTATTATGCAAAATTTGAGGTTTTAGGACCTTAGGATCTCAAGCTATAAACAAATAGAGAGTTGAAATTCAAGGTAGTCACCCCTTTGTTTTATACGTTCGCTGAAAGATGAGGTTTGGGACCCCGGGGCTTAGTGCTTCAATAAATAGAAAAATTGACGTATAGGGAAATTTCCATGATGTTTTAAAAAACTAAAATAATTTCTGCTCCAATGGTTTCCAGGACCAACAAATCATATTGGCATGATAGGATAAGTAGATTAGGGCATAACATAGAGGGTCTAATGGAAAAAAAATAAAAATTCATCATAACCTTTCCATGTCGGCCCATTGGATTGTCGAACCTCAAGATGATCACTTGGACTTATGCGTGGATAGGTCTATTGTTGATGGGTTGATATTGAACATCAATCATAAAACTCAAAACTTATGTGCATGAGGAGGTAAGGAGACCTATTATGGTGAGGTGCTGAGATGACGTAGACCAATGGGCTGAGTCACCTGAGATCTCAGACATCAAACCTTATAATTTTCCAATAGATGTTAGAGTAGAAGGCTTTGAGGATACCTTGATGTTTTGGAACCAATATGACATGGAAAAGAGGTCCACATTGAGCATGTCAAATGGATCACACTAGCTAAGAACTCCTCCTTGTTCTTTGTGGAACATTTAAAAATATATGAGTTTAGTAAAATTTCATAATATCTTAGGAATTTAAATGCATTTATATTTTTAGGTACTATGATGGGGTTCCTATGGACCATATAAACTAGGAAATAGAACTAAAAGAGAAAAAAAACTGCAATTAGGAATAAACCTTTTGTGGCGTTCCTTGACCTACCCTTGTTTTTGTAATATTAAGTGATGACTAAAATGCTAGTGTGGGGAATCATGACTGGTTGATACAATGAATTTAAAATTTAAAATTAACTGACTACCAAATGAAGGAAGGACTATCTTATAGATCCATAACCTGAGGGAAGCTTGCTTGCTTACATACCTTGGAATCCACAACCTAGCCGGATGAAATCGTTGAGCTACTAGTTGTAGTTGAGTTGAACTACCTAATAGATTTTGGTAAGAGGTGATTGGAGGAAAACCAACACATGACAATCATTCGTCGAATTCGATTGGGGTGGTGAGGAGTATAGGATGATTCCCATTCCCCCTCCTGAATCAAGGAGATAATGAAAGAAAGAGGGTAGTGCCAAATTTCCTGAGTAGATCGAAGAGCCTAAGGATCAATTTCTCATATACACAATGAGAATTTGAGAAAAATTATAATTATATATATTATGCACAACAGAAGAGATATATAAGTTATTCATTAGTTCATATTTTCGGTCTAGGTTGGTCGTTGGTCATATGCATGATATTTATATATTAATACCTCTTTCTAAAAAATAGACAATGTTCAATGCTAAGTGTGGAGCTATGGAGTAATGAATGTAGAAGATAGAGAAATTTTGGAGCTGGTTAATGAGCCTTGTGTTTGATTTGAAATATTGGAAAATTGGGTGATGTGTATGGATGAGCTCATACAAGAGTATGTCATTGTGATTTTACTGCTAGAGAGAAGACGATAGGTCACCTAGAAAATGCACTCCATCCCTTAAGTGTTTAACTAAATTTGGTGTGGAATCCCCAAGAAAGCATCCCTTTAGAATTTGGATCTGGCTTGAGGGTGGTAAAATACAAGATATTTTCAATGTAGCTAGCTTATGGTTGGATGGAGAGTGAATTTCCCTCCTTCAGTTTACAGGCATCTTAACATTCTCAGATAATTCTTTTGCAGTTATAAGTTTGAATGATGAAATGTTAATTTTTCATGAATTTCATATGTCTGGTATAAGCTCTTGCATATCCATGAATGTTAATGGATTCCTGTATGATGATGTTCGCTATTATGCAAATAACTGGTATGAAATCTCTTATGTTTATGGAAATGATGAATGACTAGACTGTGTTATCCAATTTTTTTTATGGCTAATGCCTCAACTATGTTTGTGCTCTCTCTTACCTTATCAATTGAGAATAATGGTTTATGAATATATTATTTCAACCTTCTTAGAGGTTTGTATTGTCTGATAGAGGGATTGAAATTCCTCTTATATTGATATCAACACTTGTATGCTTACACTCAATTTATTAATAAATCACATGCTTATGAATATGTTGACCAGCTTGCAAGAGGTCAACAAAGTTGGATAGTTTGGTATATATCTCTTTGTGTAACATTGAAATTGTGTAACTTTTGGTGTTGGGGGCCTTCCCCCCTCCTTTTATCAAAGAAATATAACTTGGGTGTTGTGGGGTCTTGATATATATGTGGGTTATCGTGTAAAAAGTGAGGTTTCATGACCTTAGGCTCTCTTGCTATAAACACACAAAGATTTGAAATTTGAGGAAGTCACTCTTTTGTTATATGCATTCACTGAAAGATGAGGTTAGAGACTCTAAGGCTGAGTGATTCAATACAAAGAAAATTTCACATATAGGAAAATTATTGTGATGATTTATAAAACCCCAAGAATTGGTGCTCTAATGATCATCTGGAATGAACTAGCATATTGTAATGATACACAAAGTATAGTAGGGACTAGAATCGAGGGCTTCATGGAAGAACCTTTTTTCAGCGGAACACTACCATGTGGGCCTTATTAGGAAAAATATTGAGAGGGGGTGTGGTGAATCTGTTAGTACCTTATAAATTATAGGATCTCAAGGTGATTAGATACTTCATATTTCTTGCAAAGTTTTCATTATTAAAATTATTTTCAAAATTCAAAGGATTTCAAACAAAAATATGAAATAAATAAAAGAGGGTAAAAAAAAACAGAAAAAGAGAAAAAGAAAGGAGAAAAATAAAAAGAGAAAAAATAAAGAAAAAACCAAAAAGAAATAAAACTGAAAGTGTTGCAAGTTCAAATGCCACTACTTATTAGATAGGTCTGTACAGTCATACAGTTTAATCATGATTGGAAATTTTTCAATTTCTTTTGATAGGTTATAAAATAAATATTTGACAAACTATTTAATCTTGGCTTATCAGTATATAGGTATAAAATGAAATTGGCTCAACAATTTAAACTGAGCCAATGGCTGAAATAAGGATAGGTGTTAGGTTATAAATTTGAAAGAAAAGTGATTTAAGGGTCTACTAGCCCAAATGCACCCTGGAAAAAATAAGAAAAATGTTAGATGATTATTTTGGGTAGGTAGATATGCTAAGGAGGAAAAATGGAAGGAAAATATGAAATTTATTCTACAAAGTACTGCATCAAAAGTGTATTTTCCCATGTTACAAGAAGAAAATCAAAATAGAGAGTGTTTGCACTCAAAGGTTTGAAAAAGGAATCAGATTCTAAAGTTAGGAACTAATTTATGCTCCAAGTCATTTGGGCACATTTTAGGTTTAAATTTTATCCTAAGTTCCAAAGTATTAATATTCCCTTTGTTCTAACCTCCAAACTCTCACATTTTATTCTATCCTAAAGTTTATACTACTCTATGACATTCATATTTCCTAACCCCACCATCCCCATCACCATGTCACACCCACAAATAACCATCCCACACCTTACTCGACCACAAAAAACCTTTATCCCCTTGACCCTTTGCCTTTCCATTGCATCATAATGTCTCATTTTTTACTTACCTTTCACATTCTTGTTTGCCACTTCTAATCTCCCGATGCGATGTCAGTGGGACCCATTTCCCTACCTCGTCAGCATTCACATCAGCATATCGCAAATATTAAGGCCTTCCTTTCATATTACTTACCTCATTATCCCCGGTCCCCGATCTTTCGATTTGCGATAACTTAAATATTGCGATTTGCGAAAACTTAAATCTTGTGATTTGCGATAATTTAAATCTTGCGATTGTGATATATTGCGTCACAAATTCTGCCCACAACCTTTATCCCATTAACCCTTTCCTTGAATCTTAGCATCACCAACCTCTCTGCTCATCGCAAATCGCGCATCGTAGATCTTAACCTTTACACTCCATTCCTCATAACAAAACTCCCGACTTACGATTTGTGATATAAGTCGATTTCCACCTCCTTACCATGTCACCCTTTTCCCACTGCCACATCACACATCCCATCCATGTTAAATAACCACCCACCATGATCTTTCCACTCTGCCCTATCAAACCTCTTCCCGCCAGCTACCCCTTGCACCATAAATGGTTGAGCCATGATCCAATGGACCCGCGCCAGCTCAACAGTCACCCCTAGTTACCTGTTAAAGCCTGAATTCATGCCAGAAGCAGAGTTTGCTTTGATCATACCGTTACAATTGCAATTATTTGATTCACTGGAAGAAGAAACCAATCCTTATTGAAGAGAATCCATTGTTCATCAAAAGAAAGTGTTAACTCACAACAACTCCTATCACAAACTCTTATGAGTTCTTTAGCTTTGTTCATGCTTCCCCTTCTACTATTCTCCTTCCCCAATGCTGATATATATCATTTTCCCTTCTTTGCTTACTTTTTCTTATATCCCATTCTTTATGGCAGATCAGGAACTATTTTACAAAAGACATAATATGCCTCCCAAGAGAGACTAGGAGCTCTTCAACCCTATGATCTACCCTCATGTATATTTATATCATGTAGTTGTGGGAGATCAAGACTACAAAATCCATGAGATAGAGTTAGACTTCGATTTATTCGATGTCTACTGTTGGCACGAGGATAAATTCCTTGAAGAAGTAGTTGATCTAGGCCTTTGGGAGACCAAATTTCCTTTTTACATTTTTCCCAGAACACATAGCTGCTTTGAAGAGACAAATCAAGATGCAAGTGATAGAAGATCTGATGGCCAAGGAGATAGAATTAATGAGACGCACAAGTCAAAAATGATGCAGCTAATCATATAACAAGCTGAACAAATCAAGAAAATGGAGAATGAGATGGAAAAAATGATAAAGGACAGATAGAAAGAAATTAAATATGCAATGAAAGTAGCAGCAAGAGAAGCAACTAAGGCCATGATTCCACTACATGAAGTCCCTCTTATAGTGATTCCCGCTTCCACATCAACAACAGGTACACCAGGTGAAGGCATTGAGAATTTAGCTAAAGCTATGGAGAACATGACCTTATAGACAACAGAAATTAAAAAACTGTGAGATCAACTCAGTTACCTACAAGAGTAGTTTAAAGGGAAATATGCCATCAACTGAAGATTGGAGTGAAAAGGTTTTTCAATAGGATCGATCCACTAAACAAACAGGGATTTCCCTCCTTATTCGTTATCAATGATAAACCGATGTAAAAAGGCTCATGTATATTTAAAAGGATACATCCAAGCTTACAAATATGAAGAACACTATGACTAGGAAAGCATTTTGTGAAGTTATCAACAATGACATCTTCATACAACATGATATTAGGCACATTTTTCAACTGAGGCCTACATTTTTTAAGTACACCGAGACTGGTGAAGTGTACAGAAAGTTGAACAGAACTAAGATTCTGACTCAAGAGGAATGGAAAAATTTATGTGGACTCCAGGGAGGATGACAACTCAGCATAATGACAAAAGAGGAAGCTTAGTGAATTATCTACATTAGCAGGTCCAGTGTATCATAACAACTCAGCAGTATCAAATTCACCTGCACAACAGACCGCTGTAGCACTAGATAACAACTTTAGACATTTGTTAAAGTCTTTTATAGTGAGTGACATTTTCATAGTGATTTTAGACATATGTTACAAAGCCACCAAAATGCATCCATGCTTGAGACACACAGGCCAAATTTCAATTACTTTGTAATAAACAAATCGATTGCCCTTTTGATAACGACAATCAGTTGCAAGTAGTTTAAATATAGCCTTTTATTTAGTAATAAGAGTTGGACCCTCGTTTTGTAAGTGCTTTTCATTGCAAGTATTTGTAATGTTCAAGTTGGAGCATCAATAGAGAGATCAGTCTACAAGATTCATGTGTTGTGTTATCCTAGTGATGTTTTTCCTTTATCATGATTTAATGTTTTCCACTGTTTTCCCTTCACATGTATCATTTGACCTCTAATTGTAAAACAAGAAATTTAGATTAATATTTGCTGTCACAAAGCACCTTAATTCTGACTGTCTTTACAATTTTATTTTTTTCTTTTGATGTATGGTTTAAGAATTCTTTATTTCTCTTAAGTCATTACTGAAAGCATTTTCTCCATTTCACAATTCCACTCAATCATAGACACCAATATTCACAGCTAGCTTGCCTTGCATTTGTTCTAGAATTTGATGCATACACCCAGCGTATTTCGACTCCATAGCCCAATGGAATGTTTTTAGATAAACCCCTTAAATCCAACCATGAAAATCAAACAAAAAAACCCTCTCAATTAATTTAACTAGCCTAATATCTGAAAGCTTAAAACAAATATAAATCTCATATAGAAAGATCCCTCTTTGAGTCTAGGAGGGATAGATCCTAGGCTTCAAGTGCTTTTTATGTTTCTCTTTATAATTTAGTCTTTCCAATATTATACATTATAGAGTGATAACATAGTTGCCACCATATTAGGGACATAACTGAAAATTTTTAATTTCCATCCAAATTCAGAAAAACCCAGCTAAAAATCATTGTATGATACAACTTTCTTTTAAATATTGGTTTATTTCAGTCTTCGATAATAATTCTATTTGTGATTTTGAACTAAAGCATGGCTCCCAAAATAATATCCACCAGATCCCATCCAGATCCAAATCCCCATCCTATTGTAGACAATCCCGAGAACATCTTGTGGAAAAATCCTAGAACAGATAGTTACACTAGTGACAAAATTATTTATAGGTATAGATCCTTACCTGATAACTTTGTCACTTTGCAATACATTCAATTTGATTTTTATTTTTAATAAGATCTCTTCAGAACCAAATCTTAGAATTGGACCGACCTTACATTTTTTGATCCATCTATATTTCATACGTATACCCACCCACCTTCACCCACCGTTCATCTCCCTCCACCACCTCCACCAATAATGGAAGCCAAGTATGCCCCATTGGTGTTGGCATTATATTTACCCCCTATGCCCCAGGATTACCAATCCAAGATTCCACAGTTTGATAGCACTGGTCCTATGGCTGCCCAACAACACATAGATAAAATTAATGACTGTTTTGACCTGCAAGAAATTGATGATGACATTGTCAAATTGAGAATGTTTGCCTATAGTTTAGGGGGTGAAGTCGGAAAGTGGTTTAAAGGTTTAACTGCCAATAGTATTCATGATCTCTCTACTTTTCACCAAACATTTATAAATAGATGGGAAGTCAAGAAAAATCCACTATAGATTTTATCATAATATGAAACTATTAAGAGATCTCCAGAAGAGAGTGTGCAAGACTACTCTACTAGATTTAAAAGCCTATACAACACACTCCCTGCTAATATGAAACCACCCCAAGGGATAGTTATGATCAAATTCCCAGAACGGTTTGACCCAGACATGGCCTATCATCTTAGGGAAAGAGACTCATTCACTTCAAAGAAAATGAAAAAATATGTCGTGAGTGTAGAAGCTAATTTATTAGCTAAAAGGTCTAGGATGAGGACTGAGAAGAGTGTCACAATAAGAGAAGAACCTATATCCTCTACATCCGATGCCAAAATTGACAATTTGGTAAGGACTATGGAAAGGATGATGGAAATAATAAGTTTGAATGAAAGAGAAATACCTGGATAAAATCAACCAATACCCCAAAACAAAAATTAGAACCCAAGAAGAAACCATCCATAGGTTAGAGAGAGAGAGATCAAAGAGGTCGTGATCAGCAGATTAGGCCTCCTTTTCAAGAAAACTATGCTGACGAAGATGAGGGAATAATGGAGGAAGCTGAGGAAAACAATATCAATTTGATGGGGATTAATGAAGATGATTATATTTTTGTCACTGAAGAAGAACAAGGCTTGTTTTCACTAACCCAAACAAACCTCAGATCCGAAGAGTCTAATGATTACAAACTGGGTTTTGAGAATGCCATTATGGAGGTCCACAGGAAATACAATTTGAGAAGCAAGAAAAATTTGGATAATTCTAATAAGAAGGATTCCCAAAATTCTACAAGAAATTACCTAAATCTGAAGTCAAGAAAAAAATAGAAAACACCAAGAAAAATTCAAATAGCCCAGAAAAGAAAAGCATAGAAAACAATACCAAGAAAGAAGTATATATTCCTTCCAGAAACATTCAAACATACATCCACAGTACAAGCAAACAGACTGAAGCTTCGCAAAGAATAGAGGCTGAAAGAATCGATTTTTCAAACCCACTGAAAACTCAAACACCTTTTAGTATAGAAAGTGAACTTGAAAAGGTGAATATTTCCATCCCTCTCACTGAATAAATAAACAAAAATGTCTACAGATATTAGGTCCTAAAATTGTTAAATATAGGTGAGGTTACAGATATTGTCAATTTGAATGATGATCATCCTGAACTCATGTTTAGGTCTAAAGTGGATGGAAAACCCTAGGAAGGAGGTGTCCATATTTTTTATGTCATTTTAAACATTCATTACAAGATTCTTCACAACGCCATGTGGTATTTGGGTGCATCACACAACCTTATGCCAAAGGCTATCATGGAGAAATTTGGCCTTGAAATCGCTAGACCTTACAAAGATTTATACTCTTTGACTCTAGTAAAGTTAGGTGCCTAGGTTTGATCAAATATTTTTGTGTCACTCTAGCTCAGATACCCGCAAAGAGTTTAGTGATGGATATTGTTCTAGCTGACATTCCCCCTAAATAGGGAATGCTCTTATCTCACTCATCAGGAGAAAAATTACAAGGTACCTTGAAATTGGACATGACATACACCATAATTCCTGTGTTTGGTCAACCAAGAAGACTATATAGGGAAACATTAATGAATTACATGGTAAGTAACCAAGAGAAACCTCACAATTACCCTTGGTACTCTATTCACACTGACCTTGATTCTTTCATTTTGTGTAATGCCAGTAAAATACAAACGGAATAACCAGATCCAACAAATGAACCTGTTTGGAACATGAGCTTTGATGGCTCATGTGGAAAAGCTGGCTTAGGGAAGGCATTTGGGTGTATAATGCAAGAAACAATAATGCATAGGGTCATTCGCACAAATTAAATTTTCAGTGCACAAACAACATTGCGGAATATGAAGCATTTCTTTTGGGATTATGAATGTTGAAACAATTAGGAGCAAAAAGGATCTATGTACATGGTGACTCTGAGTTGGTGATAAAATAATTTAAAGGACGGTATGCAGCAAAAAACCCTAGATTAAGAGCTTATAGAAATGTTTTCCTTGATTTCTTGAGAAATTTTGATGAATATGATTTAAGAGTAATTCCCAGAAATCAAAATGTCCTAGCAAATGGCCTATCTTTTTCAACAAGTTCCTATAAACTACCTCACCCAAATAAACAACATACAATTGAGGTCAAACACTGTCCTTCTGTGCTAGATAACATGAGGTATTAGCAGGTTTTTGGCAGTGATAAACAAATCAAAAACTTCCTAAAATCCAAAGATGAATTCGAAGATAGTAATATAGACATGGATTGTGAGGAAGACAGTCCTACTGATGAACAAAGTACTGAAGAAAAAAAAAAATTTGTTTTACAAACTGTTGTTTTGGAAAATGATATTTTAGATGTAAATACCGATGTAGATATTCCAGCTAAAAAAACTTTAAATAACATAGAAAATAAATAAGACCTGGAAAAATAATAATTTGAAATACTCCAACTCAAAGACAATAATATTCCTAGAGAGTTGGTCCCTTTAGAGGAATTATTTGAGTTTAATGATGTGGCAAAGAAACCCAAAATGGAACCAACTGGAGCTGATATTGAGGAATGTAATATAGGCACTGAACAGAATCCCAAAATCATCAAATTGTCTAAATCTCTTCCTATTATTACAAAAAGGAGATATATAGCCCTGTTCAAAGAATTCATTGATGTGTTTGCATGGAGCTATGCGGATTTAAAGTCTTATGGTACCAGCATCATTCAACATAAAATTCCAATTAAGGAAAATAAAAAACCATTCAGATAGAAATTGCGAAGAATAAATTCTGTTTTGATGCCCTTAGTTGAGAAATAAATGAAAAATATGTATGAATCAAAAATCATAGTACCACTCAGATACTCCAAATTGGTTTCCAACATTGTCCCAACTAGAAAGAAAACAAGTGAAATTAGGTCACTCTGTATTGACTTTAGAAATTTTAATAAAGTATCTCTTAAGGATAATTACCCTTTAAAAAATGGATCTCATATTGCAAAGGGTAGTGGGTTCTAGTAGGATATCTTTGTTATATGGTTTCTCTGGTTACAATCAAGTGTTAGTACATCGTGATGACCAAGATAAGACAACTTTTACAACTACTTAGGGGGCTTTCATGTATGTGAAAATGCCCTTTGGTTTAATGAATGCTAGAGCTACCTTTCAAAGGGCCATGGACATTGTATTTTATGATGACATTGGCCACTTTATTGTGATTTATTTGGATTTCATCACTGTGTTTTCTAAAACTTATGAAGAACATTTAGCACACTTGAGAAGTGTTTTTTGAAAAATGAAGAAAAATTGGAATTTCCATGAATCATAAGAAGTGATTATTTGGATTGGAAGAAGGAAAATTGTTAGGTCACATTATCTCTCAGGATGGAATCAAAATTGACCCTAGCAGAATTGAAGGAATAGTAAAAATCAGCCATCCCAAAAATCTTAAAGTACTCCAATCATTCATTGATAAAATAAACTTCCTAAGGAGATTTATACCCAACTTAGCAAAATTTTTAAGGAACATTACCAATATGCTCAAGAAGGAATCATAAATAAAATGGACCATAGAAGCCTAATAGTCTTTTGGCTTGGTCAAGCTAACATTGAAAAAGGCCCCAATACTAATCAGTCAATATTTTAATAAATATTTCATGATTTTTTATTTTGCTTCTAAACATGCTATTGCTGCTATTTTATTACAGAAAAATAATGAAGGACAGGAGCAACCAATAGCTTTTTTCAGCAAGGAATTAAGGGATGAATCATTGAAATATAATATCATGGAAAAATAAGCTTTTTCTTTGGTTAAATAATTGAAATATTTTAGAGTATATATTTTACACTCACATATCATTGCTTATGTTCCAAATGCAGCTGTTAAAGATATCTTAACACAAAACGGTCTTGATGGAAAAAGACGAAAATGGATTGCAGTGGTTTTATAATATGATTTCAAAATCAAGCCTACCAAGTTGATTAAAGGCCAAGGATTAGCTAAATTGATGGAAAAATAGAAACTTTCATGCACTAGACATCAACATGGTACATTCATTAGATGATCAAGAGGAACTGGCGACTCCACCGATTGATGAAGCATTCCTGAATTCTCCATGGTATGTGGATATTTTGTATGTATTGTAAAACTTGAATGCTCCTCCTAGTTTGTCTAAAACAAAAGCTAGATTTTTGAAAGTTAAAGCTATTAAATTCTACATTTTGGACAATGTTTTGTATTGGAAAGATACTGGGGGCATTTTTCTTAAATTTTTATTAAAGAATGATGCAATATTTCCATGGAGGTGACTGTGGTGGCCATATCTAATAGAAAACCACTGCTAACAAGATCATGAGAGCTAGTTTTTATTGGACCACCCTTTTTCCTGATGTCCATAAGATGGTTGTTGCTTGTCATAAGTCAGATCTTTGAATGATATAAAAGGATTGTATTAGTTTGTTGTGCTAAGTGTATTTTTAGTTACAAAACATGTACATATTTTTTTCCAATTGTTTGCTTAAGGTTTGAGGAATTTAACCATGAAACGTAGATGAATTTGTTAATCATAAGCATGAAAATAAGCCTAAATAACACTAAAAAATAGCATATAATAGAGAAATAAAACCACACATAATATTTACACAGTAGGCATGATGAAGTAGTTCACCCCTCCTGGGCTACATCTGTTGGTCCAGCTCCCAATGGCATGCCCATCTTTCATTATGCTAAAATGTTTGAAAATACATGTGTTTAAAAGCCTCCAATGGCCGTTTTCTCTACACCACTAGCTCTAGAATGCTCAAATTAGTCTAGGTAGACTCTTGTTTCACCTAAATTGGTCGAAAATTGACCCTCCTAGGCCTTTTCCCATTATCTCCTACAAAACCTCCACTAAAAATGGAGGACTGCAGTTAAATGCAGTTAAAAATATAAAATATATGTATTTTTGGTGGTTCGCTATTAACTATGCCAGTCACACCAACAGTAGAATTTAACTTCAAATTTATGGGAGCGGGTGGGGACATGCCAACCCCCATAATCCCTGCAGTCACATTTAACTTGGAGTGGAACCCACTCTGCATGTCATGGTTATAGCGCATGTGATAGGGTTGTGTTTTAAATGTCACCGAGCGTTATGGTTTCATAATCATAATATCATTGTATCAAATGTCATGGTTCATATATGTGACATATGACCAATCATTTGGGAACACTGGAAGGTTGGGACCACCGGTGGTCCCCTCCCCCCGACTCCCCATATACCAAACATATAAAAAATAAATACGTATGGCACCCTTAAGGGGTAAGAACCATACGGTAGCTCGGATGGTTAAGAAATTTCTGCACGTTCCTGGAGGTCGTGGGGTCAAACCCCCTAGACCTCAACAAAATTTTATTCAACCAAATAGGGGACACATGGCAGCCTCAAGGCTGGCCACGTGTCACCCAACCATTGGTCCAAAAGCAACAATTGTACAACCACATTGATGAACCAGATTGCACACTTGGTGAGATATCATTAGCTTGGGAAAATCTAATATTCTCAGGAATATTCCCCCTTTTTCCGACTGTACCTCTGCATGCTGATTGGGCATCCCAGTCAAACCTATCACAATTTTAGCTATTTGGGAAATTGATCATAATGCGATATCTCTCTCATACGACATCGGTTTTTCAAACCGTTTGCAGCTCTGGAATCAGAATGATGAGATATACTTGGTTGCTTAGGTTCGGTACAGTTTTGAGTGTAGAAATTTGCTGAATAATGATTAATTATCCACCGAGACTATCCTGATCACATACAATTCGAATTTATATGCAACACATAATCTCTTCCACTCAGATCATCAAACATGCGGAAATAAATCAAGCAATAACACATCAAATCATCATACACATTAACACAGTATGTATGGGGAAAGCTTATAGCTGAAAACCCCGTAGCTATTTTGTATATTATAATGGAGAAATCATGTAACAAACTCAGTACAATACTCCTCACAAGTACTCAGTACTTTCTCATGAAGTTACACACAAACTAGCTCAGTTTTGAACAGGTTACTGGTTCAAAACTCACCGCCAATTGCCTTACCTCTATTGCGCAATCCAGGCCTGTCTATATAGAGATCCAAGGTTCGAATCTCCTTGGCTTGACAGCGCAATCATCATGGGCAATTCCTCCAAGTGTGGTGCAAATCTCATGCACAACCGATGTCGCCACTGATAGCTAACTCCACCCTTTCATCTACCTCTTTCACTGGTCTCCACTGAACTGATCATGCACTGTAGTGAACTGATGTGTTCTTGATTTGAATAATGAGTTACTAATTAATGAATTAAATAATATTTAATTCACTCCACTCATAACTAGTTGATTAGCTAGTTAAACTAATCTCAACCAGTTCAACTAAATTAAACCGAACACAACTCCACTAGTTGTCTCATTAACTCCACCAAACTTATGCCATTGAAGTCCTAACTGAAGTCAACCATGCATGTGCTCACCAAACCCTTAGGAATAGCATAATTCCTATGTCAGATGCATGAGCCACTTCCAAGGCTCGAACTAAAGTGCTCCAAGAGAGTAAACTGCTGTTTAGAGTCCAAATATTATTAAGGGTAAATAATATTTGACTTCCCTATTTTTAGGATAGGAAGTCTAAAAATAGACATCGACCTATCGACCTATAGGTCAAAAAATAGAGGTCCATCTATTTTTTCCAACATGACCAATACTACAAGAATAACATACTGCAACCCCTAGACCATGCTCTATATGTCTAAAAATAGACATAGTCTAAAAATAGACTTTGCGCCAGAATTTGCCTGCGGGCCCACTTAGTGAAGGCGACTTCATTTCACTAAGCTCCATCATCTTGTTGCATTTTCAACACTCCCTCTCAGCAAGATATGGATTATCTAAAACCCCTATCCTGCCTCTGTGGAATTCGAACTTGCTCTTGGTGAGCGCCTTCGTCAGGATGTCGGCATCCTGATCCTCCGTGGGAACATATGAAAGCATCATGATTCTCCGCTAAACACAATCTCTGATATGATGGTACCTGATGTCGATATGTTTGGACCTATCATGAAATACTGGATTAGCCGAGAGTTTAATGCAACTTTGGTTATCACAGTAAATCACTGTAGTCTCCAAATGCAACCTGAACAATCCTACGAGGATCTTCCTCATCCAAATAGCCTCGCATGCAGCCAAACTAGCTGCCATGTACTCGGCCTTTGCTGAACTGAGTGCCACGGATCTCTGCTTCCTGCTGTACTAGGAAACTTCTGTCGACCCAATGCTGAAAACTCCTCCAGAAGTGCTCTTCCGGTCTATTGGGCTCCCTGCCCAATCTGCATCAGTGAAACCAGAAAGCTTCGCTCCATCCTCCTGTCTGTACCATAGACCATATCCCGATGTGCCTCTGATATAACGCAATACATGCTTGCCTACCTTCCAAAAGAGCTTGGTAGGCTTAACCATATCTTGCGAAAGTTGGTTAACTGCATAGCATATATCGGGTCGTGTATTGACCAGATACATAAGCGACCCCACCAACTGTCGATAGACAGTGGCATCCACTACCTCCGCTGAAGTAGCATCCTCCTTCCTCCAACCACCAGGAAGAGGAGTGTCAACAGGCTTGCAGCCTTGCATGTTGAACCTCTCCAGAATCTCCCAAGCATACTTGCCCTGAGAAACAAACAGTCCTCCGCTGCGCTGCCAAATCTCCAATCCCAGGAAATAATGAAGGATGCCCAAGTCCTTCATCTCAAAATCTCGTGCAAGATCCTCCTTGCATGAAAGTATCAACTGCTCATCGCCAGTCAAAATCAGATCATCTACATACAGTATGATGATCAACAGCTTCCCCTCCACCACAATCTGGTACAGGTTTGGATCCGCCTCACTCTTGGAGAATCGAAGCCCGGTGAAGTAGCTGTCTATCCGAGTGTACCAAGCACGAGGTGCTTGCTTCATCCCGTACAGTGCTCTCTTGAGTCGGCACACATGCGACTCACTGCTGAAGATCTCGAAACCTTCAGGCTGCTCTATGTACACCTCTTCCTCAATAAATCCATTGAGGAACACAGTCTTCACATCCATCTGATGAATGTGCCACCCCATCTGCGCTGAGAGAGCAAGGATCGTCCGTATGGAAGAGTACCTTGCGACAAGTGCAAAGGTCTCCTCATAGTCAATCCCCTCGATCTGTGAAAAGCCACGGGCGACAAATCTCGCCTTGTACTTCTCCACACTCCCGTCAGCCGCCTGCTTCACTTTGTAGATCCATCACGAACCCACCACTGATTTCCCCACCGGTCTTGGGACAATCTCCCATGCACTGTTCCTGACAATCGAATCATATTCTTCGATCATGGCATCTACCCATGCGGGTTCCTCCACAGCTTCCTCAAAAGAGGATGGCTCCGTCACGACACATTGACTCATAAGAGCCATGTATCCAGTGTACCGATCCGGTGACTGCCTCTGTCTGCGCTGTGCTGTAGGTGGTCCTACAATCTTCTCTGCATCTCGAGCCAGTCGCTCAGCTTCTGTAGTGCGCATGCGCCCTCTGATGGTTGGCGCTGCATGGGTGGTTTCTTCCACCTCCTGAACCTCCTCTTGTGGCTGATCCACATCCGGAAGCTCCTCCTTAGGAACTAACAGCTCCTCATCTGCATGCAAGTCTAGCTCCCTCTCAAGCGAACACTGCATGGCTTTCTCCTCCTCGAATTTTATATCCCGTCGCACAACAGTCTTGCGACTGTCTGGCACATACACCCGATAGTTGTGAGGTGTATCAGTGTACCCCACAAATATTCCAACTTCAGCAGTTGGATCTAGCTTCCTTCTCGCATCCTTCGTCACATGCATGTAGACAGGAGATCCGAAAATCCGCAAATGGGAAATATCAGGCCTCTTGCCAGAATAAGCCTCCTCTGGTGTACTCATGCCCAGAACCTTGTGAGGACAACGGTTCTGCACATACACTGCTGTATTGCATGCCTCAGCCCACAAGTGAAGGGGTAGGCCCTGATCATGCAACATCGCCCGTGCAGCACCCACGATCGTTCTGTTCTTCCGCTCAGCCACCCCGTTCTGCTGTGGGTTATGGGGTGCGATGAGCTCTCTCCGAATCCCTACTGCGCTGCAGAACTCCTTGAATTCAGCCGAGATGAATTCACCACCGTTATCACTCCTTAGAGCAATCACCTTCTTCCCCGACTCCTTCTCGACCAGTGCTTTAAACTCACAGAACTTCGCGAATGTATCGCTCTTCTTCGACATGAAGAAGATCCAGCACTTTCGAGAGAAATCATCAAAAAAGATCACATAATACCTGTGCTTTGCTGTCGAAGCAACAGAGAAAGGACCACACACGTCTGTGTGAACTCTCTCAAGGATCGTCGTGGCGCGACTATCCTTCTCGTGAAAGGTGGCTTTCACATACTTCCCCAAGGTACACCCCTTGCACTGATCTGACTGCGCAAGAGTGCCCTTAGGAAGCCCAATAGAAATATGCTGCAGGATCTTCAAAGCTCCATGGTGAAGGTGGCCCAATCTCCTGTGCCACAGTTCGCCCTCATCATCCCGGCTCACCACTTCTCCCGCCTTGCATGCCATAGCTACGCGGCCATCTACCTGCAACTGATAAAGGTTCTTGGTTCGAACCCCTATCTTCCGGGTCTCTCCAGTAGTCTTACTGCGCAGGAAGGCTTTTCCTTTGCTGAAGACCACATCATACCCCTTATCCTCCAACATCACCACAGAGATCAAGTTCTTCTTCAATCCAGGTACATGCATGACATCCTTCAGTACAAAGGGTTTACCAAACTCCCTCTGAAAGGATATGGTACCGATACCAGTCGCACTGTATCTACCATCATCGCCCATCTCGATGTGCACACCCAAATATTTGTCCTCCAGATCTGAGAACAACTCCCGATCTCCCGTCATATGAAATGACGCACCGCTGTCCAAGAACCACACCGATCCCATCACACTTGAAACCAAGCATGCTATCAGTGAAAAGTCAAGCTCGAACTGTGAAGCCAAAGCTTCTCCATCTGCAGATCTTCCCGCTTGCTTGTTCTTCTTCTTCTTTGGACAATTGGTAGCATAATGTCCGTGATAATGGCAGTGAAAACACTTCACTTTCGCCATATCCTGCTTCTTGCCCTTTGCACCAGAATGAGAGGTTTTCTTACCCTTCCCCTTCTTTGCTTTGGCAACCAAAGCGCAGTTTTCTTCATCAGCTCCCTTTGATGAAGATCCATCTCGAGTAGTCCTCCTTGTCTCCTCCTGCATGAGATCCGCCCAAAGGCGCTCCCATCCCGGCAGCTTCTCCCGACCATTGACACTATCTTGATATGAGTGCCAAGCCTTCGGAAGACCAAGGAGAGCCAGGTCGACCATATCCTCTTCATCGACAGTAACTCCCACACTTCCCAGTTCATCTCTGCATTGAGTGAACTTCGTGAGGTATTTGGCGATACTATCGCCCTTCTCCATCTTGATGTTCCTGAGCTTATCTTTGAGCGCCAGCTTCCTTTGGTCGCTCTTACTTTGGAATAGATCAGTCAAAGCTTTCCACATTAAATATGGAGAAGCCTTTCCATGCAGGCTGGATACAATATGATCCTTGACGCCCTCCAACAGGATCCTTCGACATTTCGCCATCTTCTTTTTCCATGCTTTGACTTCAGCAGGATCAGTGGGATTTTGGACATCCGTATCTACGAACTCCTTCAGACCATTATCTTCTAATACTGCCTCCATGCGATCCTTCCATGCAACATAATTCGAACTACCTTCAAGAGCATATTCGAGTCGCAAACCGTTGAAAGACATTTTCAACACTGGCACCAAGAAAACAAAACTGCTGCAAAATTTCGAATTCCACCTCAAAGCTCAACCGCTCTAGATCTGTGAGAACAAATTATTTCTAGCATAGAGATTGACTGCAAGGGGCATTTACCGGACCTTTCACTTTCAGAAGAAAGATGAATCCGGAGGCTACCTGGCCCGCATGCAGACTCTGTCTACCGAAATAAGTTTGTAATCACTGTGATGATCAATCTCTGCTTCAATAGCTCTAATACCATGTATAAATTTGCTGAATAATGATTAATTATCCACCGAGACTATCCTGATCACATACAATTCGAATTTATATGCAACACATAATCTCTTCCACTCAGATCATCAAACATGCGGAAATAAAATCAAGCGATAACACATCAAATCATCATACACGTTAACACAGTATGTATGGGGAAAGCTTATAGCTGAAAACCCCGCAGCTATTGTGTATATTATAATGGAGAAATCATGTAACAAACTCAGTACAATACTCCTCACAATTACTCAGTACTTTCTCATGAAGTTACACACAAACTAGCTCAGTTTTGAACAGGTTACTGGTTCAAAACTCACCGCCAATTGCCTTGCCTCTATTGCGCAATCATGGCCTGTCTATATAGATATCCAAGGTTCGAATCTCCTTGGCTTGACAGCGCAATCATCATGGGAAATTCCTCCAAGTGTGGTGCAAATCTCATGCACAACTGATGTCGCCACTGATAGCTAACTCCACCCTTTCATCTACCTCTTTCACTGGTCTCCACTGAACTGATCATGCACTGTAGTGAACTGATGTGTTCTTGAGTTGAATAATGAGTTACTAATTAATGAATTAGATAATATTTAATTCACTCCACTCATAACTAGTTGATTAGCTAGTTAAACTAATCTCAACCAGTTCAACTAAATTAAACCGAACACAACTCCACTAGCTGTCTCATTAACTCCTCCAAACTTCTGCCACTGAAGTCCTAACTGAAGTCAACCATGCATGATGCCATCAAACCCTTGGGAATAGCGTAATTCCTGTGTCAGATGCATGAGCCACTTCCAAGGCTCGAACTAAAGTGCTCCAAGAGAGTAAACTGAAGTTGATAGTCTAAATATTATTAAGGGTAAATAATATTTGACTTCCCTATTTTTAGGAGAGGCAGTCTAAAAATAGACTTTGACCTATTCGACCTATAGGTCACAAAAATAGAGTCCCATCTATTTTTACCAACGTGACCAATGCTCCAAGAATCTCATACTGGAATCCCCGGACCATGCTCCATATGTCTAAAAATAGACATAGTCTAAAAATAGACTTTGCGCCAGAATTTGCCTGCAGGCCCACTTAGTGAAGGTGACTTCATTTCACTAAGCTCCATCATCTTGCTGCATTTTCAACACAACGGCTACGAGAAAGTGCGACGGATGGAAAGATGCTCGGGCGAGGCTTTTAGTGGGAGCCAAGTGGCAAGCATAGATTGGGAGATGCTTTGCGTAGTGGGAGGTGGGTCCAGAAGGGTTGGGTGTCGAGTTTAATCGGGGCCATTGGATCATATAGATCAACGACGGAGATTGATTGTAGGGGTGGATGGATAGATATGGTTCGTGTGATCAAAGGATGGGAGAGGAGGTTTAAAGACCGTTGATCTTTATAGATCGACGGTTGAGATTGTTTCGTGGAGTGATAAGGCAGGGAGAAAATGAATGAAGGAAAATGGTTAAGGAAGGAAAGGGATGGCGGGGGTGAATTATCATCGTCAGATCATATAGATCTATGGCCAAGATCTGTCAACGGGGGGGAGGGGAAAATAAAGGAAAAGGAGAAGGGGCTAGGGATTAGGTAAGAGGCTCGGTCCTGTGGAGGGATAAGGTGACCAGGAGCGGAGGGAAGGGACTAAATAAATGGCGGAGATGAGGCGATTGACGGGTTAAAAGATGGTCGTTGGATCCTATGAGATCGATGGTGTATATCTCATCACGGCATTGCTATCGGGGTAAGAAGTTTACCAAGAAAAACGCGGGTTTTCAAAGGAAAATCTAATGCGATGGGGGCTTGGGGTTTAGGCGCTTGGTCATAGTGCAGGGTTTTATGGTGGAACTAAGGAAGGGGACTTAAGCCAAGGGGCCTTAAGGCCTAAAAGGGGCAGAAAAGGTTTTTAAGGGTTTTTTAGGGGTTTTTAAGGATTTTTTAGTGTTATGATAGGTAAAATAGGGTAATTTCAAACCAGAAAAAGGGGTTTTCTCGGTCTAAAAGGGATTTTTGATGAAATGAAGGGTAATTTAAAGGGAGAAAATGGAATTATTAGTAGAAGAGACAGGTTATTTGAAATGGATGATAGTGAATGAAATGAAGGGTTTTTTTGAGGCATGAAATGGTGGAAATTTAGACCTTGTAACCATTTTCTATTTGACATCAGCAAGGTTACTTGGTGGATTCCTTCAATGAAGCAGCAGTGAAAATCACTTTTTTGAGTTTACACAACATCAGTAGGCTTCAAGAATGAGAAATTTTTTGTGAAAATGACCTCTTGAAGGCTCAAGACCTGTTTTAGCCATCATTTTTCATGACAAAAATTTACTGATGGCTAATACTTGGTACTCTACAGGTCATAAATGCGTATTTAAACATATGGGTCTAATGCTTATCTCAAAATCATCAATAAGGTCTAATTACATCTCATAATAGCTTCCATAACATTTATTAAATCTTGCATTTAATATCCAATCATTTACCAATAAAAACAAGATAGATCCATAACCACAATATTTTATGAAACCATGCTTATAACCATCATATAACCAAAATAATAATAATGATATAACACCTATTAAATCCACATCATAACAAATATATCTACTCACGTAATACAAGAGGACATACAACCAAATCAGGGACTTCCATGTACCACTTGACCATAGATTGGGTTGAACCAAATCTCTCTTTCAACTAATCACCCCTGAAAATGTGAAGCTGGGTTACACTTTTTGCCCTTTTTTGAGAAAAATTTTCATTTTTTTCGGTTCTTCAACTTTCTACAAACTATAACAATTTTTCTGTGTAGAATTTCATTTTGTGATAAAAATAAAAGTTGTGAGAAATTTTTTTAGCTTTCTATTTCTTATTTTTTGAAATTTTTTTATGCAAATTTGATATGTCAACTTAGCATTTCTTTGAGTGTGTGTTTCCTAACAATCAAAGGATTCATAAGAAGTCATGTTATGACGCAATGTTGTATTCATTGAAAATTTGTGTTTTTGAGAAAACAAAATGTGTTACAACAATCTAGACAGAGTCTACTTTGGCTTCATCATATTTACAAAGCTAATGGATGCATATCATAATTACTAGAATTTTTTGAACTGGTCGAATACGAAAAACTACGTATTTTGGATATGTTTCGCGACGCAAGAAATTTCTTAACATATAAGTTATAAACTAAAAATATAAAAGCTACCCATTAGAGACGACGGACCAATGTAATGCCCCATAATTTTTTCAATTTTTTTTACAATGTATTTTGTGAGATACAAAATTTTGATTTCACTGAATCACAATGACCCTCAGAAATTGTTTGCACCCATTTTATTAGAAAAATAATTAAAATTAGTAAACGTTTATGAAATTCCATAAAAGTTATATTTCCTGAAAGTAGATTCAATTTTGAAAATGCTTGTCTCTGCTCCGACAGTTAATTAACAACCTTTCATGGAGTTTAATCAGTCCAAAGTTGCAGAAACGGATTCAAATCCTGGTTTTTGCGTAACTGGTGACGCATTAGTTCGGCCGAACTTTGATTAACAGTTCGGCCGAACTATGTTTTGCGTCGATGGCTCATTAAGTCTAACGACTTAATAGTTTGGCCGAACTTTTAATCAAAATTTCGGCCGAACTATTGTATAACTTTCTGTCGACCGGAAAGTTTTGCGGAGCCCCTACTAAAACACATTTCGCGACAATATAAATTGCCGCGAAATTATTCACAATTTTCGAACATTTCGCACATTTCATCTCATTTTACAAAGATCTTGGTTTGGGTTTAAAAAAAAAAATTCAAAGTTTGGATTTAAGAGCATTTCTTAGAAGCAAATTGATGTTACAAAGAATTGTTTTGGGTTTAAAGAAATTTTTTGGAAGACATTTCTTGGAGGCGGCCTGATTTTTCAAAAAATTGTTTTGAACTTAAAAAAATTTCTTGGACGTACATTCAAAAGACATTTATTGGAGGTATGTACGTGTTTTGAGTTGAATTAAATCTTTTGAGCTTCGTTTCAGTTTTATAAGACATTTTTCTCTCGAATTTTTTAAAGTAAGTGTTTTGGATTGGAGTATGTATTTTTTGCAAAAAAATTAAACTGATTTTTTTTAAATTAAATATTTTGTGATATTTTTGTAATCGAGTTATTGTCTAATTTTTTGAAGGAAATTTTTTGAACTTCATACCCTATTATCATGGGAAATCGAAGAACTTGTGCGAGAAAATATGATCGAAAAAGAGACCCTGAGAAACGTAGAGAAGAGATGAGACAATCTCGCAAAAGAAAGTTAGAAGCCCTCTCAAATATTGAAGAGGAAAATCAACCTCAAGCAGAAATTGAAGCAGGTATGTAAATGTAAATATTATGATCTATTGATATATTTAAAATTTTCCTAATGTAAAATGTGAAGCTTAATTTTTATTTGATGAACTGGTTTGAAAAATATTTTGTTTAATGTAAACAGACAGAGATATTCCTCAAAATATTGAAGAAGAAAATCAACCTCAAGCAGAAATTGAAGCAGGTATGTAAATGTAAATATTATGATCTATTGATATATTTTTAAAATTTTCCCAATGTCAAATGTGAAGCTTAATTTTTATTTGATGAACTAGTTTGAAAAATATTTTGTTTAATGTAAATAGACAAAGATATTCCTCAAAATATTGAAGAAGAAAATCAACCTCAAGCAGAAATTGAAGCAGGTATGTAAATGTAAATATTATGATCTATTGATATATTTAAAATTTTCCTAATGTAAAATTTGAAGCTTAATTTTTATTTGATGAACTAATTTGAAAAATATTTGAAATTATAGATATATTTATTAATTTAGTTATTTATTGAGTATGTACTATTTTCTCGAATATGTACAGATGAAATCACTATCGATAATGAGATGTTATAAAATGTTGACAGTCACACATATGGAGATAAAAAAACCTGAACATGTTATACGATATCGTGTTAACTGCATTTTTGAAAAGTATTTCTTAAATGAGCGAGTGACAGTTCAGGCTGAAATGTTGAAAGGTCTCCTATCATTAAAGAAATTAAAAGAAGCTACGACACTATTGGGTATTCAAAAATCAACCAAAGATAAAAAAATGAAGGAAGATGTGATAAAAAATATGAGTAGTGCTATAAAGTCAATTAAGAGATCTAGAGAGAAAGATGTTTCAATTGTACGTAGAGGAATATAGATGGAAATGGTTTCATCAAGTACTCGAGAGAATCGTTTGGTAACATCTATGGCACGAGCACTGGGAACCTAGTGAAAATATTTGCACAAACATAAAAAATTTCGACTGAAAATAGATGTAAATGATGAACTCTCTTGTTGGAGAGCTATTTGTAGGCAACCATACAAAGATAGACTTGGAGAAAATGTTAAAAAAATAATATATGAATATTGGAAGAACAATTCGCGTGTTTCTCCAACTGCAAGGCATGTGATGCGAAGAAGAATAGCATGAAATCAGTACGAAGAACATGAAAAATATTTCTTGGAAACCACTTAGATAGAGTTATTCAACAAGTTCAAAGAAGAGAATCGTCAAATTCATGTTTCACTCAGTGCTTTTGTTCAACAAAAACCATGGTATGTAAAACCTATCACCGTACATGACACTTGTTGTTGCCGTTATCATGTGGAATTTGAGTTATATTATGACACATTCCTTGATTTCGGTAGAACATTATGGAAGGATTCACCTCCTCCTTCCACTATCCGTGATTTCATATCTCAAATTCTATGTGAAAGAGAAAACGATGAACTATTTTACAAAAAGAAATATGTTGGTGGTAAAAAATGATATGATTGTGGAAATTTGACTAAATTTCAAAACAAATATCGTATTGATATAAATGATCAATCATTGTCCAACATGAAAGTGAAATGGAAGAGATATGAATATATCAATACATCGATTCAAGGTACAAATAGTGTTAAAAGAATTGAATTACTAGAAGACGAAATTTTTCTGATAGACTTTTTGAGAAAGTTTGAGGCAGAAATTTACAAATACACCAAGCATTCCCATAGAGCTCGATGGCAAGACTTGCAATTAAAAAAATATCGTGAATTTTTTCCACCAGGGACCATTTTGTCAGTGATTTATTTTGCAGAAAACTACACATTTGTTCCACAAAAAGAAATTCAGAGTGAATACTATCATTCTGACCAAGTCTCCATGCTTGTCCATAATCTATATATACATGCTGAATAAAATTTCGATCATATAGAAAGCACGAGTGAAAATCGACATATCATTAAAGAATATCACTTTTATATCAGTGATGATCATACACATGATACATGTTTTGTACAACATTGTTTTGGAAAAAATTATGATTCATTGAAAAATTGTGGAATAACATTCAATGAACATTGGATATGGTCAGACGGATGTGCAGGTCAATTCAAATATGCACGATCATTCTTTTGGTTGTGTTGTATTCATAAGAAAACCTGCATTAAACATTGTCGGAATTTCTTTGAGACTGGCCATGGAAAAGGAGAACATGACGGTGTAGGAGCATGCATAAAACGAGCACTTCGATGATATCAAATGAACTACTCTGCAAGCCGACTGGTGAACGCTAAAGAAGTTGTTCAATGGTGTATCGTTGCTCTAAGCCATGAGAGAAACCCATCAAGAGAAGTGCGAAGGTAAATTCAATTTAATTTATATTGGAAATCTAATTTTAAACATTGTACATTTATCATGCAATGATTATCTTTGATTGTATTTTGATATCATATTTACAAATTCTTCTTCTAATTTCCATATAAAGGTTTTTCTGGTATATTGGAATCGAAGACGTAGATAGATCAATTGGAAATGACGTTGAAACAATAAAAGGGACTCGAAAATTGCATTCAATTCAAACCAAATGTGTTTGCATTGGATAAAAGAAAATATTCTTGTTTTTGTGATGTTTGCATAGACAACACAAAATCTAATGAAGTTTGTGAAAACAAAATGTATGTGAACGGTTGGAAACATACAGAGCTAAATACAAAGGGAAAAATGTCTATTGCAATGTTTGAAGAAATGCAATCAGAGGAAACTACAATATCATCTGATGGTGATAGAGTTTCTGATCTTGTTAGAGAAGGTAACATTTGAATTACTTTCTAATGATTTAAAAATCTAGAAATAAATTTAAATATGTATAATTTTATTAAGTTTATTTTATTGTGCAGGAGATGTTTTAGCTGTAATTGCACTTATTGACAATGATGAAAATGTGAAGTATTATTTGATGCGTTGCACTGAACGAAAAATGAAATTATTACAAAACTATAATGATCACGGATTTCAATATGACAGAGGGTCTATTATACTGAAAGGTTATTTTTTCAGACAAACTCATCAAAGTGGAGACTTTTTTTACTTTGAAGACTATGAACCTGATTCCATAAGTTGTCAATATAGTCACTTGGTGTGTGCAGCACGCATAAAGTTGATAGAAGTTCAATCAAAGAAAAAATAAAAAATTAAGAGATGGAAAATGTCAAAATCTGATCATGAACGGATTATTGAAGATGGAATTCCATTAGAATTTTTTTGAGTGAATTGTCCAACAATTTATTCTCTTTGGATTAAATATGTTTTAGAACTTCCATTGCTCAACTAAAAATTGAGCTGCTTATGTTATTTGTGCAAGTTTTTTCACATGTACAAATTGTTTTGGTACAAGCATGTGCTCTAGTATCAACTGAATGTAGCTTTTCTATACATGTGCATTGATGAAAAATGTTATATGTATTGGAGATATATATATATATATATATATATATATATATATGTTCTAGAATGAAATTAATTGTTCTAGTTTTACTGTGTGCATTGATGAAAAACTAGTTGGATTTTCTGGTAAAAAGTATGGACACAATGTAAATAAATCATCTGCAATATAGTTTTGTACGAAAATTCCTTTCAGACAAGAGACTTGGAGCACTTCTCCGACTTTTGGTGGGATTTGACCCACATCTCTAATCCTGATTGAAAATCTAGTACAAAATCTGCTTGTCCAATGGTCGGATATGTTCAATGTGCATTGATGAAAAATGTTACTTGTCTTGGATAGATATGTTCTAGAATGCACAATTAATTGTTCCAAGTAGTTTTTCTATGTGCATTGATGAAAAAATAGTTGGATTTTTTGGTAAAAAGTTTCAACAATGTAAATAAATCGACAAGGCTACCTATTTGAGTGCATTAACGACATTGACCCAAATTCAACAAACATATATATGTACTAGACTTATATTTACAATCAAAATTAAAGGGATAATTTGTACATATATCTACTTCTTTAAACTCTTTTTTCAATTAGAGCTCAATTGATACATGGTTAGTTGCATTGAAAATCTATGTTCTTCCTATTGGAAATTTTTTCATTCAGACAAAACTACATGGAGAGATCAAAAGAAAACTTAAAATTCCAAATGTACTTCAACCATCCAAAAGGGATTTGTGCAACATTACTTGACATGCCATGCCAATTATAGTGAACAACTATTCAATAGAAACATTTAACATTATATACCACATGTGCCAAATGTAGATTGAAACCATCCAAAACTTTAAAATTTTAAAAACTTTTGATAATATATCGTGCAACATTAAAAAATTAAACATCACATGCGAAATTTAGATTGAAACCGTTCAAAAATTGAGTTTAAAAAACTTTTTGATCATATATAGATCGTTACTTCACATGCCATGCCAATTATAGTTCAACTAGATGGACAATAGAAACATTTAACATTATATACCACATGTGCCAAATGTAGATTGAAACCATCCAAAACTTTAAATTTTAAAAACCTTTTGATTATATATCGTGCAAAATTAAAACATTAAACATTTAAAGTTCATTAAATATCACATGCAAAATGTAGATTGAAACCATCCAAAACTTGAGTTTTAAAAACTTCACATGCCATGCCAATTATAATTCAACTATCCAATAAAAACAATTAACATTAAATATCACATGAAAAATGTAGATTGAAACCATCCAAAACTTTTAACTTTTAATTTAACAAAAAAATATAGATCACAACATTACTTCACATGCCAAATGTACTCCAAGCATCCAAAACTTAAATTTTAAAAACAAAACAAATTATAACACATGTCATTACATAACATGCCAAATGTAGTTCAAATGACAACATTAATTTATAGATGACAACATTACTTCACATTCACATGCCAAAAGTACTAAAACCACCCAAAAATTAAATAAAACAAATTATATTAACAATGTAATAAAATATGTCCAAAAATTGTAAATCTCACAAGTATCAAAATGTATCAAGTTTAACAAATTTTAAGACCATCTAAATTTTGAAAACAAATCTACTGTAAATCATGTCCATCAAATAGAGATGGATCTAGCGTCTTCCCTACTAGGGTCTCAGTCCGCACCCTATCATGTGAATGGGAAACCTACATACACAATGCACATGTACTTGAACATTAAAAGTTGATATTTTAAAAATGAATGAGAATATATATATATAGAACTTCATGTAAAAAATATATATATATATAAAAAAATCATGCAATACCTCATAAGGTTCCCTCTCCATTTGATGAACAGCTTCTCCCATAGGAACATATGCAGCGGTAAACTGTACAATATACATGTACAGTCAAATATATATATATATATATATTAAAAACTTTCAAATGAAAATGCATGTGTACATATATAAACTTATTTTCAATTTAATATTAAAAAAAGGAACTAAAGACAACTTGTTCAAATGTTGTGGATGTTCCTATCTCCGTCGCTAGAGTCCGCGGATTAAAGAAATCTTCTATAGGAACCTAAATTTAAAAATTTTAAATAATTAAAAATATCTCTCTCTCTCTCTCTCTCTCTCTCTCTCTCTCTCTCTCTCTCTCTATATATATATATATCTCAATTTTTAATGGAACTTTTTGAGGTAGAATATATATATATATATATATATAACTTTTAAACATAAATTTTAAACTTGTGAAAAATTGTTCATACTTGTGGCTCATCTCCCAAGGAAGTAGAAGGTACATCTCCCAAGGAAGACGAAATCGATACCTGTTAAAACATTTTATCAAATTATATATATGCATACATGTACATGTGTGGAAACAATTATTTATTTTAAAGTCACTTAAAAAACACTAACATTTGCCAACATATCTTGATGGTCAGACCCATTTGCATTGTTTGAACCAGAGGTCTCGAACGTGATATTAACATTTTCGTCACGCATCATGTGTGAGAACTGAAAATGGTGTTTTAACATATAATCATACATTTTTGTTAGATTAATGTACACATAAAAATAAATGTATACATGTACATACACATGTATTTATTACAAATTTTACACATGTATATGTAAAAATAATTTCAAACCCTAAGGTCACTAACACATACCGTTCCGGTGCCCTCTTCCTCATGAAAAATTAGGTCTTGCAAACCATTGCGACAATTTTTTGCATATGTTCGGAGATCTTCAACACTCATGTTGTCAATCTCCTCATCTGTACAATAAACAAAATTGGCACGTGCATTTTCACGTGCTCTTTGTCGATTTAAACAAAGATCGACTCCACTCAATCCACTATGAACATTGTCGATCATAACATCCCTTGCTTCTTGACTTATTTGAGAAGTCGCATCCATCTCTGATCGCAAAGTTTTGACTCGAAACGGTCGACTCACCAATGGCAGCTTAGGGCGAGGCAACTCCACATCTCGCTTAGCGCCCTTACGGTCATATAATCGACCTTTCCCCGGGCCAAAAAATTCTGAAGGAAGATCATTGTAATTGGGTTTCATACTCAAAAAAAATTCTGCATAAAACATTTGTGCAAAATAAACAGGAACCTCATCGTTCCATGGAAGCCTTCCATAGGCCGCAAGGTGCCTATCATACAAATAACGAGCTATGTCTGGGTGCTTGAAATACTGCACCTTCAACATTTTTCTTTTTGGCCCTTCCTTGTAATTAAACATTGACTTGGCCACTTCTTTTGTAACTTTTTGTTTTACGTCCTCCCATTTATCGGGACCCATCACTGTTTATTTTCTCTTTCTCATCATTTCTACAAATGAATCAGTCGTTGGCCCAAGATTTCTGTACACATTTACCATTTCACCCAATGAATGTGTAACTATTTCAAGGCTTTGTCGACTCTTAGCAGGTAGAGACAAAGCCACGAGATCTCTTTGCAATTTTGCATGAAGTCTTTCACACCTTTGTAAGGTGCATTCCGCCATGTTGGTTTCCCATGGTATATTAGTAATCTTGGCCGGATAAGTTGTGCTGGGTTGACAACCTTCTTTTTGAATGTAATGGGCTGCCCTGTGTCTATTTTGACCACTAGTTCGAACATTTTCGGCCTCTGCATCAATATATATATAATTTCGTATATTAGAAAAAACACGTGTAAAAAAAGTTGTACAAATTTAATGAAAAAATATTGAAATTGATGGCAACCTTGATGTTGTTGGTTAACATCTTCTCCAACATGACCCTGCTGAGAACCAGACCCAGAATGACGCTGCTGAGAACAAGACCCAAAATTACCCTGTTGAGAACCAGCAGCCGTTGATTGGCATTTGGGGGAATAAATATCACCCCCTTCACGCAACCTACTACCACTCATACCTCGACCAGTTGAACCATGGCCACGCTCCATGGATGGAGTAGAAACCCTTCTCCTCTTACCTCCTAAAAATTAAAACATGAAACTTATTAACAACTAATTTAACTCACAAAGTTAATAAAAAATCAATTCCATATGTACACACATGTATGGAGATTTAAGATTATATTTAAATACCGTGAACATCCCCCGATCCATGAACCTCCATATGGGATTCGGTTGATCTTCGTCGTTCATCCTCCATGATATATATCTATTGGTCAACATTTACACAAAATAGATTTCAAAAAATCAATTTGTAATTTAGTGTACACAAATTATGTAGAACACAACTTTCAAAGCAATAATTGATCATGTGTTAAACTAAATTTAATCGAAAAAGAAATTATAAAAATGATAAGTTCACCAAATTACGCTTTACATGGTGGGAGCACACTTGGTATAAAATTTACCACTTATACACTTTAGTTTGTGGGAGAAATGACACATGTACATAGTTTACCTTAAAGTTGTTGTGTTTTATGGATATTAAAATGAAGAACTTATATTTAGATCCATTCCAGAGATTGACTGTAGGGGCATTTAATAGATATGTCACCTTTGTTGTGTAACCAGCTCCAAAAAGAGAAGAAAAGAGATATCAACGCCTTAGAAATAAGCCACTTCAAGGGGGAAACCTCCAATACATTACATAAATGAACAATTCTTGGATGATACGATTTACAAAACCTCCTTTCTATATATAGGAGTCCATGGGGCCATAATGTAATCCTAGTGGGCCACAATGTAATCCTAGCCGACCTAACAATAATAATTTAAGGGCACAATAATAACAAAAAGGGGGTTACAAGGGTTCAATAATAACAATAAGGGGGTTACACTAACGATAATAAGGGACTATACTATTGATATAGGGACCTAACATGCCCCTCTCCTTCAAAAAAGTGTTGTCCTCAACGCTTGAGTAGCTCCAGGTGCTTCTATATAAAATTCTCATCCTCCCATGTAGAATCTTCAGTGGGTAAGTTCTTCCACTTGATGAGATACTCTGAAATTGATCGATTCCGTAGCTGTCGAGTTCTTGTTTCCATGACCGCTTCAGGTTCCAATATGATTTTTCTTCCTCATCAAGTTCTGGCAATATTGTTTGAACTGGAAGATTTTCACCTATAACCTTTTTTAAGCATGAAACATGGAAAACTGGATGTACTCGCGAAGAAGCGAGAAGCTCCAATTTGTATGTCATAGTACCAATCTTTTGCAACACCTTGTAAGGACCATAGTACTTTGGTGATAATTTATTATCCTTCTTAGCTTGCTTGAGGGACGTTTGTTTGTATGGTTGTAGCCGTAAAAATACCCAATCTCTTACATCAAAACTTCTCTCGCTGCGATGTTGATCTGCCTATTGTTTCATTCGATTTTGTGCCAAATTCAGGTTATCCTTTAAGAGTTGGAGAACTTCTTGCTGATGCTCGATGTGATCTTCCACTGCTTGAACCTTCAAATTTTCTCTTAAAGATGATGTTATGGATGGTGGATGATATCCATAAAGTGCCATAAATGGGGTCATTTTTGCTGCAGTATGGAAGGAAGTGTTATACCACCATTCAGCAAGAGGTAACCACTTGACCCATTGTGTTTGTTTATCAGATACAAAACAACGAAGATATCCTTCCAAACATTTATTTACGATCTCGGTTTGACCATCAGATTGAGGATGATAAGATGAGCTATGAGCTAATTGAGTACCCAAACAAGAAAATAACTCCGTCCAAAAATTTCCAGTAAAAATGGGATCTCTGTCGCTCACAATAACCCTTGGGCTTCCATGTAGCTTTTGAATTCTGTACATAAATGTAGTAGCAACTGTACTTTCTTTAAATGGATGAGATAATGCACAAAAGTGTGCATACTTGGTAAGTCTATCAACTACCACCATGATGACACTCTTTCCTTCGGACTTAGGTAAACCTGTGATAAAATCCATTGAAATCTCCTCCCAACGTTGACTTGGAATGGCTAAAGGTTGTAGAAGTCCTGGGGTCTTAATTGTTTCCACTTTATTCTGCTGGAAAACCAAACATTCCGCCACAAACTTTCGAATATCAGATTTAAGGCCATCCCAAAAAAATTCTTTCTTCACCCTGTGGTAAGTTTTTAAAAATCCTGAGTGTCCTTCTAAAGGAGAAGTGTGCAATTCCAGAAGAATCTTTTGTTTTAGTTGGGAATTCTTACAAAGATATAAGCGATCTTTGTACCATAAGGAATCATTTTTCTAACTAAATGTATCATATGTACTAGGATCTTGCTGCAACTTTTGAATGAGTGTCCATACATATTTTTCCTTCTTCCGTTCATCTCTTGCTTCGGTTATCCAATCTGGTTGGATAATAGAAATGGCACAAAGCAATGCTTCCACCTCTTCATTCTTTCTTGAGAGTGCATCTGCAACAACATTAAGCTTTCCTTTTTTGTAGATTATTTCAAAGTCATAACCCAACATCTTTGTGACCCATTTTTGCTGCTCTTCTGAAGATAGTCTTTATTCCAAAAAGTGTTTAAGACTATCATGATCATTTTTTACCTTGAAGTGTCTTCCCATTAGGTAAGTTCGCCATTTCTTTAGTGCATGCAATATTGCTAACATTTCCTTCTCATAAATAGGTTTCTGTAAATACTTTCCTTTGATTGGACGACTTTCAAAAGCAATGGGTCTTCCTTCCTGCATTAAAACTGCACCAATTCCATTTCCTGAGGCATCACATTCCACAATAAAGGTTATTGTGAAGTCTGGCGTAGCTAAGACCGGTGCTAGGCACATTGCCTCTTTAAGATGTTCAAAGGCCTTAGTTGCTTCAGGAGTCCATGAAAATGCATCTTTCTTCAATAATGTTGTTAGAGGTGCTGCTATTCTCCCATAATTCTTAACAAACTTGCGATAATACCTGTTAACCCGAGAAATCCTCGCAACTGCTTTATGGTTGTGGGAACTTTCCATTCCTTAATGGCTTTAATTTTGTTAGGGTCCACTTTAACACCCTCGTGAGATACAATATGACCCAGATATTCCACCTCTTGTACTCCAGAGAAACATTTGGACTTTTTTGCATATAATTGTTTCTCCTGCAATAGTTTGAGCACCCTGTCAACATGTTCAACATGATCCTTCCAAGACCTGCTGTAGATTAGTATATCATCAAAAAATACTAGCACAAATTTTCTAAGGAAGGGTTTGAAAATGGAATTCATCAACCCTTGAAATGTAGAAGGTGCATTGGTAAGGCCAAAGGCATGACCAAAAATTCATAATGACCCTCATGAGTTTGAAATGTTGTTTTCGGAATATCTTCAGTCTTCATTCTAATTTGATGATATCCTGAACGAGGATCCAACTTGGTAAAATAAATTGCTCCATGTAATTCATCCAATAATTCATCAATCATAGGAATGGGAAATTTGTCTTTAATGGTGAGCTTATTGAGCTCCCTATAATCTGGACACATTCGCCATGATCCATCCTTCTTGTGTACCAATACTACAGGAGCAGAGAAAGAACTTTGACTAGGTTGAATTATACCCGCCTCTAACATTTATACAATCATACGTTCAATTTCGCTCTTTTGGAAGTAAGGATATCTATAAGGCCTGATGTTTGGAGGAACACTTCCTGGAATCAAATGAATAGCATGATCATGATGAAGAATAGGTGGGAGTCCTTTGGGAGTTTCAAACACCTTGGAATGATTGTATTGTACTCCTAGTACAACATCAGCACCTCCCATAGGAATGGAAAGCATTGGACTAGTCAATACATATTCCCCCATGGTTAGCTTGATATTATGGCATTTTCCAGAGCAATTTATAGTTCCTTCATTTGCAACCATCACTTGACATTCTGGTGCTGGGTATAGGAAACAATTTAATTCCTTGGCTACCTTACAATAAATAAAATTATGGGTGCTACCTGAATCAATCAACACTATTACCTTTTTCTTCTTGATTTGTCCTTTAATCTTGAGAGTTTGAGGAGTGGTAATTCCTACCAGTGCATTACACGATATGGTCGGATTCATTTCTTCCTCTTTTGGGGCTGGTTCCTGGTGTATATCCTCTTCTTCATTTTCTTCTTCCTCTTCACAATCTATGTAAAATAATTTCTTCTCAGCACACTTATGACCTTTAGTGTATTTGCTATCACAACTATAGCAAAGCCCTTTTGCTCTTTTTCTTCCAATTGTTGTGGTGTCAACCTTGTAGGTTGTGGAAATCTAGGCGTAGCAACACTTCCTTCTTTATAGAATTGAGTGGTAGGCTTCCTTGTCGCCATAATTTTACATTCAACTTTTCTTGCCAGCCTGAATGCCTTCTCCAATGAATCAGGTTCCAAAACGCGAACTTCATGTTGGATGTTATCCTTTAAAGTGCCTAGGAAGAGATCAATCCTGTGTTCCTCTGTAAGATCGGTTACCCTTATATTCAATTTTTGGAAGTCCTCAATGTGCTGCCCCACTAAACCCTTTTGTTTGAGATTTATCAATTGGCTAAAGAAGGTGTTGCTCTTTGTATCCTCATAATGTGCTATCATTTCCTCCGTAAAAATTGACCAAGTGACAATTTTTTTACGGAGCAAAGCCATCGATACCATACAAATGTATTTTGTTCTAAATGTAAAGTTGCAATGCGTACCTTTTGTGTGTTTTGCACATTATGGAGATCAAAATATTGCTCCATCTGTAGTATCCATGTTACAGGATCCTTTCCATCAAACTTCCTCATATCCATTTTGGAATATGGTGGTTCTTCCCGCCAACATTAGAGTTTATGAAATCACGATTAACATTTATTTTGTTCTCATCATGAGGTTCTTCTACTATCTTTTCACCATTAGGAAACATTTCTTGTATCAACTTTGTCAAATCTTCAATGTTTGATTTTAGATCATCCATCTTAGCTTCCATGCTAGCTTCCATGCCATCCATCTTAGCTTCCACGCCTTTCTTCAAACCGTCCATCTTCACTTCTACGCCATCCATCTTAGCTTCCATGCCTTTCTTCAAACCGTCCATCTTCACTTCCACGCCTTTCTTCAAAACTTCCATTTCATTTTTTGCTGCTTTTTGCGAGAGTGAAATTTGTTGCACTTGCTCTTGTAATTTTGATAGATCATGTTGCAATTCTTCATCTTCATGAGTCATGGTAGAGCCTTGTGAAGGCTTAATGGGTGTTGAATTCTTTTTAGGCGCCATTTTAGAATCCAATATTGATACCTTTTACTTGCTTTGAGGAGCTCGATATTGAAATTGAATTATCTCTGCAATTGAAAATCTTCAATATCTGAAATTCAGCCCTGTTGTAGCCCTCTGAAGCTTCTTTCAAATGCCACAGGTTTGATCTAATTTGGATTCTCCAAGACAAAGTTGTGTCCAATCTCCCACAATGACCTAATTCTGGACTGGTTCAGTAGAGCAAACTTGTAGGACTTGCCACGTGTCACTGTTTCGTCCTTTGTCTCTGAAATTGATAGCCAAGAAACTGCAGTCCGTGTACTTGTGAGCACTTTTTACGGCACTCAAATCCACTGCCCAGAGAGAGTTATTGAAATTTTCCGACGATCACCTCTTTGAGATGAAATTCAGGAGCCTGAAAAAGCACTACCTTCCACAGATCATATCTCCAAAAATATTGCGAACCAAGCTCTGAAATTTTTTGATGAATTTCTTCAGGATTTCAACTTCGCACCATACGAATTTCAGATTCTGAACCTTCGTAGAAAAAAAGTTATAGCAAAAATTCCACGATGACCTGTTTAGGAGCTTGAAAAAAGACCTAACTTCCACAGATGATATCTCCGAAAATATTGCAAACCAAGCTCTGAAATTTTTAGACAATCTTCCCCAGGATTTCAGCTTCGCACCCTAAAAATTTCAGCTTCTGAAACTTCGTAGAAAAAACGTTATAGCGAAAATGCCACGATGACCTGTTTGGAGCAGCGAAACCTTAGAATCCAAAGCTCTGATACCAAATGTTGTGTAACCAGCTCCAAAAAGAGAAGAAAAGAGATATAAACGCCTTAGAAATGAGCCACTTCGAGGGGGAAACTTCCAATACATTACATAAATGAACAATTCTTGGATGATACAATTCACAAAACCTCCTTTCTATATATAGGAGTCCATGGGGCCATAATGTAATCCTAGTGGGCCACAATGTAATCTTAGCCGACCTAACAATAATAATTTAAGGGCACAATAATAATAAAATGGGGGTTACAAGGGTACAATAATAACAATAAGGGGGTTACACTAACAACAATAAGGGACTATACTAGTAATATAGGGACCTAACAATTGTTATGTGTAATTAGGATGTTACCTAGAATTTTAGGTCTGCTTCCATGTCCCTGATTGCGTATCCCTGCTTCCGCATTCTTGTATTCTGGAAATTTGGTGGGATATTGAAGATTATCCAAAAGAGATATAAAGATAAAGGATAAAGTGTACTAAAGTACAAACATAATATGTTCACAGATGTTTAGTAGACTAGTCTCTTCAATGAGGAACATATGAATTTTGTCTTTACCTTGTTGCAAAATTTGAACAGCTTAGATACCATTTAACACTATTGTCTTGGTGCCTTCGAGTTTAAGTTCTTGTTGCTATTGTTGTTATTATTATTTTGTTTTCTTGGAAGATGCTTTCAGAAACACCCCTGGGGGCCTTACCGTTGCATGAGCCAAGTAAGAAGTCTGTCTTTAACTTGCAAATCTTGAATTACTTGGATGCCGTTTTACACCGTTTTCTGGTCTTTGTAGGTTTGTTTTCTTTATTGTTATGGTTTCTGGGAAGTTTATTTAACAAACAAGCCTTTGAGGTTGTGGTTTTCACTGCATGACAGACAGTTCCTTCTGTGTAGGTGTCATTTCTGAGGATTATCTACTCTGCCAAAAGTGCTTGGGAGAAGCATTTGTTCTCATCCTTTTTTGATATTGCATTTGGGTGGGGCAAGCCAGAAGGAAAATAGAACTTTGGTGGATGGCTTAATACTCCCATCCTCACCATTGGACCAAGGCTCCATTGGCAAGTTTGAATTGTGTTCGGTGATGTTATTGCTTCAAATTTGATTGCCTAAGTGCTCCTGTTAGTTTGATTTTAGATGCTTAGTATATATCTTCCCATTGACAAAATTTCCCATCATACAAACATTATCATGTTCAGTGTTGGCTTTTCTCATTAGGTTGCTCATGGTTCCAATTTCAAGCATCCACAGTAAAAATGGAGTCTATTCTTTCTCTTTACTTTTGGAGTGTATGGACAGGCACCATTATCGCTCTTTTAGCTTGAATTTAGTATGTAAAGGCACATCTAGAGGCAGGAGTAAACAAATTCTGTAGGTTGGTAAAGTCTCAAGGAGATGTGTCTTCAATAATACATTCCCTATTTATGAATTAGTCAAATGCACCAGAGGTTGTCATAGAAATGAAGTTACCTCTTATGAGACCTGCAAGTTTTAGATGTTGCAAAAGTAAGGTAAAACTTCAATTATGCTTGTTTTAAGTGACTTTCAAGATTATGTGTAATGATAACCATGTAATTGACAAATGATATAGCAGGAATTTCATGGCATCTCCCATGCCCGATAAACATTTATATTAGATGATCTCATTTGAACTGATCCAAATGATTGACATCTGAGATGGTAATTACATGACTCTCTCTCTAACTGTCAAAGAATGCTGTAATGATGAGTTCTGAATCTATTGGAATGAAACAAAGTTCAGATCTCTGTAGTGAATTTTAAAAGAATACTGATACATATAAGAATAGGAAAAAGTTAACGTGAATGAAATCAGAAATCTAGTAATTTATGCTGTATAGTGCAATTTGCAGGCAAACAGATACTAACCTCTAGCGACACTGAGGTACCTCAACTGAGACTTAATGGAGAAGATCGATTTACTGATGGCCTGTTGAATCTGCAGAAGCCACCCTGCCAGTTGTCTTCCAAATTTGAAGATGTTGGGATGTTTGTTTACCTTAGGTTTAGAATGAAACAATCTTAAATTTGTTATCAGATCATTGTGCCTGTTTAATATATATTGTTCTGTTGACTGCATAGTTTCCTACAATATAGTTTTATGATCTTACTGGGCAGCAAGAATATTTGTTTTAATTGCCTTTATTATTGGCTTTAATCTAGAAGTTATCTGGTTGGCTTTGGATTGTTGCTCATGGTCCGGTTTCTGGATTCCTCTATTGCATAAATATGGTGTGATCTTTTCTGTATTTTTGCTCTATATTAACTTTTTAAAAACCACTAAGTAACTAGAGATGTCGTTGACTAAATCTTCTTTGATTTCTTGAACATTCTATTTGAGTACAAAACAGGGACTGACCATGTTGTTTTTACATGTGGGGAAAATGCAGGTTTATCAGAACTTCAAAGCCATTGTCAAATACTGTTTCAATGAATCAAATGGAAATGATAGTCAGTTGGCAACTAATCAATATTCCATTGGATATATTAGTCCACAGAGATTAACTGGAGGGCCAATTCCTGGAAAGCTGAATCCAAGCATTATGTCCTTCAAGATTGTTAAAGAATGCCCTTTGATTATAATGATTCTTTTTGCCTTCCATGGACATTATACCCAAAAGAATGTGCCTGTTCTCCTCCCCTTGATGGTGGATGCAATATCCATTCCTGATCCCCAGCATGTTTCACCTCACCTGAGAAATCATTATTTTGAATTGAAGTCTGCACAAGTCAAGGTGAGGTTATACATTTTCTTTGTAATGACTTGCTGACATCAAATTTTAATTAACACTTCTCTGTTTGTTTGTTTTTAATTACAGGGCACACACACACACACATTCCCAAACAATTGTTTATGCAAATCAAAATTGAGCTTGATGTAATCCAATCCAACCTTGAACCAATGAGGGACCAGATACCAAGTACCAAAAAACTTTGGAGACTACCATTTTGCTTACTTCTAGAAATTGACTATTCATAGTTTATATGCACAGTGACCTGAAATGACAGAGACCATAGAAAAGACATGCTGCTCATAAAGCAACCAACTGAGGTTCTGATAAATGAATAAAGGTTGACGCCCAACCCTGGCTTTAGCATTAGCTATTGCACTTATGCTCTTTTAATGGGAAATACGAACGATTTGAGTTTCTTAAATGATCTTAGCATCATTTATGCTTCTTACTATAACCTTGATGCCTGCATGAGCTACTCCATGTTTTGCCTAAAGAGTTGGCAACTTGGCAGACTGACTTTAGATCTCCCTGAATAATCTGATACTGAAGTCTTATTTCATTGGAAAATTTTTAACCCCCTAATTAAAATTTCTGAATTTCTCAAAATTGTTAGATGACCTTGAATATAAGGAAGAAGATTCATGGACTCAACCATATGCGTATCGTACATCTTGTACATTCTTTGTCAAGAAGCTTAATTTAAATTCATGCAGCCATTTTAAAGCCCTAGCTTCTTTCCACTCAAATTGCAGCCACTTCTATAAAACTGTGGCCATTATGAAAAATGTTGAAGACACGAGCATGTTTCACCTCACCTGAGAAATCATTTTTTGAATTGAAGTCTGCACAAGTCAACGTGAGATTATACATTTTCTTTGTAATTGACTTGCTGACATCAAATTTAATTAACACTTCTCTGTTTGTTTGTATGTTTTTAATTACAGTGCGCACACACACACACACATTCCCAAACAATTGTTTATGCAAATCAAAATTGAGCTTGATGTAATCCAATCCAACCTTGAACCAATGAGGGCCCAGATATCAAGCACCATAAAACTTTGGAGACTACCATTTTGCTTCCTCCTAGAAATTGACTGTTCATAGTTTATATGCACAGTGACTAGAAATGACAGAGACCATAGAAAAGACATGCTGCTCATAAAGCAACCAACTGAGGTTCTGATAAATGAATAAAGGTTGATGCCCAACCCTGGCTTTAGCATTAGCTATTGCACTTCTGCTCTTTTCATGGGAAATACGAATGATTTGAGCTTCTTAAATGGTCTTAGCGCCATTTATGCTTCTTACTATAACTTTGATGCCTGCATGAGCTACTCCATGTTTTTGCCTAAAGAGTTGGCAACTTGGCAGACTGACTTTAGATCTCTCTGAATAATCTGATACCGAAGTCTTATTTCATTGGAAAATTTTTAACCCCCTAATTAAAATTTCTGTATTCCTCGAAATTGTTAGATGACCTTGAATAAAAGGAAGAAGATTCATGGACTCAACCATATGCATATCCTACATCTTGTACATTCTTTGTGAAGAAGCTTACTTTAAATTCATGCAGGCATTTTAAAGCCCTAACTTCTTTCCACTCAAATTGCAGCCACTTCTATAAAAATGTGGCTGTTATGAAAAATGTTGAAGACACGAGCGAATAATCCAGCACAATTAGAAGCACCTCACATCCCGAGGATTATATGGAGTTGTCCATTCTCTTTTGATGGCTTCCTTCACGCAAAAATATGTGAAGTCTTTATGAATATATTCTCTACCATTATGTGAGCGAAGCACCTTGATATTCTTCTCTGTCGCATTCTCCACAAGAGCCCTAAACTCTCTGAAACGATCGAAGACCTCATCTTTGGTCTTCAAGAAGTAGATCCAGGTTTTCTTGGAATGGTCATCAATAAACGTGATGAAGTATTCGGCACCACTGAGAGCTATAGTGGACATCGAGCCACAAATATCTGAATGTATACGTCTTAACACGCCATATGCTCTACTGTCACTTCTTGGGAATGTTGCCTTAGCATACTTCCCAAGTACGCATCCTCTAGACACCATCTTGTTCAGTGCTAAGTTCTGGAACCTCTGTTACTGTTTCCTTGAGCATATTGAGTGCTCCGTGGTGTAGATGTACCATTCTCATATGCCATAACTGATTCAGTTCCTTCCCACCGCTATTGTCACTGCCTATTAGTGCCATTGGAGAGTCGAGCTGCAACCTGTACAATTTGTTGCTTCAGACTCCAATCTGTCTTACCTTCTTCTAGCTTCAGTGTTTGACAAACACTTTCTTCTCTACGAAGTGGATATCATATCCCATATCTTGTAACTGTGATACTCTAATCAGGTTCGTATCTAATCCTGGCACATGCAATACATCTGTAGCGCTGGTGATTTCTCCTGACTCCCTTTGAAAATCGATGGTACCTCTCCCTTCTGGAGTACACTTTGTTCTATTTCCCATCGTAACCTGGAATTCCATCTGCTCCTCTTTGTAGCTAGAGAAATATTCTCTAATCCCTGTCATATGACTTGACGCTCCACTGTCTATATACCAGAAACCCTTTGAAGTTAAGCCTAATAAGCAAGCAAATTCATCCTCTAATCTGGAAGAATACCCTGAAGCTCCCTAAATGTCAAATCGATCCATGGCGATATTGTGTGCTATTCCTCCCCCCCGACATTGATTCTACTACTGCAAACTGCTGCAGATCCCTTTGTGCCATAGATCAGTAATTTTCTCTCAAGGACAACTTTGTTGTTGCTTCCTTTGCTTGCTAGAATCACTAATCTTGGCAAATCGATCTTTTTTTGCCACCTGCAACTGAAAATTGAATTTCTCAAGCAATTCGTATTGCTCGACTAGGTAATTTGCGCAACCTTAGCGAACTTTCTACTTCTTTGATCAGGGCTACTAATATGTTAAACCAACTCTAATACCATGTGAAAATTTCATCTATTGCAGCGACTGGAAATTATTCTTCTAACTGTAAATTTAATTATGCAGTTTATTTGCTACGACAAACAATGAATAAAATCACAACTGCAATTTTCACCATAAAAATACTGCGGAAAATAAAATACTGAAAACTGAGAAATTCTAGCACACACAAATATTTTTACAGTTACTTTTTGACAATTGTCCCTGGAAAAACCCAATTTAGCAAAATCAATGCAGCAGATGAGGGTTTTATTATTATTCTTCAGCAACAATTCTGAGTACAATAATTTAGATGCTCTACTGGCAATCTAATTTGAGGAAAATACTGGCAAAATTATTGTGAGAATTTTCTCACCCCACAACTATTTTCTGCCACCGAAATTGCCTTCTTAGCCGCACGCTAAACCTTCTGCGTCACCCTCTACAGAGTGTTTGCGCAAAACCTCTGGAAATTTTTCCCTTCCTCTCACTGCCTCTCCCCGGAACTGGAATACTTCCTCCTGGAATGTTGTTGACCTCATCTACCACTTGTGACTCACCCTCCGGCTCTATCTTCTTTGTTGAATCTCTGCCACTAAGAAAATCGAACTTCTTAGGCAACTGAGTATCTGCACTGGTATTTCTCCATCACAACATCGATCCCTTCTTATATCTTCATGTTCGGACTCCAACGACCAAGATTAAATCTTAATCGATGGCTCAAATCATTTCTGGATTGATCCGTGTGAGTTTCTAGAGAATTCTCACCTTGAATGTAATATCCCAAATGGAAATAAACATCAATACAAGCACATAAACAAAGACATACAACAACTAGAGACAAATCATAAGGGAAACAAACAATATGGAGAACACTGAGCCATTTTATTAATACTGAGAAATGGAAATGAGTGCAGAGGTGATCAGAATGATGGCACCTCGGCTTGCACTAGGCAAGCGTAGAAAGACTCTCAGGAAATGACCCAGAATGGCTGCTCCCTCTGGACTGCGTTATCTCCAAAGCTACTGGTACTGCTACTGTGCTGCTGCTACTACTGGAATGAACTAAATCTTTGGGGCTGCTCCCCTGTAATATCCCCAACGGGAAATAACCAGTAATACACAGAAAAACAACAAGCAACTATATAGAGCAAAATGCCAGAACTGGAATATGGAACAAATACACATAAAATACCAGAAATGCTAAGCCATTTTATTAATCTGAGAATATAAATGGGTACAATGGATAATCAGAATAAGAGCACCTATCCTTGCACCAGGCAAGTGAAGAACCCTCTCAGAAACAGGAAATGGCTACTACAGAAACTGCTTCCCAGCTGCTGGAAGAAACTGCCGTAAACTGCTGCTCCTGGAAAGAACCGGAACTAGAGGCTGATCCCCTCGCCGGAATGAGCTAAAAATCTACAGATCACCTGTACTCGCTGCTCCGGACAAAACCCAGAAATCATAGACAAAATGGACCACCTCCGAAAATCACCCCCAGAAACCCTCCTCCTACAAAAACGCTGTGCCTCCAGGAACAGCGCAGAAGCTCAAGGAACACGCTGAGAAAAGGGCCTGAATCCTCCTGCAAAACCTCCGGCTGAAATGGCAACCTCCTCAAGGCTGAAAAACGCTGAAACCACGGCCAAATCACCACACAACAACGCTGCTCAACAAAGACTGCGTCCTCCCTGCTGAAACTGCGTCCTCTCTCCTGGACTGCGCAGTCACTCCAAGAGACCAACTCCTCTGCAACGTCCACCCCAAAAATCCACTGCAAACCACCTATAGAAACTGAAGGAAATACCTTGCTCGAGCAGGCACTCGAAGTCCCCCGGAGCCAAGGGTGAGATCTCCGACCAGAGACACTCAGTTCGCACTAAACAGTGCTGTAGACCGACTAAACAACCGGCGTGCTGAAGTAGACAGAAGTCTATCTCTCAATATCAATAACATATCCATAATGCCAAATGGAGTGAAACCCCCACCTTTTATAGTGCTAGCTCCCTCAAAACCCTAACTGCGTCCTTGAGTTCCTCCTTGACCTGCACAGTTACCTTAGGAGTCTACGTGAGGCGCCTCTCATGTGTGTGTGGACCCCCAAGGCTTTCCCCTTTAAGTTACAACGTTGCCTCTACTAGGAAAACACTTTATTTTATTTAAGTGAGTTAGACCCCTTTTCTCACTTTTATTTATTAATTAACTATAGTCGGCAAAACTATACAAAAATCAAATATTCCAATTAGCGGTGCTAATTAGGAATATTACAGTCTCCCCCGGCAAAATGTTGCTTGTCCTCAAGCAACTGAAGTGATGGATGCTGCAAAATCTTCTCATTCTCCCAAGTGGCATCCTCATTCGGCAAAAATTGCTTGTCCTCAAGCAACGCTGGAACAAGCCTACTCTCTAGCTGATGCTCCCCACCGATACTGCAAAATGTGCCTGGGTCCCACTGAAACCTCTCTGTCTCCTGCATCACTCTGATACGAAGGGATATCTCAACGCCGAAATCCCAAAGTGACCTCTCACAGTACCAGCCAACCAATAATCCTCCCGGATCCCATCGCCACCGTGGCCAATAATCGCCCAAGTCCCACAGCTCGGATTGTGCACTGCCTCTGGCTATGACTAATGCTCTAAGAGGTGAAGACCACCAATAAGCATCCATGCTCTCGGGCTCCTGCTGTGATGTACCTGTGACTGCATATGCTGCCTCTCCAACTGCATACCAACTCATCACCTCTCTCCAATCCACGTCCTGACTCAATCCCATGCTGATCCTGCTCTCCTGACATGGGGAAGGAGTCCTGAAGTAATGAGAATCGGTGCCTTCCTGCCAACTGGGATCTGTAACATCTACTATGTCCAAGGGCCCCTGCTCCGCTGTGCTCCCTACGAAGAGTACTGTACCATCAAGAGGGTACCAACTCATGATCTCCCACCAGTCCGTCATGGAAGAGGAATCTGATGTAGCGATAACAACTGCATATGGAACATGCCTGGAAGGTTGCCGCCAACCCGTAATCATCTCCCACTGCCAAACTATCACATCTACCTCCAACATCCCCAGAGGATATGGATCTGTAGCTGCTATCACGGTACTCGGTGTCTGTGCGTCTGACTGCTCCACCTCAAAGGATGGCCCCAATGCTATCCACATATCCATCATAGGCTCAATGTGAGCACCCATCTGGACCTCACCCAAGGAAATGTCATGCCTGATGTCCATAGTATCCTCCTCTGCTAACTCAGGCTCCCTCATGTGCTGCTCTAGCTGAAGCGTCACAAGTGACTCATCACCCAAAGTATCTCCTATACAGTCCCCTGACTGCTCACCCTGCACACTGTAAGACGGCTGCAATCTACTGTCATCATACCCGCATGACTGCTCTTGCTCCACAGAAGCAACCTCAACTGATCCTACGGACTCATATGAAAGAGAGTCCTCACCCCGGCATACAGAAGGAATGCCCTCCTGTTCTACCTCCGCCACCTCATCTGTATAGAATATGCCATCCACCCTCTCGATGAAGCGTCGATACAATGTCTGGAGTTCAGACGCATGCTGGGATGCTACCTCTGCTGAGCCCCATATGCTCTGCTCATGCACGATCTCAATATGCCCTGAGGGAAAAATGATGCATGTCTCCCTCATGATCCGCTCCCCAAGCGTAGGCTCAGCAACGACCAATGTGCCACCACTGCAGAGGATCTTCTCATCCCCTGAACTGTGGCTGTCAACTAGCGTACTGACCCAGTGCCACTACTGAGAAGTCTCTCGCCTAGTGTGCTGAGGGCCATCCAAATGTCGTGGGTGCGCCTCACGGACCCTGCTGCTCATACCCAAAGTGCCAAAGGACAACAACAAAATCAGTTGTGCCCATGAGTGATGTAGAAGAGTGTCGGATGTGAGTCCCCACAGATACCATCAAGTATCGCTCCTCTGTCTCCTCATCGATCCTGGGTGAAATACCCCCAAAGGTAAGCCCAGTGTCCATGTCCGTGAGTCTCCCTGGATGCAATACTCTGAGACCCTGCTGTGCAGCACTGTATGCCCTCGCATACCACTGATCATCCATATACTCCTCAACATGCCACTGCACACTAAGGCATACCTCGATATACTGCTGGATACCATGTGCTGCTGCTGTAGCACCCTGTACCCTCTCGTGCCCTGACTGTGTCCAGGCATCGGTCACTCTCCGCATGCCCTCAATGTGATGTAGGATACTCCTACTCCACAATGCAGTCCCACACACTATGGTACACCACCATGCTACTCCGTGTCCACCGGCAATCCACTGCTCAATGCTAGAGGCTCCCACACATCCCTGGATGTGATGTCCTAGAGCTATGCCTCTACAGGTCCGACTACCACCAATCGGCAACATCGTCTCCACCGTCGCATCACTATACCTGCCGACGAAAGGATCATCACTCCAAATACTCCTCAAGGGGTCCGAGAAGTGAATCTCCCTGTGTGTCAGTAGTGTTACCACCACTGCTCGGCTCTGCTGCGTCCTCCGTGCCCCACACAAAGGTGAAGAATCCTTGGCCCCATACAAGATGCCATCTGGTGGCCTGCCAATGCCACCTCCTCCGACAAGCTCCTGCCAAGGTGTGCTGACCACCCTGTGATCCCGTGTATGAGTGCCATACCAAAACAACCTAGGGGGTCTGCCCATAAACTGGTTGGCCACTGGAGCTGACCGAAACTGCTCATGCTCTACTGCTAGGCCAACTGTACTCTCCAAGACATAGTCGACCGACCTGCCTGGGAAATGATAGGTGATCCCACCTGGATCCCAATGCCAATCTGGGGTCCCTGTATGCTCAACACCTAGGAACTCCTGCTGAACTGCACCTGGGTCCACCACTATCTCCATAGCTCGCTCCACCGAGTACCAACTCAAAATCTCTCTCCATCCAACCTCAACATATGGATGCTGTACCCTGTTCAACTCTGATCGTCTCATACCACTATCCAAGTCAACATATGAGATCTGACTAGGTGGCTCTGCCTCTCTCTCTCCAACGGGAAGAGATGACCCAACAACACTGCCAGTCCCATCCATGCATACCTGAAGGGGAATGATCTGACGCTCCAATGTGCCCTCTGGTTGTACCATCAGGGAATCCAGCTGCTCCCCAATGCGGACCAACTTGGCCGCCGACTTGGCACAAGTCGCTCTCATACCCTCCAGCTCCTGGTCCTGCAACAAAATGGTCTCCCGTACTGACGTGGCCTTCTCTCTCAAAACTCGAAGGTCCATCCGAAGTCGATGATACCGCTGTCTGCAACCCTCATCCAATACCTCTGTACCTGCTAGTGCCTCATCAAAGGTGGATATATCTCCTATCGCCTCACCCTTCTGTCGGGTGCTGCTACCACCTAAAGACTCGAACACGACTCCGGTCATCACCTCAATGGATGGCTCTACTGAGGCAGGCTCTACCTTCTCCACTACCACATTAACCGACATGGCCAAGGAGGTCTCCGATGAGGGTGAATCCTGTGTCACACTAGGTGTAACCTCAGACTCCCTGCAATCCTGTGTGTCCTCATCCTCCAAGTGCGAGGTAACCATTTTAATGGTTTCCCTCTCCGATACTCGGTCAAGCTGGAAAGAGGTATCCAACTTCTCCACCCAAGATTTTTTCGAACTGTTTGATGAGCCATCAAACGTGGGCAAATGAAATCTGCTAGCTGCGCGGTGGTCATCACGGTGGTGCCTGTGCCCCTGGTGATGATCATGGGATCTAATGCCACACTGGATCTGGAGATAGTCTCTGAAGGGGAGAGAATCCATGAACGCCTGTCCGTAAGCCTGGTACTCTGTAAAAAGGTTAGCCATCCGACCCAGACCTATCTTCCGCTGTACTGTTGTCCCTATGTCTTCATCCAGAAAAGTGGGCATGGTAGGGCGTGTGGGTGTATGTGATGCCATATGCTGAGTGGCATCATGCTCCCGCAAATGGTGGGATGTGCCTGTCCCTCACCAATCCGAAATCCCCTTGGAGTTTCCCGCTGCCTAACCTCCAGCGCAGTGAGTCTCTGTGACACTTCCTGTATGTATTGGAATGCCTTTCTAAATCTCCTCTCATCATCATCACTTGCCATCAGCTCTTTCTGCTATGTGTCTACAGGCTCCTCAGAAACTGCACGGCTGCTGCAAAACCATACTGCTGCTTAACTTCGACCTCCGATTTACCCACCGAAAACTACTCAGAAAATTCCAGGAATTTGGGAAGGTGATCCTTGCCCAAAACCCAGAAAAACCCAGAAAGCGTTTCTTCTAATTCCAAACTTCAAAATTTGACCCTTTATATTTGGCCCTTTTTCCAATTGCGTTTTTGGTACTGCAACTGCTATTGCTCTCCAAAATTCCAGCAAACTCTTTCCCAATGTCATAGACCACAGGCTGAGCCAGAATTATGCTCTGATACCACTGTAATATCCCCAACGGGAAATAGGCAGCAATACAAGCATACAACTATATAGAAAAATAACGGAAACAGAATATAGAGCAAGTACACATAAAATGCCAGGAATGCTAAGCCATTTTATTAATCTGAGAATATAAATGGGTACAATGGATAATCAGAATAAGAGCACCTATCCTTGCACCAAGCAAGTGAAGAACCCTCTCAGAAACAGGAAATGGCTGCTACAGAAACTGCTTCCCAGCTGCTGGAAGAAACTGCCGTAAACTACTGCTGCTGGAATGAACTGAAGCTAGGGGCTGATCCCCTTGCCGGAATGAGCTGAAAATCGGCAGACCACCTGAACTCACCACCCCGGACAAAACCCAGAAACCATATACCAAACGGACCACCTCCGAAAATCACCCCCAGAAACCCTCCTCCTACAAAAACGTTGTGCCTCCAGGAACAGCGCAGAAGCTCAAGAAACCCGCTGAGGAAAGGGCCTGAATCCTCCTGCAAAACCTCTGGCTGAAATGGCAACCTCCTCAAGGCTGAAAAACGCTGAAACCACTGCCAAATCACCACACAACAACGCTGCTCAACAAAGACTGCGTCCTCCCTGCTGAAACTGCGTCCTCTCTCCTGGACTGCGCAGTCACTCCAAGAGACCAACTCCTCCGCAACGTCCACCCAAAAATCCACTGCAAACCACCTATAGAAACTGAAGGAAATACCTTGCTCGAGCAGGCACTCGAAGTCCCCCGGAGCCAAGGGTGAGATCTCCGATCGGAGACACTCAGTTCGCACTAAACAGTGCTGCAGACCGACTAAACAACCGGCGTGCTGAAGTAGACAGAAGTCTAGCTCTCAATATCAATAACATATCCATACTGCCAAATGGAGTGAAACCCCCACCTTTTATAGTGCTAGCTCCCTCAAAACCCTAACTGCGTCCTTGAGTTCCTCCTTGACCTGCGCAGTTACCTTAGGAGTCTACGTGGGGCCTCTCTCATGTGTGTGTGGACCCCCAAGGCTTTCCCCTTTAAGTTACAACGTTGCCTCTACTAGGAAAACACTTTATTTTATTTAAGTGAGTTAGACCCTTTTTCTCACTTTTATTTATTAATTAACTATAGTCGGCAAAACTATACAAAAATCAAATATTCCAATTAGCGGTGCTAATTAGGAATATTACATCCCCACATCGGAAAATTCTGAAACTTCGGGAATGGCCTCTACTCCCAATACCCAGAAAAGCCCAGAAAGCTTTTCAGAAATGGCCAACCCTCGAAAATGGCTCCCTTGAGGCACTACGCTATTCCTCAATGAGGGACGCTGGCTCTGAATGATCTGCTCCAAATAATGGCCCCTAACTCCTCCAAAATGCTGGAATAGGGAAGGGCTGGCCCCTTACCTACTATCCCGAGCTGAATTCACCGACAAACCCCCAATCCGGAACCACCTCCTCTCAAGACTGCGTCCTCCCTCTCACTGACTGCGTTGTCTCTCTGAGTGGATGCTCCTCCTGTGGTAGCTGCAACTCCCTCCAGAAAAACAAGGATGAAACTCCTCACCCGAGCAGGCACTCGAAGTGCCCCGAAGCTGAGGTTGGGATCTTCGAACGGAGACACCCGATGTACTGAACAGTATGTGCAGACTTTGCTAAACGACAAGCGTGCTCAATGTCAGAAGACAAATCTCAAAGATGCATAATCAAAATGAATGAGAATGAGGAGACCCCTCCTCCTTTTATGCTTGGTGAGCCTTTCCCTCACCTAGGCCCCACCAATCTCTGCGTTGTGCCCCTTGGCCCACGCTGTCCAACTCACTCTGCGCTGGCTAGGCCCCACGCTGTCTACGCTGCTCCTTTTCCTATGCTTCCACTTGACCACAGGCCCCACGTTGCCAAATAGATATTTCTCTTAAGTGACTTTAGGAAATACTTTTTATCCTAAGTGTGAGCTAAGTGTCCCCTTCACCCACTTTATTTATATTTTAACTCTATAAGGGCAAAATGGTCAAAATTAATATTTCCAATTAGCTATTGCTAATTGGGAATATTACAGTTTCCATTGGCAAAAAGTTGCTTGTCCTCAAGCAACTACTGTAATGATGGATGCTGCAGAATCTTCTCACTCTCCCAGGTGGCATCCTCATCTGGTAAATTCCTCCATCTCACTAGGTACTCCCTGATTGTCCTGCTCCGTAGCTGCCTCTCCCTAGTGTCAATAATGGCCTCCGGCTGTAGCACCAAGTGCCCCTCATCATCTGTGGGCGGAAGCTCCTCTGTTGCAGTCACCTGCTGCCCTAGTGCCTTCTTCAGGCATGACACGTGAAAAATGTTGTGAATCTTGCTACCCTTGGGTAGCTCCAACTCATATGCAACCTGTCCCACTTTGCATATCACCCTGTAAGGTCCATAGAAGCGAGGCTTGAGCTTTTCAGCCTCCTGCTTCAGTGTGGACTGCCGATATGGATGCAAGCATAGGTAGACTAAGTCCCCTACCTCAAACTGCCTCTCAACTCGTCCCCTGTTGGCGTACAACTTCTGCTGGTTCTGTGCTGTAGCCATGTTATCCTTGAGAGCTTGGAGTATATCCTAACTCTCTTGGATCCAATCCCTCGCTCTAGGAGCCTTGCTAGTAGCAAACATCATGTTAGCAAAAGATAAAGCATGATATCCATACAATGCATAAAATGGAGACATACCAATGGACATCTGATGAGTGTTGTTGTAGTAGTACTCCCCCAAGTGCAACCATCTCAACCATGCCTTCTGCTGCCCGTTGACATAGCTACGCAAGTAGCCCTCCAACCACTTGTTCACTATCTCTGTCTGTCCATCCGTCTGGGGGTAGTAACTAGTACACGGTGTCAACTCAGTGCCCACCAAACAGAAAAGCTCCTGCCAAAATTCGCCCATGAAGCGGCTGCCCCTATCACTGACAATGGTCTTTGGGAGACCATGCAACCCGAAAACATCCCTGAAGAACAACTCTGCTACCTGTGCTGCAGTGTAGTGTGCTGATATGGTGAAAAAATGAGCATATTTAGTCAGCTGATCTACAACTACAAATATGCAATCCTTGCCCTGTACCGTGGGCAACTGTAAATTTATGTAGATGTTCTATGCTTGATGAAACTTTACTTTTTATTACAGAAATCACATAAACAATTAAGTAAAATGTTGATAGAACATACCAGTGGATCTATAGAAGACAAA